>BSBK01003020.1:1147500-1585000 GCA_027943335.1 Chamaecyparis obtusa
CTATATGATTTGGTAATTATTTTATTGAGATGTCCATTATGGGGTGGACAATTTGGATCCTTCTATAGGATGTGATGTCATTTATTATGGTCTAGCTTTTACTTTGGTAATTTTCATGACTTGATGATTCATGAGAATTCTTTTATGGTTTCTTTGCTAGGAGCATCAAGGTAGGTTAAATCCAGGAGCATAGATGGGAAGTAGCTTGCAATGAGCATCAAGGCCCTCAATTGGCTAACAGGATCACTCATTGTAAGTAACCTAATAAATTTATTGAGATAAATAATAATAAGATAATTATGTACCTCACCTATGCCTTGAGTGCTAATACAGACTATGATGGAGTGTGAGATGATGCTTGTCGTCTAGTATGGCATGTGTTTTGGTATAGTTAGTAGTCTTGTCTGTATGAGAGGTTTAATGATACTGCATATGGTCACTTGGGTGCCAGGGCCCCCAAAGAGGCTACCAAGAGGAAGTCCAAGGGTTAGATGTATGTAGTGACACTTCTCTATATGTGTTCTAGGTTCCTACATTACATTTGGTACATGTGATTTGTGTCTTGACCATTTATGCTTGATTACCTTATCATCAATTATTACCATTTTATGAGTGTACCTTTGCATTAGTCTTGCTTGTTGGCCATCTCTTTGAGTGAGGCCTAGTGTTATCTCCTCAGCATGGTGGGAGTGGACCTTTGGGTTCCACGTGGTCGAGTGGTAGTAATTCTTATTAGCATTGAGATCAAGCATTCATGATCTTGTGCTTGGATGATCCTTGTTGCTTCTTCTATCTTCTTGTTCATTGTTTGGAGACTTTATTATTATCATCATTAGATGTATATCTTATATTCCATTTTATATATTGGTTAGTGACTTTGATTCAAGACATGTTTATGTACTTGTATTGTATTATTGTTATCCTTGCGACATGTGTAGTGGAAGTTGTATTATTATGTATGCCATGATGTATTAGTTGTAATTTATAGATTGCATCTTTGATTACATTGATGTAATGAATGTATCTTATTATTCAGTTGTAATGTATATGTTAGTTTACTTTTTGATTCTTGTTCTTTCCATTATGATTAATTAAAGAACTAATTCATATTTTAGTTTGGGTTGTAAAATGAACGTAAGATATATTATGTGATTATGTTATGGTTGTATTTAGTAGATTAGTTAACTTATATGTAACTACGTTTTGGAACCTTTGGGATTTTTAACTAAGTTTATGAACACTGATATAATGTCTTATCATATGTTAGTAATTGTATCTTATGTTTTTTGATTAAGGTAAAAATAGGTTTTGAATGGAACCCGAAACCATTTACAAAAAAGAAAAGAGATTTATCATTTTAGTATTAAAAAAAGAGACACCTGCCAAAAAGACAAAAGAAGGACCCGAAACAACCCTAGTAGTGACAACAAAAAATAAAAGAAACAATTACTAGCACAACTACCAGCAAATGCCCAACAACCCCCTAGACCAGACAAGTTTTTTATAATTTTCTCTGCCTTCTTTTGCAGGTCCTCCATCTTCTGGATAGCACCTTTCAGATTGTTCATTTCCTTTGGAGTTTCTGGAACCTTCCTCTGAGTGCATCCTCTAGTTCTCATTCCTGGACCAACATTCCCAGAACTTGCATTCCCAACATCATCATCAATTGTTATGGTAGTTTTTTCCAAATAGTTGTACAACATTTTCAAGTTCATAATAGAAACACTAAGGCCCTCATTACTGTGTTTGAGGACTTCGTTTATCATGTACCCATTGTCACTGATTTTTTCTGTAACATCTTTTAAATTTTTTTCCACCATCATTTTGATATCCTCATTTGGGTTTTTGTTATTTATGTTATCCAAAAACTTGTTTTCTAGCTTCTCCAGCTTAGTAGTAAGGGTTTTCATTATTTCTTCCATTGCTTTCAGATGGAGTTTCATTTCCTGCATCTCCTGTGTGGCCCACTTGTCTAGATGGATATCATCACCTTCAGCCTTCTTGACCTCTTCCAAGATGGTAGCACCCATCAAGAGGCTTAAGGGATCTTCCTTATGGCTATTACCCTCATCATTGTTAGCCTGGCCTTTTCCACCCTCTATTTCAGTTTGTTCTTCTTCTTTTTCACCTGGAGTAGGGATCTCCTGACCAGCTTCCTCTCCCTCTTTAGCACGTTCATCATCTTTTTCCTCTCTACTAGCCTGGATCTTTCCATCCTCAATATCAGTTTGATCTTCTTCTTTTTCACCTAAAGAAGGGAAGTCCTGAGCAAGTTCCTCCTCCTCTTCAACTCCTTCTTCTTTTTCTTCCTCTTCCCATTTCCTCTTCCTTACCCCCTTCTTCCTCCTCCTCATCTTCTTCCATTATTTCTATTTCCTTCATCTCCTCTTCTTGTTCTTTTTCTTCAACACCCAGTTCCTCTTTTTCGTGGCCTTCCTCCTCATTTGAAGAGTCATCTTTAGCATTTCCTTCATTAGTACTTCCCTTATCTTTACTTATGTTGTACTTACTTTTGCATTTGAATTATTCAATGCATGCTTTGACATTTAAGAAAAAAATTATTACATCAACTTAGTGTAAATTTAGGTTAATTTCTCATGGGTTCCCTGGCAGGGTGTTACATACCTTGCAAGTAAGAGTAATCCCTAGGTTCTTCTTAGGTGGTTTCTCATCACCTCCTCCAACAACGTTGTATGAACCTATAGTGGGTGCATTTGATACTACAACATTTGGTGTTGGTTGAGGTTTGGGATTTTGACTAGCCACGACAAGGGTACTAGATGGTGTGGTATCTTTCTCTCTTGGTCTCATCTTCATTAACCATTTCTGAGTTATTTTATGAATAGGAGTTGTCCTGACATCAAGATCATCTAAAGGAGTACCTTGTACTCTTGCATAGTACTGAGGGTCTACTACATCAAAGTCATCCTTTGTAATTCCTCAAACATAAAACTAGAGACATAATGCCTAAATTTGGTCTATGCTTAGTCTAGACCAAGATCTCCTTCTTACCTCAAAATCATCAACATAATTCTCCCAAAAATCTTCTATGGTAGAGACATGGTGATAGGAAGGACCCAAATATAGATTATCTTTAACAAAATCACTTGAATCAAAATTCCTCCTTATGGCATTGTATGTCTCCATAGCATATTTACTTGCTTCCTTATTGATGTTTATAGCATTAGAAGAGGAATAACATGTGTACACTCCCAATGAAATAGGTAAAGCTATACCCACCTTGTGCCTTTCTGTGCACCTTTTAATAACTTAACATATTTTCCTACATAGCTCCACCATGATGTTATCTCTATTTGAGTATTAATGATTCTCATTAGTATCAAAGACATCGGTCGGTAAATGCAAGCAATACAAGCCAGTTAGTTAAGTCTTCACACCGAGCACAAAATAGGTTTTACCGAGCTTCAGACATCAATACCGAGTGACAGTAAACACCGAGCACCAGTATAATCACTGTATACACCTAAAAATGGCTTCATTAATTAATTAAATATTTATTATTTAATTACTATTGACTTGATAAATTAATTAAATATTTATTATTTAATTAATAATTAGTCCTCTATTTATTAAATAAATTATTCAATTTATTTAGTGAATTCACTATAGTCTATTCTTCTATCCTAAGTCTTCTAATTAGTCTTATTAAAGTGATTTAATTAAATACACAATCACCTAAATATGACTAAGTTTCCTAGTCCACCTCACCTACCTAGTCACTTGACACATCACTTTGGCTAAAATAAATAATAATTATTAATTATTTATTTATAATTATCCTCACCCACACATGTCCTATTCTCAAGAGTTATGTGGCCTCATAAGACTTAGTCTCATGACCACATGTCCTCTCAACAACCAAGTCAAGAGACATGCCCTATTCCTAAGGGGCTTCTCAAGCCACCTCTAAGGGTCAAAGGTGACTCATGGGACACTTGTGCAAAGAGTCCTCATGAGGAAAAGGTCTCCCCCTCTTTCTCTCTTTGGTCTTTGTAAGACACTTGACATGTGTCTTTCCCTTCCACCTTCTTCTCCTCCATGTGTGAGAGGAACATCATCCCTATTCTTCCTCTCACATTCCAACTACATCCCCCTTTCTCTCAACTTCTTCAACCAAGTCAATCCTAGCCCTAGGATCTTCCACCTTTCATTCTCAACCGTAGGATCGCGCCACCTAGACCTAGATCCTCCAAAACTCTATAAAAGGAGCCACATTTCCCATTTGAGACCTAATAGGTATTTTGATAATAGGCATTCAAGAATTCAAGCATCCAAGCATTCTAAGAGAAATCAATTCATACTATCACCATTTCATTTGCATTCCATCCATTAGTTTGCATAAGCTATTGTGCACTCATTTCATTCAATCTCCACACTTTGGTGATCATCTTGGGAAAGGGCTTCATTTGGAAATCTGAGAGCTCAACATCTTCAAGAAATCAAGGCTAGGAGGACAATGGAGACAAGCTGCATGGTAGGTGAAGGTAATTAAATTAGTTTCATCATTTCATAGTTACTTTTCATTCTTCATTGTGTTTGCATTAGATAGATTTATTGGCTTTTAATAGTTAATTTATCATCTCTAGTAGTTAGACATCTAATTTGCATACATTTTTGGCGCTAGAAGGAGGGCTAGCCTCCATTTTTAACATTCTATTTTCTTAGTTTTCCGTGTGCAGATGTTTCTAGGATCTTTCTGCGCATTCATTCACGATTCTTGTGCATTCATCCATCTGTTATGCACATACATTTTAGATCACATCAGTCATTTTCTATCTTTTCCATTTTCATTTTGATTAAAATCTGTGCATCTATTTCGAGTTTCTGTGCATACATTCCACTTTTCTGCGCATACATTTAAATTTTATGCGCATACATTTAAATTTTATGCGCTTACATTTCACTTTTCTACGCATAAATCATTATGTTTTGCGCATATGTTTAATAATTCTACGCATTGATTCACTGTTATTGCGTATTTGTTATTGACAGTTTTTAGGTTAAAATTTTTGATTTATTTTGATTTTAGCCAACCTTTAACAAGTTTTTGTTTGCTCTGGTAACTTTTAGGCTATTTTGCAGGACGTTTAGTAGAAGACCCTATTACTAAAATTTCTAGCACATTTCTTTGCAGGGATTCCTAAAGGGTTTTGCAAAATAAACCATAACTTCGTTTGGGCTTTAAAATAAGACATGCTTTTGCTTTGTGTGTATTCTTTAGTATAGCTCAAGTGTCTATTGTGTTTTTCTTAATAGCATATCTGTAATCCCCAAAATTATAACAACGTATCCTCTCCCCTCGCCATTCGTGGACCTTGGGTGTAAGAGAAATTGTTATAATTTTTAGAGGGTGGTCTTTGGTGGGAAAAGAGGTACTCAACCCAAGGAACGACCCAACCAGTAATAGGCTAAATCCAAGCCCTTCCAAACCGGTATATAAAAAATGCTAGTGTGATTAGTCTCACATTAGACAGGTGTGAATTCGTTGTGGCAACCAAAATCTCCTCCAGTACCCTAGTGGTGCATTAAAGTCCTACTTAGTAGAGGTGAAAGCCTTGCTTTGAAAGGATTGGGAGAGCCCCCTTAATTGGGAAAATGACTTGATCACAACCACCTGAACAAATGTCCTTACTAAAAGCTTTTGTTTAGTGGCCAAAAACCTTCTATCTGTTGGCTCAAGGAGTCACCCAAGCTCGTGAAGACACCCCACATTACTCACGGTTCATAGTAGAGATAGCAGTTCTTTGGGAAGTAATGATCCATTGAATTCAAAACTTGGTGTGCCTGAGAAGTGAGTGCACTATAAGGAGGAGCCCATGCCTCCAAGTTCCTAGGTTGTCCACTGTGGATTTGCATGGTTGGATTTTATTATCCTAGTGGGGATTCAACAGATATTGTCCTTGCCTACCATAGGATTTGTAAGCGTGTTTGTGCATTCATATTAGCATAGTTAAATTAAAATCATTTCTATCTTGCGTGCGTGTGTTTTATGCATTTTTCATTTTGCCAAAAAAAAAAAAAACCAGAAAACATCAGAAAAATCCAAAAAATTTCAAATCATACCAAAACTTCAGAAACTATGCATATATCACATCTTGCTGTGCATTTGATCACATTTGTTGCGCATCTGCCTAGACTGTCGACGCTTTTGGTTTAACCAATTCGCATCTGTCAAATTTTTCTATGCATCTATTTCATCTTGTTGCACATTTATCAATTTGTCCTGCGCATTTACAATAGTGAGCATTTCCACAAACTTTGCAATTTTCAAAATCACTTTTTCAGATACCCATTTTCATCCTTAGTAAGATTCTGGAGAAACAATCAAGTTACATAGACCTCTGATCTTTAGTTTGACCATTTTCATCATTTTTCATCATTCCTTCATTAAGATTCATCAAATCATTTTCTTCCAAATCTTTGAAATTCTCAATTTTGTGTTGAAACATTATCTTATCCATCAGATTTTTATCTTTATGATTTTACCATATCAGGATATATCATCCTTAACCACCAAACTTACTTAGGTTATTATCTCTTGATTTCTCTTTGTCATATCATAGTGAGATCTATACCTCCTATTGCCCTAGAGTTTTATCAAGTTGTCTTATCACTTTTCAACACATTTCAATATCTTTTCTATAAATCACTTTCCATATCTTCTCATCAAGAATCTTTCATCCCACAATCAATTTTCTCAATTTTATGGTTCAAACTCGATCTTAGAAACTTAAACAAGCCATTAATCCAGAATCCCTAGACAAGATGGAAGGAAAACTAGCAACGAAGAAAATCCTTGGCCCGAAGCTCCTAAGAAAACTTCACTTTTTACATCCACTGATGAACCCACCGATGATGAACTTAGGGAAGCTTCACAAGATCCTCAATTTTATCATGTTATGGAAAGACTCTTAGGCTTGGATAGAGATATGTATTTCCTCATGCTTGCTCAACAAGGAGCTAAGTTACCAAGTGATTTTGATGTTTCCTATCTTAGAGAACCAGCTCACACAAACAATCAAGAAATACCGAAAGGTTCTCAAGATACTCATGGAGCAAAGGAAACCAATCAGCAATCCAATGCTTCTCATAGTCATGAACAACACACTATTTCTCAAAATGATCAGCAAAACTATGCTTCCCAAAATCATGCTTCACAAAACAATGCTTCCCACAACAATGTTTCCCAAAACTCTCAAGGAAACATGTTATCTTTGGACCCCATTCTACAACAAATCCAGATGCTTCAGCAACAAATCCATGACATCCAAACTGGATCATCAACAAAGAAGTATTCCTTCGATGATATATGTCCTTATCCTTTTGATAAGAACTTAGCAATGATTCCATTCCCTCCTCATTTTGAGGTACCAAAATTTGACAAATACAAAGGGAATTCAGATCCACAAGACCACATTCATGAGTTTTGTGCTGCTTGTATTGAAGTCGCTCACAATGACACTTATCTTATGTGACTATTTCCATGAAGTTTAGGAGGACAAGCCATGGAATGGTTCTCCAAACTACCCCCAGGCATCAAATCTTTCAACGAACTTCTTGACAAATTTGTGACTCATTATTCATATAACATCATACATGAAGTCACTATGCTTGATCTTTGCAATGCACATCAAAAGAATGGGGGAACCTTTCCTTACTTTTTTGCAAAGATGGCATCAATTGTTTTCCAAATATCCACGAATGATTCTCGAACAAGAAAAGATGGATATGTTTGTGCATAACTTTACACCAGAAATGAGTTATAGGTTACAATTGCAATGTCCACCAAATTTCAATAAGCTCATAGAAAATGGTATCAAGATTGAAGAAGCCATGGTCCGAAAAGGTGAGATCAAACTTTATTCTAAAGACAATGTTGGATCCTCAAATTCCAATTTCAACAACTACAACAATGACAAATTAAAATTCTAGAATAAAAACAAAAACATTGTCAATGATGGGATTGTTGATAATCATAATGTCAAACCAACACAACCCCTTCTTAATCTCACCAGTCAGGCCAATGCTACTCAAGGAACCTACAACAATCAATCATCAAATCAAAATACCAACAAAGATTCATCCAAACCAAGATTGCCTTTTATGTCACCTCGAAGAAACTTTACTCCTTTGGGGGAATCTCTTGAATTAGCATTATGGAAGTTAATTACAAAGAAACTCATTATGCTTCCTGAAACGAAAGATTTTGAACCTAGGGTGAAGCCTTCTTGGTGGAATGAGAATGATTATTGCGAATTTCATAGAGGCAGAGGACATAAAACCAATGATTGCAAAAGACTCAAAAATGTAATTCAAGACTTAATCGAAAGTGGTGAAATTGGTGTTGACATACATGTCTCGAATGAATCACATACAACTTTCAAAGATCCACTTCCTAAGCATGAAAAAGGAGGTTCTTCCAACAATAAGAGTGACAATCAAGCCAATTATAATTCCACTCCCTATCGATATGTTGGTAACATTTTTGAATGTCATCCTTCTATGTATTATGCCAATGTCATTACCATCTAAGGAAGATCAGAGAGTCAACCAGTCCAAGCTACTACTCGTGCTCAAGCCAAAGTTACTCTCCAAGGAGTCCAGTCTAAACCAAGAACTACACAAAATGAGTCTGTTTATGTCCCAAAGTCTATCCCAAATACTTCCAACCAGTACAATCTTTTGGAACAACTTAAGAGAACACCTACCCAAATATCCATCTTAGAGCTTTTGCATCTTTCCCCATCTCACAAAGATATCCTTGAAAAAGCTCTCTTAGAGACCCAGGTTCCCATAACTCTAGATCATGATCAATTTCAAGCTATGGTGGGCCATTTAACAACCCCACACTATTTGTCCTTCACTGAAAATGATGATTTAGCTATTACCCAACCTCATAATGCTCCCTTACATATCAAAGTCCTTGTCCAGAATCACAAGATTAAAAGAGTACTAATAGATGGGGGAGCTGGCTTGAATATTTGCATGTTAAAGTTAGTCCTTGCATTGGGATTTTCTGAGAATGTCATTGATCCAAAAAAGAAAATCACAATAGAAGCCTATGATGAGAAAGAGAGATCATCCAAGGGGTCTATTGTTCTTCCAATTAGAGTTGGTCCTATTGTCAAAGATGTATCTTGTCAAGTTCTGGACATGGATCTTGCTTATAATATCCTTTTGGGAAGACCATGGATTCATTCCATGCAAGTTGTGCCATCGACTTATCACCAATGTATAAAATTCCCTCATAATGGTCAGGAGATCACTATCAAAGGAGATTCTAATCCTTTTCAATATTGTAGCAATGTGAAGACTTCTGATTCTTTGGTTCCCTATAATCATACTGGATCTTTTGCAACTACACCTAGTGACCCTAGTAATATAGCATCAACTTCTAAATCAGATGGGATTAAGATAGACATCAAAGAAAGTAGTATGGGATAATATACTTTAGGTCAAGCTCTTTGCATCACCGAGTTACCTTTATCTCCCAAATCATATGGTAGATCTTTGATCACTAAACAACAATCAGAACCCCCTTCCACACTTGTTTATAATACATTTATAAGTGGGGGCACAATATCCAAAGAGGTAGCTAAGTGTAATGAAAATTATTGGCTTAAGACACAAAAGATTGAAGAGGATACTAAACATGAATATATATCACTTGATGTCTATGGAAAAGGGTATACTTTGCTACAAAAGATGGGATATCAAGGTGCTGGACCTCTAGGGTTATAAAGAGAAGGTGTTATAAAACCAATTTTGCAAAATCCCAATTATCAAAGAGACACTACAGGATTAGGATATAAAGGAGAAGGACCACAAGAACCAAAAGGAAAAGCAAAAATCCCACCTTTTCATGAGACATCTAAAGCTCCTACCTTACAATTCAGAAAGCATGGTATGTATGTAGATCCAGAGAAACAAAGGATAGCTCAAAGAATCATTGATAGACTTGAAGATAATGATGATTCTGATTCTAATGATTATGAATGGGATTCCTTATCTGATTATACTGAAGAAATAGGAGTTGATGTTGTCCATCAATATAGTAATGATTACCATGAGGGCGAGAGTTCAATGAGTGACTCACTAGGATTGGTCCCATGTAATACTACTTGTGTCGATCGTGAGCGAAGTGAGTGTTATCTTGTGATAGATGATTCAGATGAGAGTATGGAAATAGACCTTGCTAATACCATCATAAACCTTAACAAATTTTCCATCAATACCATCTCTGCTTTTGAAATTGACCCAAATGATCCAATTCCCCTTGTCCGTCCTGACCTTATCGATTGGGACTCTCCCGATCACCCAGAACTTGATGTCTTCCATAATGATGATGTGATCATTAACTATCTTGGCATTAGGGATCATTTACCACCAAGGGATCACAAGTCAAGATTTCTGATAAAACTCAATGACATGGCCTATTTTGGAGAGAGTACCAATCCTTTCAGTCATAAAAATATAAAAATAATCAACAGATCTAATGGTGAAAACCACTCAGTGGCAGTATTAGATCCAAAAATAGTAAAAAGAAAAGATGCATCTTATGGTGAAAACCTCTCTGAGGCACTTGACGATGGAAGGATTGACACTCTTCCCAATTATTTGTATCAAGAACAATCTGCCATTCTTATAGAACCAACAGTCCCACTTAACATTGGAATAGAGGAGTCTCCACGCATCCTCAAAGTAGCAGCATCCTTGACAGAATCAGAGAAAGAAGCTTTTGCAAAAAAATTTAGAGAAAGACAAATCAACTTTTCTTGGTCCTATGCTGATATGCCTGGTCTGGATCCAAATCTCATTATGCATCATTTATCTATCAAACCAGGTGTAAAACTAGTTAAGTAGAAGCTCCGCAAAATGCATCCTCACATTGCCCTAATGGTGAAAGTAGAATTGAAGAAGCTCTTAGATGTTGGGTTCATTCATGCTATTGATTATGCTGAGTGGATCTCCAATATTGTTCCTATCTCAAAACCAGACAAGTCTATCCGGATTTGTATTGATTTTCGAGATCTTAATAAAGCTTGTCTGAAAGATGACTTCCCTTTGCCAAATATTGATATGATTGTTGATTTGACAGCTGGGCATGAAATGTTATCATTAATGGATGGTTTTTCAAGCTATAACTAGATTGAGATTGCACCGGAAGACCAGGAAAAAATTGCTTTTACTTGTCCATGGGGTACTTACTGCTGGAATGTGATGCCATTTGGCCTCAAAAATGCTGGAGCAACTTATCAAAGAGCCATGACCACAATCTTTCATGACATGATGCATACCATCATGGAAGATTATGTTGATGATATTCTAGCAAAATCTAAAGACAGAGCTGGTCATTTGAGAGTGTTGGATAGAATATTCACCCGGATGGAAAAATATCAGATTTGACTTAATCCAAAGAAATGTGCATTCGGGGTCACATATGGCAAACTGTTAGGGTACATTGTCTCAGCTAAAGGAATCAAAGTAGATCCAGAAAAGGTTAAAGCAATATTGGAGATGGCTTCCCCCACTAACATCAGTTAGCTAAGATCTTTACAGGGGCATCTACAATCCATCTGAAGATTTGTTTCTCAACTAGCAGATCGCAGTCATCCCTTTCAACATTTGTTGCATAAAAATATCTTATTTCAATGGGATGATAAGAGTGAGGAAGCTTTCAACAAAATCAAGCAATATCTAGGGAATCCTCCAACTCTGATGTCACCAATTTTGGGCAAGCCACTCTTGCTCTACATTTCAGCCACGACAGCTTCACTAGGTGCTCTTCTAGCTCAGCAAGATCATGAAGGAAAAGAAAAAGCCATCTACTACATCAGTCGCACTCTAGTGGGATATGAGTTAAACTATTTCCCTATTGAAAGAGCATGTCTGGCTATTGTCTTTGCTTCACAGAAGTGGTGACATTACATGTTGTCACATTCTACCCAGCTTATTGCAAAGATTGATCCTTTAAAGTATCTGTTAAGCAAGACAGCATTGACAGGCAGGTTGGCTAAGTGGGTCATGCTACTTAGAGGGTTTGATATTGAATATGTAGACAGGAAGGCTATCAAAGGTCAAGTGATCACAGATCAACTAGCTGATGCTCCATTAATGGATGACCAACCTATACACACAGATTTTCCTGATGCTCATATCTTAGCTTTGTCTACACAAACATGGAAATTATACTTTGATGGCTCATACACTCAGCAGGGTTCAGGAGCTGGTATTCTTTTTATCACGCCACAAGGATACACTATTATGAAATCTTACAATTTTTTATTTCCTTGCACCAATAATGTAGCAGAATATGAGGCTTTGCTAATTGGGTTAAAAATGGCTTTACAATGGAACGTATCTGAAATAAATGTCTACGAAGATTCTCAGCTAATTGTCAACCAGGTTAATGATGATTATCAGACCAAAGATGATAAGTTATTGCCATATCAATGTATGGTTGATGACTTTAAAAAGTATTTCTCTATCATCACTTTCGAGAAAATTCCTCGGCATGAAAACAAGGCTGCCAATGCCATGGCAATGATTGCTTCTTTATTTGATATAGAAGATACCAAGGCCCATTTTGAGTTCTTGGTGGAATCCCTGACTTGTCCCACATATGATGAACCTGATAGTATTATATGTCATCTGATTGGACATGACTCCCCAACCTACAAAAAAATCTATTCTTACCTCAAAGATAACACCCTACCTCCCGACCTATCCCGAAATTAGAAACAAACTTTTCTCTGCCAAACCTCTTGCTATATTCTCATATCCGACACCCTTTATCAGTGAGGTTTTGACGGTACTCTCTTGTGATGTCTCGAACATGATGAAGCTCAACTTTCCTTACATGATGTACATGAGGGTATTTGTGGGACACATTCGAGTGGTCCCTCTTTGGCTAAGAAACTCATGCGTATGGGTTATTATTGGCCTACCATGGAAGCAGATTCCTTTCATTTTTCTAGGGCATGCAAGAAATGTCAGATACATGGAAACCTTATCCATGCTCCAGCTCAAGAGTTACATCCTTTTACAACTACTTTTCCATTTAGTCGGTGGGGACTCGACCTCATGGGTGCTATACCCTCCATCTTCTAATGACCATGAATGGATTCTCATTGCCACAGAGTATTTTACTAAATGGATTGAGGTTGTTCCATTGATTACCGCCATAGGGAAATAAATATCCATGTTTATCTTAAACTATATCATTTGCAGATATGGTATACCTATGTATCTTATCACTGATCATGGGAAACAATTTCAAAACCAGGACATGGATGAACTATGTGCCAAATTCCACATCACTCATAACTATTCCACCATCTACTATCCCCAAGGAAATGGCTAAGTTGAGGCGTCAAACAAAAAAATTGTTAAAATTCTACAAAAGACTGTCAATGACGCTGGCTGTGACTGGCATCTCCAACTTAATCCAGCCTTATGGGCTTACCGCACCTCCATCTATACTCCTACTGGAGCCACTCGATACTCCCTTGTTTATGGATCTGAAGCAGTCCTGCCCCTCGAGGTCGAGTTGCCTTCACTTCGTGTTACTCTTAAAGATTTAATTCCTAATGAAGAGTATAGAGTTGCACGCCTGACTGACTTGGAACTGCTAGATGAACGCCGTCAAAGAGCCTATGACCATTTGAAAGTTTATTAGCAGCGTCTGTCCTGTCAGTATAATAGCAAGGTCAAGATTAGAGACTTTTAGTTGGGTGACTTAGTCCTTCGAGAAAATCCAAAGAATCAACAACACCATGAAAAGAAGGGCAAGTTTGAACCAAATTGGTTAGGACCTTTTGTGATTACAACAGTCTATGGTTCTGGGGCTTATCAGTTGTCTACACCTGAAGGGGATCCCTTAGATGAACCTCTTAATAGTATCCATCTCAAGAAGTTCTATCCCTAAAATCCCAATGCAAGGGGCATGTATATAGTCTGTATATATATTCTGTATTCTAAAAAATACAAAAATACAAAAAAAATCACAAAATCAAAAGAAAACTGCAATAAAAGCATATGGTGAAAACCTAGAAATAGGCGCTATGTGTGACAAGTTAGCTCCTCTATCTATTAGGATTCTTCTAGTGTGTCCGTTCATTGTATATATCCACAATAAAATGGTTACTCAATCCTTGTCCCCACCATGTATATATCATAATAAAATGGCCAGTTCATACACCATCCATTGTATTTACCCATAATAAAACCCCATCATAGCTTGATCTTTTGTCATGGTCTTCATCCTAGTCTTGTTGCGTCTTTCTTCATCCATAATAAGTCAGTCCATCACCTAGTTGGGGGCATGTCCTCGACCTAGTTTGGGAAGTGGATCTATGATAGTCGTGACTCTTAGAGGACACAATGGAGTTATTTTCACCAGGCAAGCAAATGCACTCAAATGTTCTTTCACACTGGTATCTTTATGCTGAATCAAAATCTATGATCTATCCTTCGAATTGTGACTGCTTATCTATACATCTTGACTATACATCATCACTTGAACTGATCAACATATCCTAAATCTATCTTTTTGGCAAAAGAAATGTATATTCATGGCAGGCATGTTAGAATGATTTGTTATAAATTATGCATTCATATCTAGATTTCATTGTTATCATGTTTCCTATGCTATTCCGGGATATCTTTGACATGAGTTTGAAACTCTCATATGTCATTGATTAGAATAGCCGGGATGGGGCATGATATTTTCTTTGATTGCAATTTGTGGGGTATTTTCTGATGAAATTAAAGGAACAAGTAATTGGGGTGTCTGTGTATAAGTGCCTTCATCTGTTTCATAGTATGGACAACATACAAATCATGTTGTTCTGCAAATGCTATTTATGGTGATATGCCATCGCATACCTTGACTCCAAATATTTGTTCCCCGATGGAGGGGGGAAATATTCCTTGTCTATTACACAAACAAAACTCAGGTCATCTCAGTTCAATTATACCTAGATGCTTGTCAAGTTTGCAATATTAAACTCCATGCAAGAAGTGCTCAGGTCATCTTGGTTTAATTATACCATGATGCTTGCATTTTCTTGCAACATAACGAGCTCAATGATGAAAATCAAATTCTAGCTATTATGAAGTTCTAAGATGTTACCTAAAGTTGTGAACATAAATTCATTTCATTTTGCATTGCATTTTACCATCTCATGAATTTCATATCAAGTGCTCCTTTTATAGAGATTTGTAGGTTATCTTTCTCATTAGGTTATTTGTTTTTCCTAAGTCCATTCTTCTTGTGTCAAGAACATTGTTATTTCAGTTGAGGACATTTGGACAACCAAAAATACTTTGCACTTAATCATTTTAAGACATGCATAATTATTATTAGGTGTGTTCATTGGATATTTGTTATAGTTATCATTTCATCTCATTTCATTTTATCATGATTATCTATCATCTTAGGTACATTTTCATTTATTACATTAGATATCATTTGCATTACAATATCATTTATTGTTCATTACATGTATTTAGTATCATCATGCATTTAGTATCCATTCATTTTACGTTATTCACATTGTTTTTACATCATTGCATTTATCATCACATAGCATTAGTGAATATCATTTAGAACATGCATTTATATAATCATATATATTAGATTATTTATCCATTAGCATCATATAGAAAATCAATCATTTTGCATTTTAAGACATCCATTCCATGCATATAAAAGTAAATCATCACATCTTGCATATGTCAGTACGCACATGTATATAAACATCATAGCAAATCATGATAGAACTGCATCAATCATATAGAGTCAAAATCATATGAAGTCCATAAATAAAACCAAACTATCCAAATGTCCCATGATATATAATCAATAACAATGTGTCTACAGTCAGTGTCTATCAAGTCAATATATAATGATACAATGATAATATGATACAAAATGTGTATACAAGTGGTATCTATGACCCACTACCTCTTGAATCTATTTGTTGCTGTCTGTGAGCTGCAATAAGGCCCTGTGCTGCTGAACCACCTGCTCCTGAGGATCCACCCTAGTCTCTTGAACCTATGGGTGCTCTAGGAGGACGTGATGATACACCTCCACTACCAGCTAGTGCCTGTCTCTCATATACTGCTGTCCTCACCGCCAATGAGCTCTCTCTAAAGCTCCCAATCCACTGATCTCTAGGAACTGCCTGTCTGTATGCCTCTCGCTAGTAGGATATCTCCTTCCCAGCTTGTATCATGGCTCTCAGACTATCTCCATGGGGACCTAGGTCCTCTGTCCTCTGTAACTCATCTAAAAGCATCTCTGACTCTCCGAGTCTCTCTATCGCAGAATCCCACTCAGCTCTAAGCACATTTATCTGTCTACCCATCATCTCTATCTATCTCTCCAAGCCCAAAACCAGATCTGCCTGCACCTGTGTAACTACTAGTTGAACTAGCAGTGCATCAATATTTGGGTCCTCCTCTGCAGCATCTCTCTGTCCCCCGATGTCCATCTCAGCCTGCTCATCCTGTGCCCCTACATCTGGCATCTCTGCATCCTGCTCATCCCATATGTCATCAAGGATCTGACCACCCTGTACCACACCACCCTGGGCTAGTAAAACATCTGCCTCATCCTATCCCTGCACTTGTACCTGTGTCACTTGTAGCTGTGCAGCTGGTCCCTATACTGCGGCAACTGGTCTCTATGCTAGAGGGACTAGTACCTGTAGTGGAGCTTCTGTAGCTGGCTATGCTGGCTGTGCCAGAGGTTGTCTCCATCCCTATCTAGCTGGAGGTAGCATCAATCCCCTCTGCCTCACACCACCTCCTCTCAACCGAGGTCCTGCCCTATCCCCTCTCCCTCCATCTCCACCATCATCTCCTCCTCCATCTCCTCCACTGTCACCCCCACCTCGTCTCCCTCACCCACGTCTATCTCTCCCTCAGAGTCTCCCCTATCATCTCTCTACAAGATCTCTCTCTGGAGGCCTCACTGCTAGATCTGTAATCCGTCAAACCAAAAAATCCCTCAAAAACTGCTCTAACTCAGCAGTCATCCCTGGGTCTACCACTGTCAATCTCATCGACCATGCCTAGAATGGGGCATCCAAAAAATCCTGTCGAGCAACATCAAATGATGCCATGGGTCCCCAATCTCATCTCTCCTGATGAGTACGAGCATGCTCTGTCACTCCCTGCGGCATGCCCTGTATCCTGCCAAACTGTCTCAGGACCTGACTCACCAGCTATCGCTCTATAATAAAGGATGTCCGCCCTATCAACCACCATGACTCAAAACAAAAACCAAGCTGTCGCTCATCATCCCACGACTCACACCCTAGGTAGGGTCTCCATGTCACTGTGTCCAGTGTATCAAAGGTATATCACCAAAACTTGAAATGGCCAAGTTTTGCCTGAGACAAAATTGAAGAGTATAAATGAATATAGGGCTGCCCTGCACCCCAAAATCTAATAGCCACTGGTCAAGTAACTACAATATGCTCCCATGCCCAAACATGAAGCAATGTCACACCTGCTGATAATTATGCACCCCTATGATACACCACTTGATGCATGTCATGATAAAGATCTGCTAATAAACACACACCCCAAGCATATCGAGTCCCCTCCATCATCCACTATAATGTGCGGCCCCATCCAACTGCAAATCCATGAGATCTACGATCAGGGCATACAAATCCCCCAATCACTCCTACTAGCACTACTGGTAGAGGATCATACAAATCAACCATGTCCTCCTAACTGATCTCTCCATCCTCTATATCATCATCACCGAAGATGGCTTTGCACTCTATGACTCTGCCATGCTGATCATACTGTACCAGCTTGCCTATGATGGGAAGATGGAGGATGCAATATACATCCTCTAATGTGACTGTCATCTCCCTTGTCGAAAGATGGAAGGTACTCATCTCTGAATGCCATTGCTCTACTAATGTTGTCATCATACTCAGATTCGCCCAAATCTTGAGCGTATAAATCACATAATATAATTCAGACGCTCCAATCAACAGTCTATCTATCTCTGACAGTGCTGGTCTCAGATTCTGAGTCATGGGATATCTCTCCCATGACATCAAACTATCTGTGATATCCTCCTATTCAAGTCAACAATAATCAATCTATCAGATTTTGATAAACTGATCTATCAATCTATCTATCCTATCATATCAATTTCAAACATGTTATTATCACGTGTTTCAATAGATGATTCTATCAATTATCTATGTTCGAGACTGGTTAACTAGCACACATGCTACAATGTTACCTATCTTGATCAAATCAATCAAAATCAATCACCGATAGATCCAATCGGCTTATCGACATCAAGTTTGACCTAATTGACTATCTAGTTTGACCACATTCTATCACTTCAAACACATGCGCAACATTGAAACATGTATGCGCAACATTGAAACATGTATGTGCAACATTGAAACATGTATGCGCAGCATTATTTAACATTTGCACAGGTTTTTACCTATGCGCAGTTTTTCTTGACATTTGCGCAATAATTCTGCACTAATGCGTAGGTTTTTATGAAAGTGCAGTTTTATTGAACATTTGTGCCATAACTCTGCACAAATGCACCAATTTTTCATATGCGCATTTTTCTTTCACACTTGCACAAGTCTAACATTCCTCTAGTATGAATGCGCAGTTGCCCTACACGCATGCCCAGACAGTTTTATTTTTCTACGCAAACGTTGCTAGTTTTTGCGCATTGATGCGTCGAAACTACGCATTCGTCCTTCACCTAAAACCAAATTTTTTTAAATCTATTTCTATCATTCAATATATCCTAAACATGCTAAAATTCTAATCTACCATGTATCAAATCACACAATCACAAAGCAGGATCGAGTCACCTACCGGTTCACCCGAATCGGGTGGTCGCTGGAAGCGTCTGACTCTCTCGAAGTGGTAATCTGACAACGGGAAAGGCATCTTGACGGCTCTGCTCTTCTCTCTCTCATGCTCTGATCTCCAAATGACAAGTGTGCACAATGAGCCTATTGTGGACCCCTAAGCCCTATTTATAGCCTGTGGACCCTTTGTGCTTGGTGTGTGGACCCTATCTCTCATTTTTATTCTATTTCACCCCATTTTCACCCACCTTTCTCCTATTTCTTTCGTGAGATTGATTAATCAAAATACAAAATAAAACACAAATTATTAATCAATCTCTCGAGGGGGCATGCTTATGTCATTTTAGACATTGTCTGGGACAGGGGCAAAATACTTGAAATTTACTTTCTTGAAATTTTCTTTGAAACAATGTGACACACACATTATTTCAAAGAGGGGCAAAATGTATACACCTAAAAATGGCTTCATTAATTAATTAAATATTTATTATTTAATTACTATTGACTTGATAAATTAATTAAATATTTATTATTTAATTAATAATTAGTCCTCTATTTATTAAATAAATTATTCAATTTATTTAGTGAATTCACTATAGTCTATTCTTCTATCCTAAGTCTTCTAATTAGTCTTATTAAAGTGATTTAATTAAATACACAATCACCTAAATATGACTAAGTTTCTTGGTCCAACTCACCTACCTAGTCACCTGACACATCACTTTGGCTAAAATAAATAATTATTATTAATTATTTATTTACAATTATCCTCACCCACACATGTCCTATTCTCAAGAGTTATGTGGCCTCATAAGACTTAGTCTCATGACCACATGTCCTCTCAACAACCAAGTCAAGAGACATGCCCTATTCCTAAAGGGCTTCTCAAGCCACCTCTAAGGGTCAAAGGTGACTCATGGGACACTTGTGCAAAGAGTCCTCATGAGGAAAATGTCTCCCCCTCTTTCTCTCTTTGGTCTTTGTGAGACACTTGACATGTGTCTTTCCCTTCCACCTTCTTCTCCTAAATGTCAATGTGAGAGGAACATCATCCCTATTCTTCCTCTCACATTCCAACTACATCCCCCTTTCTCTCAACTTCTTCAACCAAGTCAATCCTAGCCCTAGGATCTTCCACCTTTCATTCTCAACTGTAGGATCATGCCACCTAGACCTAGATCCTCCAAAACTCTATAAAAGGAGCCACATTTCTCATTTGAGAGCTAATAGGTATTTTGATAATAGGCATTCAAGAATTCAAGCAATCAAGCATTCAAGCATCCAAGCATTCTAAGAGCAATTAATTCATACTATCACCATTTCATTTGCATTCCATCCTTTAGTTTGCATAAGCTATTGTGCACTCATTTCATTCAATCTCCACACTTTGGTGATCATCTTGGGAAAGGGCTTCATTTGGAAATTTGAGAGCTCAACATCTTCAAGAAATCAAGGCTAGGAGGACAATGGAGACAAGCTGCATGGTAGGTGAAGGTAATTAAATTAGTTTCATCATTTCATAGTTACTTTGCATTCTTCATTGTGTTTGCATTAGATAGATTTATTGGCTTTTAATAGTTAATTTATCATCTCTAGTAGTTAGACATCTAATTTTCATACAATCATCGAACAATATATATAATGTTTACCAAGGATCACAAAAAATGACATAGGAATCAGGATTGACACATCTCTCTATGCAAATGGTTACAACAGAATCACAAAATGTTTTACCAAGATCGAAGATCATTTATTGTAAGATTCCATCATTAATTGCGATGATGATCTTTTGTATTTGTTAGATCTAGGTTATTTTTGTACACCATAGATCTTAGGGTTTTCTCTAAGATATTGTAACCTAATTTTGTTAAGCGGCTATATAATTGTATCTTTACATCATTTTTTATGTGAACTGATGTATGAACGAAGAAGTTCTTGAAGCTTTAGTCAACTTCAAGATTATCAATTGACAGACAGAGCAGAACGGTATTAAGAGGTAATCAGATTAAAGCAAAATAAAAAATAGGCTAATCGAGCAGTTCAAAGCAGAGATCTTCACATAGAAAGGTGATATCTATTCATTATTTCATAGATCTATATTAGACAAATTGTGTTGGCATTAGTAGATAGATACCTATTTCTTTCTAATCATTGTAATAGAGTTTTGGTAAAATCTCTTAACATAGTAGACCTAAGAGTCTTTTTGTAAATCTCTTAACCGAGTGCACACTCAAGAAGTGTTGTTAAAATCCTATCATTAGGTAGATCTAGCTGATCTAATATGTTACTCCTAATAGGGTAAGATCACCAGAAGTGATCACCACTTGTAGCCCTAACAAGCAAACCTTTTCTATCTACAGTACTGAAGAATTTGTGGGTGTCATCCCCACCGTAGTTTTTACCTTCTAACAAGGGTTTGTGTGTTACCAAAATACTTGTGTTATGAGTTGATTATCTTGTTGATTTCATGCTATTTACCTTTGATAGTTAAATGAATGGATGATGCATGCAATGGATACAAGTATTGTTTGAAGGTTACTACTATTTTTTGTATTAGATCTGAAAGGTTTATAAGTGAAATTTTTTGTGGGCACTGATTCACCCCTCCCCTCTCAGTACCCCATCTCTCGAATCCAACAATTGGTATCAGAGCTCAGTTCTCTTATTGGATAGTTTAACCACTAAAGGGTAAAGATATAGTCATGGAGAGGTATAAGTTAGATAAAACTATAGAGAATCAAAAGATTCAAAAGCAAATGTTTGATGAGCAATATAAGCATGCTAAGGATGGACTGAAGAAACTACTGGTTGAAAGGAAGAACCTATCTATCTTGCAAAATGAGATTGGTTACCATGAAGAAGTGATTGATGATGTATTTGATCATATTGGATCTAGTTCAAGAAGTATTTCTGATGGATCTGAAAGTATAGTCTCTGACTTGTCTGAAAAGAATCTTCACTTAACCAAACAAGTGAAAGCACTGCAAATTGGGCAGAAATCTCAGATGGTGAGAATGGTAGAAGTAATGAACAATGCTAGACAGGCTGAGCAAGAAATGAATCTAGTTATTGAAGACCGAAGACTGATAATTGAACAACTTCAAGAAAAAAAAAGTGAGATACACAGACTCACTGAGCACCATTTTGAAATCTCAAATCAGATGGTGATTGTGAATCAGGAGGTCAGCCGAGTTAATGGTGAACTGTCAAGAAAACTTGAAGATATAAGTGTTCTTAGAGAAGAGAATGAAAAGCTGAGAAATGAAGTGAAAACTCAAAAACAACATCATGAAATGAAGAAATTGGCTGAGGATAGTTCTAAAAGGATTGATGATTTTATGATTAATCAAAGAAGATTTGGAAGAAAAGCTGGAATAGGCTATACCAACAAAGGAGAATCATCACAACAAGTTGAACAAGTCAACAATAATCAAAGTCAAAGACCTAAAGTGTTGACATGTTATCACTATGGCAAACCGAGACATACTTCTAATGTCTGTAGAAGCAAAGCACAAGGTAAATCTCCAGTCACTCCTAGATTTAATGGTTATTGCTATTATTGTGGAAAATTTGGACACCAAGCTTATGAGTGTAGAGCTAAATTGAATAAGAATGCTAATAATCCTACTATGGAGAAATTATGTTACACTTGTAATGAACATGGACACACTACATGAGAATGTAAGGCAAAAATGAAGCAAGTATGGACTCCAAAGCAGAAGACACAACACAAGCCTTATCAACCAAAGAGACAAGGTAATTCTTATGTTTGGGATTACAACACATGGACTAACTATATTACATGTGGTACATATGGGCACATTGCAACAAACTGCAATAAGAAAACATGGGCTGGACAATCACGAAATTGGACAAGTACTAGAATGGCATGTTTGCATTGTCATAAGGTCAGTCATCTAAGCAAGGATTGTAGAGACTAAGCACCAGAAGAAAATCATGTATTTGAGAGTGGAAACACTATTGTAGATATCATGAGAATAAGGAATGAAATGTGGAAGAAAGCATCAAATGAGAATACTGAGTCAAGTAATGCTGTCAGTGAAACCTCATCCACTGGATTGGGTGACATTGGTACTTCCACCTAAGGTGATATAGGTATGTATGGGAATGACATTTCAAAATGATCATATTTTACATTCAGCTCCTTATATATGATGAGAAAATACCAAATTTGCATGAATAAAGATGTATTGTGGTTTATATGTTATGAACTAACAAAGTCACATAGTTGGTAAAAGTTAGACCAAGCAAATGGTTACCCATTGGTAATCACTATTCAAGGTTAACCAAGTATCAGTATCAACCGAGCAAAGAAATCATGTGTTAACCGAGCTGATGAAATTTTGTATTCATCGCCAAGCTGACGGTTGTCACGAACTGGAAGTAGGTCAAGCATTTATTGCATAAAGTTTTGAGTGGGAATATGGAAAATTCTATAAATACATGGAAGACTGAGTTCATTTTTCACATTGCAATTTTGGAGAGTGAGTATTTCACATAAAAAGTTCAAGCAAAGAATCTTTCAAGTTAATCCAAAGCAGTTACAGATCGAACCAAGCACATTCTTTGAAATATTTTGAGTAAGTTGAAACCCTACCGAGCATATTCTTCATACTTACCAAAAACCTAGTTTGTTGAAATGGCATCTACTACGACTTCTTAAAGTTGTGGAAGAGGAAGTTAATCTTATAGTGTCAGAAAACTATAATGAACCGAATTACAAGTTACACCTTGAAGTTACATCTAAAACGGATTCAGCGGGTGCTTTTTCGAGCATCCCACCTAGGGTTTTATTGGTTGAAGACATACATTCATACATTCACTATAAAATTGGGGAAATAGGAGACTTTGACATGTATGTTGCATATAAGGCACTTTATGATGAGAAAATAGAACTAAAACCAGAGCATAAATAGGTTGAACACTTGGACTCACCAATGCCCTAAATTTTTTAAAGAATTTTAAAAATGAATGGATTAGGGTTGTGTTAAGTCATTATTATGAGGGCACATTTTGGTTAGATAAACCAATCCAAGTGACAAAGAGAATGATTAGCAGGGTTACTGGTTACCCTACTACCAACAAAGCCAAAGCATTCAGAAGTTCATCACGAGTTGATGTTGAGAAAAATACTGGCACAACATGGGACGATAGAGCACTGAAAATTGCATCCATTGTGGATCCAGAAGTTAAGTTTGCAATGCACATAATTGGCTATAAGTTTTTCCAGTCAAGCAGAGTAAATAGTGTACCGTGTAGTGCAGTAGACATGGCTTACAAAATCATAAAGAAGGGTCATCAGATAGACCTCGCCGAGCTACTTCTAAGATAGGTTGAAGAAAACATGAAAACAATCAGGTCACAAAAGTCCAATACCTGTAAGTTTGGATCATTGCTAGTATGTTTGTTTTTCTATCTCCAAAAATTCTTTCCTTCTATCGATCACACTAATTGGTCTACCGATAAACTGATAACTTCACAAATTTTTGATATTATGAAAGGTCTAGGAGATAATGCAGAAAATGTTATGGATAGTTATTTTGAGGATTTTAATGTAAAAATGAATCTTAGAAGTCAAATTATGAGTTCATTGGTCGAGAAATATGAGATGGATATCTATTTCCTAGTGAACACCGACCGCACATTGATTAAAGCTGTAGAGCTGAGGATTAAATGGCTAGCACCAATGGGATATGAGATGGATCATGATTTCGGTCTGAAATCTATTGAAGCATTATTGGCTTTACCGAAGGACAAAAAGGCTAAAAGGTTTGGAACCTATGAGGAGGCAAAATCAAGAATTAAAACTGATCTTGTCATTGGTAAAATGACACAGAAATCAAATAAAATGAAGAAATTTTTTTTTGAGAAATTTGAGAATGCATCTGACTCATCAGAGGAGTCACCGGTTGAACCTGCAACCGAAGGTCAGTTAATGTTGGTTGAAAAACCATATGATAGTGAGGAAACTGAGTCAGAAAAAGAACATGAATCTATACCAGTTTCTCCCACTCCTATTCATAAGAAGAAGCAGTTGCCAGTGTAGACAGGTGCACGAACAAGGTCAGTAACTAGAGCTTCACCACAGAAAAAGGAAGCTGTGAAGGCAACAAAATCAAAGGGAGCTACACTGACAAAAACCTATGCAAAAAGAAATGCCAAGGTTGTAGCTAAGGCACCAAGGAAAAGGATAATATTGATAAGAAATAAAGAAGACCTTGAGGATGACAAAGATGACAACAATAAATTCAAGGTTGTTGGTAATAAGAACATGTCAATTGATGAGGTTGCTACTGACAAAATTGAGAATGAAAATCTTGCAGATCTGGAACTTAGTAAGTTTGACAGTATGTCAAATGAGGATCAAAACAAAATTAAGGAAGCAGTCATCTAGATGATTATATGCTTCAAACGAGTTCCATTAGAGTTTGAATTATCACTGCCCAAGGCACTTGAAGAAAGAATAAACCATAAGTGGTCATATGCCTTGGACACCGAGAAGAGGATGAGGGAAAAAATCCTAGTATCCATTTCACCATACTTATCTCTTGATGAAATTAAGGAGCTTGTGGATATTTATGTGTAGAGATTCCAAATCAAAAGCTGAGCTATGCAAATCTTAGATGAGAATCTGGTGTTAGAGTAGTCTTATGTTAGCTAATAATTAAATCATTTAATTATTAGTTTATCATACTCTAGGCTTAAGTTTCACTTAGGCGCTTTATAATTCTTTAGGGTTTTAGCCTTTAGGGTTTCGTGTTTCCTTTTATAAGGATTCACTTCTTTCATTTCAATAAGGAGATTGTATTTTTTCATCATTGTTAATAGAAAATTATTTTCTTGCAACATGGTTTTGCAGTCTCTGGCCTTTTGGCCGCCATAGCTTTCTGTTCTTTTGCTTCTTCTTTGTGACAGTCTTGCATGCAGGTGTTCTTGGGATGATTTGCGTTTGTCAAATCTAACATGGTATCAGAGCCATCTTGCTGCTCGTTGTTCGAGTTTTATTGAAGCAGAAGGTTTTCAAGAGTTTCAGAGGTTTTTTGTGTGGATCTGGGGGGGAGCCGAAATTTGGCTCACCTTGGGCAAAAACGGACACCACCATTGTGTCCGGAAGGCCCAAGAACCCCTAAATCCATATAAAACTTGTCCATTTTGGACACAGTGGCATCTGAGGCAAAAATTTTTTGCATACCAAGGCCGTACGGCCCTGGCACGCACTCCGAGACGGCGATTTTTCAAAAAAATTATTAAATTTTTTTTTCACGGGGCGGCCTCCCGGGCGCCACCCAGCGGCCACCCGGGCGCCACCCCGCGGCCTCCGCCGAGCCGCTGGCTCCTCCGCGGCCCGCCCAGCCCCGCGGCCCGCCCAGCGCCGCCTCCCGGCTCCGCCGCCCTCCGCCTCCCGGCTCCGCCGCGCTCCGCCAGGCCCGCCCAGCCGCCGCCCGGCCCGGCCGCCACCCCGGCTCCGCCACCCCCGCGGCCTCCGCTCCTCTGCGCTGCCTCCGCTCTGCGGCCCAGCCCCCGGAGCGCGCCATGCGTCCGGGGGCCTATTTTTTTTAGCCCCTGGGGCTTAAAACTTGCCTTGGTGGGTATTTTGGGGGTACCTGGGCCTTTTTCGCTCTACAGGGTGCCTACGGGGGTCTTTTTCTGACTTCTTTATATCGTCGGAAAGCTCTTTCCGAGCTCTTTCCGATGATGGAGGTTAGGATTTTTGGGTTCTGCCATTTCAATAGCATTTTTTGCTGTTGAAGTCTGATGTCTATTTTTGCCTTCCGGGAGTCATATCTGGCTCATCCGGACTCTTTTTTTGGCAAACGAGATATCGTCGAAAAGATGTTTCTGTGTACTATTCAGTGGCAGAGGTATTTCTTCCAGATTCTGCTCCAGGTTTTCACTCCTCCGAGTTATGCAGTTTATGCCCTCTGGTGGTGTGCTTGGTTCTACAGGTCCGGGGATCTCTTCTTCTGGTTTCTTAGTGCACTCTTCTTTCTGACTTCTGAGCTTGTATGCTCTTTCTGATGTATCTTTGTTCTATAAACGCACTGAGATAAAGTGCCCTCTTCTGCATTTCTGGGATCTTTTTCACCTGGTTCAGTTTTAGTATTCGCACTCAGTTATAAAGTGCCATGGGGGGATTCTGATGCATTTGCTACTATAGGCGCATCCACTCTTGTCAAGTGAGCATACCTTCCACGACATTAGCCCATGTAGACTGTGTCTATGACACCGCCCTTTATCCTGTGTGTGTGCTTCTGTTGCACTGTTGGTGTTCCTGGTTCTTCTTCTGCAGATGTTTCTGGCATTGCATTTCAGTGTTCCTGTCACCCCGTTCAGCATTATGGGGGGGTTCACCTGTTGGTTCTATTGCTTCCTGGTTCGATTGATCAGCTCTTCAGACACTTGTCTTCTCTACCTGGTCATGCACTTCAGTGGGGGTTCCAGCAGTATCTTCTGACAGAGTTTTCAGACATGCTTCAGAGGAGTTTCTTGCTCTCTTCTTGTTCCTTTCTCTGGGACATCTTTTGCTTTATGTTTGGGTACCTGATCAGGCCTAGTTGCCGGGACCCATCTTTCCTGCTTTCTGCAGTAGTTTAGCTTTTTTTGCTTCTCCCTAAGTTACACTTAAGGGGGGGTGTTAGAGTAGTCTTATGTTAGCTAATAATTAAATCATTTAATTATTAGTTTATCATACTCTAGGCTTAAGTTTCACTTAGGCGCTTTATAATTCTTTAGGGTTTTAGCCTTTAGGGTTTCGTGTTTCCTTTTATAAGGATTCACTTCTTTCATTTCAATAAGGAGATTGTATTTTTTCATCATTGTTAATAGAAAATTATTTTCTTGCAACATGGTTTTGCAGTCTCTGGCCTTTTGGCCGCCATAGCTTTCTGTTCTTTTGCTTCTTCTTTGTGACAGTCTTGCATGCAGGTGTTCTTGGGATGATTTGCGTTTGTCAAATCTAACATCTGGTAGATCTTGATGATTCTGGTCAACTCATCTGGAGTTCAATTTTAGCAATTAGAGAGCACAATGAGAAAAATGCATTTCAAAATTTGTCTAAAAAGAGACAAAAGTCCAAGGGTAAAGGTATATTCATTGAAGATGATGTAGCAAAGAAGACTAAAGAATCAGAGGTATCATTTACCAAGGTAATTGATACAACACTTGTACAAGAAATTAAGGACACTTCATAGGATGCACCAGATCTAGCAGAGATCCAAGTTAAGGAGAAAAATGACAATGATGTACTCATTAAGGACATCACACACAGTGATCCTGATGACAGGGATGAAGATGATGATGTGAGCATTGCACCTGATCACACACAAGATGAATGTCAAGCTACCAAGTGTGCATTTACATCATTTTCGGGTGAGCTTCCTATTCTTGTTGAAGCAGTATCAATCTTATCACAGGAACAACCTGATGGCTCAGACCCTGAGAAACCACAAGATACAATAGGGGAACAAAGCACCGAGACACCTACAGAAGCAAATAAGTCTAAAGAAAAAGAGGCACCAGAGGTAGAGACAAAGGATTCAAAGAATCCTACTGTAACCGAGGCCACTCCACTAGAGATTACATTAGAGACTCAAACACAGTCAACCGACACCAAGGTTACCGAGGAGTAGCAAAAGGTAAAAGACATTGTTCTAGTTGCAAAGAATTCACCTCAAGAACTAGAGAAGAAGAAGAAGAAAAAGAAAGGAAAAGGGTTGGTGACATTAGATGAAGTCATAGTTATACCTTAGTGTGACCTGAGGATCCTAAGCCCTGAAGAACTAAGAAAATATGGGGAATTATGTACAAGAAAGGTAGCATAGGAGAAGTTGAGACAAGAGAGAAAAAGCAAGGAGATATTAGAAAATGTAAGAGATATCTTACAATAGGTTGTACCCGAGGTACATGTAGATGAGGATACTCTGATTATGGACCAACTTGCTACACTTGTTGAAGGAATTAATGCCCCAGATATCGATGCCGACAAGAGAATAAAAGAAAGGGTAGAATCAAAGATTTAGGATAAACTTGTAGAAAGAATCAACCAAGAAGTGGCAATTAACAAGTTTAAGCTATCCGAGGTAATAACTGAAATTCAGAGTATTACTACTTTTATTTGTCAAATCTTGTTGAAGCTATGCACTGTGGACACCTTCATTGCCGAGATCAGTGAAAAGATCAAACAGTTTGAAAATGAAATCACAGCCAGTGCACATGCAGCTACAACCAAGCCACATGCCTTTGCAAAGCATATTTTAAGAGTTCAAGAACTTAGGCAGTTGATAGCAGATCTCAAGAAGCAAGAAGAAAGGATAAGTGATTAGGTCACTGAGTTACAAACTGAGCTCCTACTCTACCTAAAATTTTTTGAGAAACACATTGTTAGGGGACAAACACTTGTTGCAACACCAAAAATCTCTGTGTTGGATAACATCTTTGACATGCATGCACAAGTCAGTCTTGAGCACATTACTCTCACCAACTTGAAAGAGGAATGGGCAAACCTCTTGGAAGCATTGAAGAAAACCCATCAGTAGATTTTTAATAAGTTGTAAGTATACATTTTTGTATTTGGAATTAATATAAAAAAGGGGGATAATAATGTATATGCCAAATATGTAAATAGATGCTAAGTATACTACACATTACCGGAGCATGCATCGAGGGGGAGTATATAGAAATTTTTTGATAAGTATATGTATATGGTGGAAGATATAAATTTTTGAGACATAAGGTCTGTATACATTAATATTTTGATACTAATGCCAAAGGGGGAGATTGTTATCTCTATTTGAGCATTAATGATTGTCATTAGTATCAAAGACATCTGTCGGTTACTTATATTAACTCAGTCAGTAAATGCAAGCAATACAAGCCAGCCGGTTAAGTCTTCACACCGAGCACAAAATAGTTTTACTAAGCATTAGACACCGATACCGAGTGATAGTAAACACTGAGCACCAGTATAATCACCGAACAATATATACAGTGTTTACTGAGGATCACAGAAAATGGCATAGGAATCAAGATTGGCACATCTCTCTATGCAAATGGTTACAACAAAATCACAAAAGGTTTTACCAAGATCAAGGATCATTTATTGTAAGATTCCATCATTAATTGAGATGATGATCATTTGTATTTGATAGATCTAGGTTATTTTTGTACACCGTAGATCTTAGGGTTTTCTCTAAGATATTGTAACCTAATTTTGTTAAGTGGCATAAAGCAATATGCTATATAATTGTATCTTTGCATAATTTTTTATGTGAACTGATGTATGAACGAAGAAGTTCTTGAAGCTTTAGCCAACTTCAAGATTATCAGTTGACAGATAAAGAAGAACAGTATTTAGAGGTAATTAGATTAAAGTAGAATCAGAAACAGGCTAACCGAGCAGTTTAGAGCAGAGATCTTCACACATAAAGGTGATATCTATTCAGTATTTCATAGATCTGTATCAAAAAAATTGTGTTGTCATTAGCAGATAGATACCTATTGCTTTCTAATCATTGTAATAGAGTTTTGGTAAAATCTCTTAACAGAGTAGACCTAACAGTCTTTTTGTAAATCTCTTAACCGAGTGCACACTCAAGCAGTGTTGTTAAAATCCTATCACTAGGTAGATCTAGTTGATCTAATATGTTACTCCTAACAAGGTAAGATCACCAGAAGTGATCACCACTTGTAGCCCTAACAAGAAAACCTTTTCTATCTGCAGTTGTAGACACACAAAATTGGACAAAGTGCTTTTAAATTGCAAAAATCAATTAAATGGCTCAAAATCATCAAAATGCATTAATTCAATAAAAAAGGGATCAAATCAATTAAAAATGGACATAATTAAATAAAGTTGGACAAAATCAATTAAAACAAAGGAAAAATCAAATAATGAGGTTAAATAATTAAATCAAAGCTTAAAAGGGTGAAAAGCAATACATAATTGATTTTAATCAATTAATTGTATAGTTGTTTAAATCAAAATGAACTTATTACCCTTACATGGGTAAATTTAATTAATTAATTAAATTTAATAATTCTTATTTTCTTTCAACAAAGTTGAGCAACCAATAAGAATTGAGGACAAAAAGACATAAATCACTCAAAAAGTATGAATCTCAATCACTCATTTGAAATGATCAATCTCAACCACTCAATCTTGTCCTTTTGTCCAAAGCTTTGAGACAAACCTTTAAATTGGGACATAATTAAATAAAGTTAGACAAAATCAATTAAAACAAAAGAACAATCAAATAATGAGGTTAAATAATTAAATCAAAGCTTAAAGGGGTGAAAAGCAATACATAATTGATTTTAATCAATTAATTGTATAGTTGTTTAAATCAAAAATCAAAATGAACCTATTACCCTTACATGGCTAAATTTAATTAATTAATTAAATTTAATAATTCCTATTTTCTTTCAACAAATTTGAGCAACCAATAAGAATTGAGGATAAAAAGACATAAATCACTCAAAAAGGATGAATCTCAATCACTCAATCTTGTCCTTTTGTCCAAAGCTTTGAGACAAACCTTTAAATTGTCCCCCCATTTATGAACAAAGCAAAGTATTTGACTCAACCTAAGGTAAATCATGATTACTTCACTCCACCCCCTACCCTTTGGAAATCACTATAAATATGAAGTATTTTGAGAGAAATTATCATCTTAGAACTTCATTTGCAAAAGCATTGTTACTATAGGCAATTGAGAGCATTCTAAGAGCAATTAAGAGCATTTTAGAGCAATTGTCATTATAATTTTGTCAATTTGAGCTAGATTAAGCATTGAATGAGCATTGTAGAAGCATAGTAGAAACATAATTTCTCATTTTAGAAGTGTCACTAGTGAGGATTTGAGCTGAGAGCTTCACTTACCACCTCTTTCTAGAGAACCATGAGATGTTATAGATTATAGTTTCAATTCTAATTAGATTTGCATTGTATTTAGTTTCAATTGTTGCTATTAGATCTTAATTTCATGAAGGTGATATTCATCATCACACAGGAGTACTGAAAAATTTGTGGGTGTCATCCCCACCGTAGTTTTTACCTTCTAACAAGGGTTTTTGCGTTACCAAAATACTCGTGTTATGAGTTGATTATCTTGTTGATTTCATGCTATTTACCTTTGATAGTTAAATGAATGAATGATGCATGCAATGGATACAAGTATTGTTTGAAGGTTACTGTTGTTTGTTGTATTAGATCTAAAAGGTTTATAATTGAAAGTTTTTGTCGGCACTGATTCACCCCTCCCCTCTCAGTACCCTATCTCTCCAATCCAACACATGATAATCTTATCATCTGCATAGTGGGGTAGCTTCCAAGGGAAGTCATCAAAGAAACCTACTCTTATATAGGTAAAAGTGGGAAATTGAATAAAATAAATGCAATAAGTCTTGATTAATGCTGTAACGTTTGGGGACATTCTTATTTTTGGGCATCCATGCAATTTGCAAACTAATTTCATGGTAAAAACATCATTAACCTTGTGAAAGTTTGTGTAACTATTGTGCAACTATAGGCCAGGGTAAAAATCATAAATTTGAATGTTTATATCAAACTCCTGCACATGCTCCAAACCCAGCCAATACTATGTGCATGCTAGGGAATATATCAAATGTGATGACATGTATACAAATCTATTCAATGGAAATGAATTAATTAATCCAGTCACTAAAAATCCTAGCCCAATCTAGATAGAATGACTCATTTCATATCATTTGGATGAAGAAAAACATCCACTTGTCGAGATATATCATGTCTTTATCTCCTCTGAACATGTGTAATAATGCAATTATCTTTACAATTTCACCCTTTATAGATGTATGAAGAATGGTTCTAAGCAGTTTTAATTGGCCTTACTTGGCGGATACAACTAATTCTTAGCAATCTTCATTTTATACACGCCTCTCTTCAAGGTAAATTTGGTTTGAGAGGAAGTGAAGTACCAGTGCGAGTATTCTTCCCTCACTTATAAGCTAAAGAAATTATGTATTGTCTCGATCTCTATCAAGAGCGATGAGGAATTTTTCATCTTTTTTTTAATCTACCTTGTGTTAGGATCATATCTACTTATACATTCCATCACCAAGTCCACACATTGAAGTGCAATGGGAAATATGATGACTTCTAATAATCAACTTTTGACTAATTTATGTGTAATTGGATGCCTATTAGCTTTTCTCACTCTTTTCTAGAACTCCTTTAAATTTACATGCCACAAATTTGTATCCCCAATTTTTCTCAAAGAAAATTCAAGCCCATTTAGGTGATCATATCTAGGGTGTTTGAACCTTATGATTATTTTAAATTTTAAAGAAATAGTTCCACAACTCTAGATTCAATTGAAATTCAATAGAAACAATGATGAGAAACATATTAACTCACCAAATTTAGATGTCGCTAAGTTGTTGATGAAATCTTTCTATGTCTTAGCTTTCACTATTTTGTTCAGCTTGATCTTTGGATAATGAGTAAATTTTGCATCTCAAAATCTCACTTAATCCCCTTTAATTGTATTTAGTGGTGCCATTAATGCAAGCCTTTTCAATAATTAATTTTTCTCCAACCACTTTTGAACATTGGGATTCATCTTTTTCAAATTTTAAAATAAATGTCTTTTTCAACAATGTTGGAATTGAACATCAAAGATGGAGCTTCCATGCGACCTTATGACCTCCAGCTCATGTCTTCCTCTCTACTTCAAAAAGTTCCATTTTTTTTGGGGCTCGATAGTAGTTCTCAAACTATAATTTTCCTTTTCCTTCCCTTCTTCTTAGGTAGTTGCATTCCTTATAACTATGAAATAACCACTTATCTTAGATTTCACTTTTCCATTTCTAGAGCTTTGGGTTCTGATGATGTTTTCAGAACTCTAACTTATCTCTGTTTCCTTTGACTTTCATTCTCACTTTTCAAGTCTTCTTCTTTTACTCAAGTTGACTTGTTCCAACTTCATGATAAATTTTGATGGATGTCTTAGAACCGCCCACAAGTATCTTTTCCTTTATAAGATTGTCAGCTTCCAAAGTGTGTTCTTTTCCTTTCTTATTGAAGTGTTTTATTTCACTTATTGGGGCCCAATGATTGTTTCAGAACTAGGCTTCACTTTCGCTTGTTCACTTTGTGCTTCAGTCTAAGGGATTTTTCTTCAGTCTTCACTAGTTCCACTTCCATTGTTAGATCCTGACTATACTTCCAACAAAAATTGCGAGTCCCGTTGCTTGATTTTAAAATATTACAGACACATACTTGACAACATTTTGACTCGAAATCAAACATATTACATGAAATGACCGATGACAGAATGAAGTGGGAAGACTATAGACAAAAAATGGTTCTAATTGTAGGGTCGAGATCCAATGATCATTCCTGAACTATACTTGGGTCCCAATAAACTGAAAATAATTAAATAAAATTGAGAACTTCAAGGAAAAAGGATCTGACTTAGACCATTTTTCCTAGGGGTGAGAAAATTGGAGCAACAACTGGCTCTGACTGGGGACGAAGACCGCAAGGGATAAGGCACTGAACCTAGAATCTTTGGTTTCACATATTAAGACAAAATTCAAATCAACAAACAAAACTGGGACACATAGACCAAACAAAACTAATCAAGAAAAAACTGAAGGACTCAACACCCTAAACTAAATGAAAGATAAATAGACTAAACCTACTATGATACAATTGTTGGGGTTACCTGCTTTCCATGAGTTTACATTTGGTACAATTTTAAGTCTTGCCCATTATAAGGCAGAGGAAATATTGTTCCATTAGGATAAGCAAGCTTGAACAAAACAAGAACAAATAAATTGAGAACATATCATGATTTCATTTCATTAATAGCATTTTCAAATAAAATAAAACAAAATTTTATAAGGAAATGTCCTTTCTAGTTTAATTCATATTTAGTTAAACATGATACAAAAAGGTTAACATCAGAGACTTTATTACTAATACATGCTAATCATCCAAACATTATATAAGTTAAATAGTGCTTAAAATATGGCAAAAGGTAATACTAGAGGCTCATTAATAAATGTTCTTTTTTCACATGTTTGGGTTGGACAACAACACGAGGTGAGGACATTTGCATCGGGGATTTTTTTAATGGCGATTATTTTCCAATTGGCGAATATGTCCCGTGGGTCATATATAAATTGGCGAAAAAAAGCTCAGTATACTGGTTGACCAGTTCGCCCTGATTTTATAAAAGACACGTTTAGTGGTCAAATTGTTCACCACTATTTTTACGTAATTCAACTACGGTAGTCAGGTTCTTCACCCATTTTTCTATTGTATATTTTACTCTTATTCACCACAGATTAAGGAAGGGTGTATTTATCATGGATCACCATTTGCCAAAGGCCCATTGTCCCAAGTGAAATTTTTATTTGCCCTAGGACCCAATTCGCCATGCATCATACACAATTGTGTCCCAAATTCCCGCCCTATTTGCCTAGTCAATTACTTGAAATTACACGGGGTTCACCAAATATTAGTTGTTATCATATGAAATTGTCGACCCATTCACCAAAATGGACGATGGAGACTATGAGGCAAAATCTGATGGCTGATATGAAAATGGTTTACTTGTCTATTTAAGAGATATGAGTTTCATTATTGAAACATGCCATAAAGAAGGAGACTGTAGAGATTTCAAGAGATTTAGTAGTACAAAATTTAGTTGATTCTAAGCTCACAATTGTGATCGGTAGTGAACCAGAATGACTACAAGTCCGTAGTATCTTATTCAAGTAAAATTTTATTGCAACCTTAATTTGTTGGAGATGTCACAGTCAAAGTTAAACAGGAAGAGGACTATTGAAGGTGGAGATTTCCAAGAGAGACCAATGAAATACAAAAATATATCTTCATACTTTGGTGGGGGCAGACGCAATGGTATTGGTCAAAGTGAGGAAGGTACATCATCAGAGGAACCTGTACAAATTCAATGTTCTCAACCTACATAGGAGTCTATTCAACAAATTGGGGAGCCTAATAAATCTGGTAACGAAGTTGTGGAACCTGATATCTCTGATGAAGATGACCTTGAAGAAGAATTTCAAGTAAATAACCAGTACCAGGATGAATTGATCGACTTCGGTGATGATGATGGTTCAATTAATAGTAACACTAAAGGGAGAGGAAAATCAAAAGAAAAAATTGATCGTCAATGGGAGATGTCCAGGAGATTTAAATTTGATTGGGCGACAAAGTATCTATTCATTGAACCCATGGACAATCCAATTGTAGGTGAGCCACCAGTAGAATGTAGATGTATGATTTGTAGTTGGAAGTATAAAAAGGAAAAGTGGCTGCAGCTTAAACTAGACACCATAGAGAAACATGTTGGTAAGGTTTACAAAACCTCAACTATAGATGGAAAGGAAATAAAAGTGGTAAGATACAAAGGAGCAATGTCAACATAAAAGGAATGATGAGGAATATTATTTGTTTCAGAAATTTAGGATGAAGCTTGGTGAAGTTCAAGGTTCTATTAATGTTATTTTTGCAAAAGCAAGTGAAGTAGAAGAACGCAGAAAAGCTGTTCAATTAAGTAATGTTTTCCATATTTTGAGCAGAGGGCGTCCAATGATAGACTATCCAGAAATGAGTGGTTTGTTACACTTTCTAAAAGTTCCTAACTATCATGTCACTCATTGGTCAATAACAGTGGATGGGAATGGGAAAGTTGTATAGCCCAGGTTGAAATAGACGATGTATAGAGAAAAATAAAAGATTCAACCTTTATTGCATTGTCCTTAGACAAAGTTACGACAATAGATAATACATCATGGGTATGCATGCATGTTTATACTATACAAAATAATGTCCGGCAATCACATCTACTAAGTGTTGCAAAATTGAGGGACAATGTGACATCAGAAACTTTATTTCAATTAGTAAAGAGCCATTTAATTGAATATGGAGCTATGGATGAATTGACAATATAGAAGAAGTTGATATGTGTTGGAGCGGATGGAGCTTCAATAATGCAAGGTCAAATGAATGGTCTTTGCACAAAGATGCATGCTTCTTGTTCACCATATGTTGTTAGCATTCATTGTATGGCCCACAGGATGAATCTTTCTTTTAGAGTTGTGAAGAAGTTTCCTTTAGTAAACAAGGTTGAAGATTTAGTAAGAGAGTTGTACTCATATTTTTGTCAAAGTCCCAAACGTTTTAGGGAATTTTAGCACTTTGTTGATGGAATTACCAATGAAAACAAGCTTCTTAAAGATGTTGATACTAGATGGATCTCTTTGGATGGACCAGCGCATCGATTTTTTTCTGAATATCAATCTTTGATTGGACTGATGTACAAAAATCAGGACAATGCAAAAAAGTAGAGATGTGGCGACCTACTTCAAAGGTTAAGCAATATAGAGACACTTTTGACTTTAGCATCTCTTCTTCCCATGCTAGAAGAAATGATGTTCATTATGAAAAAATCCCAGCAAAGAGCCATGTATATTGCAGAATATGCTTACTTGTGTAAAATGTCATGCCAAGCCCTTGATAGTCTCTATCGAACTGACCTAAAATTATCTGATGAAAGATTTAATCACTGGTGGAAACTAACAGATTTGGACAATATTGATAATTATTTAAAGATCATTGAAAATGGATATTTATGTGTTTGTGTAAGGGGATTTCAGATACCAATGTACTACAGTGCTCCAAAGACACGAGCTACAAGAGTTACAAGGGAAGAGTTTACCAAGATCATTGAGTCTATAGCAGCTAATGCAAGGGACATATCCTTTGGATTTTCCTCTAAAATAAGATCCTAATTCCCATATGAACAACTGCTTGAGGCCATGGAAATTGTGTTTCCTCAATATTGGTCCTTAAACTCTAAGGAAGATTATCATAATAGGTTGTTGACTTTGATAAAGGAATTTTCCAAATCTGTAGAATTCAATAGAGTGACTATCAATGGAATTTTAGATGAGGGTCTTCTTAAACAACAATTAAACACTTTTGCAAAGACTATGAAGCATCAATATCAATTAATCCATAACCCACATGAAGAGGGCTCGACAACAAGGCTTTGGATAGAACTAAAACAAAGCACAATATTGCGTGAAGAAATTTCAGAGTTCTTCAAGCTTGCTGATCTATGTCAAACCATGATATTGGGTTCAGTGGAGGATGAGAGAGTTTTCAATGCTTTGGGCTTCCTAAAATCAAAGCTAAGAAACAAACTAGTCAAGAATTTGGAAACATGCTTAAGGGTCTACACATCTAGGTATGATGTCAATACTTTTCCTTATCAAAAAGAAATGAAAATCTGGAAGAAAAGATGCAAAAGAAGAGGGTTGGGAAACACCATTAACCAATCTCCGATAGTGACTCCGAGTGGGACAAGTATAGGTGGCGATGAGAGTCATAGAAGAGGAGGTTAGAGTGAAGAAGACACAAACAAAAATGAAGAGAACAATGAAGGAACTGGAATACCATAATTGGATGATGATGACAATGCAGAGATGAATTGGCAAATTTAAGAAATTTCTATTAAATTAGTAGTAGCAATCAATAAGTATTTTTTGAACTTATTAACTACTATATCCTATCATTCAATGTTCATTTTAGAAAAGAAAGAATGCATTATGTTTCATCATTAAAATTTGAGAACAAAGAGTATTATTACTGTAGAGTGTAGTTTGTATCATATCATCAATGATCATTCATATTTGAATTTGAAATTCCTAAATGAAATTTTGTATTCCAATAGCATATAATCGATTAAATCAACTAAGAATAACTGAATAAAATAGGGTAGCTCAACATACATTGAATTGGAAAACATGAAAATTAGATAGAGAACAATTTATTTTGTATTCATTTGCAATATATTACAATTTACAGTAGTTCAAAATCCAAAGCAATCTTTGTAGGCCAGACCAAACATCCTCTAATGGCAAAACAATTTTGTTCATAGTATAGTCACACTCCTGTAACTTCGTTAGCAATTCATATTTGGAAGTGTGACTTGACAACATTGTTGCTTCTAAAACTCCATTCAAAGTTCTCACTGGTTTGATGAAATCCATGAATGTATCAGGAGATATGTTTGTAGGAAGAAAGCATAAATCAGTATTTATTTTGTCCTGCAACCTTATTTTGAAATTTTCTCTTCCAATGAACTTACTTGCGTCAAATCCCTTAGGAAAACCAAGACTTTCCATATTCGCTTTCCTTTGTTCCATCTTTGTGATCTTCTGCTTAGCTTTGTCATCCAATTCTTGTGCTTCCCATAGCTTCTCACATTTTCAAATGATACTTGATACCTTTACTGAGGCATCAAGGCAGTTGCTAATTCCCTTGTTTGATAGATAACTATCACTCTTATTGTAGAGTTGTTGCATAATATCTTTTGCTTTCTTTTCTTTCTTGACAACATCCATGTTCTGTTCAATGTTCTTATGGAGCTTCAAATAACATACTCTCATACTTTGAAGCATTTCAAACCACTCATACAATCTATTAGACATCACCAATATTTAGCCCCAAATGTGTTCTTTTGTAATCTTCACTAAATTATTACTAGTATTTGTTAAAGTTTGAATTGTATTATTGGCCTTCTTTAGTTCTTCTACCATTTTTTTACAATTTCTTTTGTCTTCCACTACTTTGTATTCCCAATGATTGGCTTTATCCGCCTAAGAGTCCAATTGCTTTTGCAATTCTTGGTTGGAGGCAACATTACTCTCCATGGTTTTAAATAACTTTTTTGAACCGACTCTTTCTTCCTCTAGTTTTTAACTAATTTCTACCAATTTTCCCCTCAGTGCCTTCAGCTCTGCCTGCTCTTGTTCCTTCACTATTGCCTCTGCATGTTCCTACTCTGTATCTGCTGATGTAGAGGTTGATTTTTTAATCTTTTTCTGTAATTCTTTCAAACTATTCTCTGAAGCTTTCCTCTTTTCTTTTTCATTACCAATGGCTACTTGTAAATTTTCTATATTTTTCTTGAGCTTGCTTTTCTCTCTTTCCAACTTTAGCAGTGCATTGTAGACCACTTGGTTTGTAGACTTTGACACATTGATTTTGTCCACATTTTTAACTTTGAAAAAATCCATTTGGAGAGTGCTAACTTGAAATTCAAATGGATCTATCTGACTCTCTGGTGGGTTTCCATCTTTTTTTGGTGGAATAACAACCATGAAATCCATCATGTCTCTGTTTGGGTCATATGTTGGAAAAAACTTATTGGATGCAGGTTGTTCCTCTACAGCTGCAGTAAGGGCACCAGTCTGCAATGTCTTCTTTATTTCCTTATTCTTGGTTGTTGTTTTTGCAAATTTATTATAGAAATCTTTGAAATGAAAATCTGGTGTCACAGAAGGATTTGAATGTTTGAAAGGTGAACCAGAGGCAGAGCTTCCAATGCCTATTGATCTAACTAATGCTCTTTGAGGATTTAAACTTCTAGAGGGTTTTGTTGAACCTGAAATTGCAAACAGTTCTTTACGATCGAATGTCATTGTTGTCATTGTTCTGGAAATGGAAACCTTTTTCTTCTTGACACTATCTTATTCTATGTGATTATGTGTAGACTCTAGTGGCCTCTTTAGAGAGGGAACTTGTTGTATAAGTTGCCTAGTCCCACTGGCACCAGTGCCACTACCAGACCTAGTAGCATTAGATTCAAACCCAAGGCCTACACCATGATCATAAGCAATTTTTTCTGTCTCAATTGTATTCTAGACACCTTATCCTGTGGGACCCAAATCACCACCTTTATAACCCATTTTTTCCACAATGAATGCCCCTTTGCTATATACTTTTTTCGGTCCTCGCCGATTCCACTTTGAATCCTAGTCCTTGGAGTAAATGCATTTGGTGGATTATCATCCTCACTATCTGGATCACTATTATCGTATGCTGAGTTAGGATGCTCCAAATTCCACAATTTGCTAAACTCTATATCCTTGTCTATTTCATCCAGATCTTCATTGGTCTTTGGTTCACCAAGATCCTTTCTTATACTCCAAAAATCATTCATTTTCATTCTAGTCCATTTTCTATCCCTACAAGCTTCTATTATTTTCTTTGGTATTTTTATGTTTGATGGATGAGCAGCTTTTTCATAGAAATTGTAGGACATCATAAGCTGTACAATGCCCTTGTTTAGTGTTGTCATAATTTATGATGACAACTATTCAACTAAAATTTTTTCTTCACCAAAAACTTTCTCCATCTCTTTTATAGCATCATCCCAACTATCCTTGTTTTTTAACTTCTCTAGCAATGGTTTACTTTCATGTTGAAATAAGTTTGCAGAGTTCTTATTAGCAACAAGCATTGTTTGAATGACGTTGAGTGGATCATACTTTTAGTACCACTCTAAATCAAATTGAAAAATATCTATAAAAAAATTTGCCACTTTGAATGCCTTTCTCTCAAATGTTAACCCTCCAATTGAGAAAGGTAAGGAAGGGAATATGCTCTTCTTCGATTGGCCAATGAAGAGTCTATCTATGCTCTCTAGTTGTACTACATATTCTACTACAAATACCCTATTTGTCACATGCATTGAAAGTTTGTGGGGTTGCAGTTCTGATCTGTAAAACCTTAGCACAATGTATTCTTCCATTAAGTACCAGTCAATCAATTGAATTGTGCTTCCAAGTTGGATGCAATCCCTATATGAAGCAGACAATCTAGGCATTGGAGTGCTTGTTATTTTTTTGTACAATGGTGCCAAAAAGAAGTCTACAAAATTATTGTAATTCCTTCTGTTATCATACATTCTTATTTGAGGTGTCCAGTTATATATTGGAGTACTTGTCCCCCTCTGAATTTCAAGCTTGTTGTCATTGCTCATTAATATTGCAATATGCTTGGCTAGCAGAAGATAAAACAAGTAGGTTGTGAACCTAAATGTCTTAGAATTGCCTCTTTTAATCAATGCTAATTATTCTTGCATCGATTGAACCATGTGTCCAACAAAATTATATCTTACTGGTTCATTGACACAATGGATATCCCAAATGAATTGAAGAATGCTGGCACCCACTTCCCTATTGTTTTCCAGTCCCAAGTAAAATGCTAGCAAGGATATAGTATCCTAAACCCATGGCACAAAAATGTTAAAATCATAAGGAGCCTTATGGTTCTCACCCAATGAAGCATTTGCCTCTCCAACTATTAGACCCTTTATAAATGAATCTTTTGCATTTGGTGGGACTTCCTCATATTGCTCTGCCAACAATCCCATGTCAATATGGACATTACAGTTTCGTTGGTCAAACCCTAGGTCTAGCCAACTGAGAAATTCTTCTTGGGTTATTGATAAAATTTCTTCCTAATTTTTTTTATTCACAATTGCTTTTCTTTCTTCATCATAATTTTTTGCACAAATCAAGATAATTTCTAGGCAAGGGAAAACTTCAGGTAACAGCATGTGACCCAAACCAACATCCCACAAAGCAACTTTATTGGTTTTTGCACCTATCACTGGGTTAAATTTTATAAAATCGGACCTCTTTGGCCCAGTTGCCTTACTGCACAATGCATGTTTAATTTCTATAACTCTCCTTTCACCATCGATAATAGTATCATAAACATCATGATACTCATCAGTGAAACCAGGAATTTCTACTAGTTTTCTACAGTCTATTAAAGTTTTCCTATCTGCTTGCCCTTGGCCTTGAGTTTTCGCTTTCCCCATTGTTCTTTGGAAGAATGAAAAAACACAAATTCATAGATATTTACTAACAAAATCACAGATAATAACTAACTAATCAAGAAAACCCCAATTTAAGAAAACCCCAATTGTACATGCAAGAATTAAAATTTCAAAATCAAGTTAAACTAAATTTTTGACATTACAAAATTGGGATGCATCAAGCTAGATATATTACCTGAAATTAAACTTTGAAATTTTGATAGATAGAAGTTAGAATGGCTAAGGCTCTCACAAATTACAGTCTCAAAATCTTTGGCAACGGTTCAACAGTTCTTTTTAGCTTTGTTGCTATGAGTCGATAGGTTTTTAAAAATGAAATGTTAAAAACCTTTCATTAAATGTAATGGTATATAATTATACTATAATGGTAACGTAATCTTTCTAAAACATACTACGTGTAATGTCATCTTTCTAAAACATACCACATAATCTTTTCGACAAATTACACGTCAATATGTCACATTTCTAGAGCGAGTTTTCAGAAAAGCTTTTTGAAACCCATAGTACTTCTGAAATACAACTTCAACCGCTCATCTCTCATAATCCAACGATTATCACAATTTTAAAATATAAATAATTTAATACACACTAATGAATATTAATCATTAACTATATTCACTTAGAATAGCTTATCCATGAAATTTGAACCAGTCACCATTAAATGATAAAGTTTGGAAACATTTAATTATTATATGAAACAAAAGTGCAACACAAATTTTTTATATTATATAAGGCAAAATTTCATTACAATTCAAATATGCCCATAGACCATATCTATTAACAATTCTTATAATCAAAACAAAAAAGAAAAGCAGTAGCACTTCAAATTTCTTAAAACATTTTCATATTTTATTTTTTAACATATGTGATTACAATTTATATCATTGCAAAACCTTGGTAAGCTACTACCACCAGAGGGAGACACAGTAGAGGGACTAGAGAGTAGAGATTAGGTAGACTCAGGGACTATCTGGCTGAGGCTCCCTTCCTTCTGTGTGGAAGTCTAAAGAGAGGATAATCTCAGAGAATTCTTCTAGCCATCGATAGTCCTCGATTTCCTCTAGTAGGTGCCACTTCCAGAGAAAATCCCTCCCAATTTGTGCCCACTTTCGATGACGCATGAGCTGCTCAGCATCAAGGTTCAATAGAAATGGTTGCCTGGGCACATTTACTCCTAGTTGTATAATCTTAGGCAAATCATTTGCCCAAGGAATTCCAAACCCAATTTCTAAAAATACGACAACATGCACATCGTTGCCGAGGCACTCTTCTTTGAAAACTTTCCTCAGAAGCATGATATTATCCACCTTTTCTCCCCCAGATCCAACAGAGATGCCAAGAACTGAGATGAAATGTCAGTGTTAACTCTATACCTATTTTCACTCTCCAAAAATTCACGTCTGAGCACCATCCTTATAGCCTCCTTAGTGAAGGTTCCCAACTCCGTAGCAACAGACGCCAGGATTGGGTCTGTGACTAGGCCCAAAAAGGCCTTCTGATCCTCCAAGGTAGTGCATCTCAAACGAATTGGAGTGTCCATTAAAAATCAAACTGATATTAGTATTCTAATTTTTGACAAAAATCAAAGAGAACCTAGCACTTGCAAACTATTTTCATAAATATGCTTTCACAATCGTAAATTAACGAGCGTAGATCGATCTATTTATAAGCCCTAATTGAAATTCTTTCTATGCCCTAAAGATCTAATTAATTCGTAAGATAAATGGTAATTGTCCAAAAATCTCCAAATCTTTCATATTTAATGCAATCGTGGGTGAAATTGGAAACAACACTTATGATAAGACATTTTCTATCTTGGGAATAATGAAGGCTGAAAGGATCGCACCATGCAGGTGGACATAACAATTCTTTATTATAAAAAAAACTTGAAACCTGTGCTCACTCTGTAGAAACAATAAGCAAAGTACGTTAGCTACGAAATGACAGCAAGAAATGAAGCTTTACCATTGATGTAAGATCATCGAATGGTCTAAAAATAATGTCCTTAGATAAGATGACGTTTTCATTCAAGCCTTAACTTTAAGGCATTATTCTATCAAGCTAATGAATAGTTATATGATGTCACACATATCTGTCAGTGAAAATTGAAAGGCACCATCTAAGAAACCATTAATTCACATTACTTTAATTGATGTCATGACTTATCTACTCATCACCATCAATTAATATTTCTATCTAATATTACCGAAGATTGCCAAAATAATTCTACTTTTCTAGTGTCAAAAAATGAGGTCACAAACTCACAGTGTCACATGTCCATTTGATTACAACATATCAACGACCAAAGGTGAATTTTGGGCCTATTGTTGGTCTTCATAATCTTTATGGAAAATTCTTGGCAGAATCATGACAAGTAGTATGATTGATCATGGGCTTATTGGTACGATCAATCATACTACGTTTCATGATTCCGCCGAGAGTTTTTTGTAAATATTATGAAGAGCAACAATAGGCCCAAAATTTACCTTTGGCTGTTGATATGTTGTAAATCCAACGGATGTGTGTCATGTGAGTCTGTGACAGCATAGTGATGGGACCCAATGCAACTTCAACATCAAATCACAACCATTAGATTAAGAGAGATGAATGGTGGAAGGTGCATTTCGGACAAAATGTGGTGAGATAACTCCTTTACTGAAAACTCTCTTCGGAATCATCACACATGTCATTCTTCAACAATGAAAACCCAGGACCGAACTAAAAACTTAAATCACCTAGAATGTTAAATGTAATAATTATTTCCAATTATTCAATCACCATCCAACTATAAATTTTTGAAAACCATTCGCTATGAAAAATAAATTAATTCAAATATTTGGAAAATAGTTTTGCCATATTTTTATAAAAATGGTATCTGTTATTAAAAAATTCACCACCAAATATCCATATTTTGAAACATAATTCGCCATCAATATTAATAATTTTTCTAAAATAAAAATTGTAGTCGCCATTTTTTTATAAAAATGGTATACACTATTAAACAATTCGCCACCAAATATCCATATTTTGACACATAATTTGCCATCACTATTAAAATTTTTCCCTCCAAAATACATGTGATTCGCCACAATTTTATACTTTCGGCGGGGGGGGGAGGGGGGGGGGGTTTCTTAAAGTTATCCTTGATTTGCATGATGCAAGGATTTCTAGGTGACGTGTTGATGTTAGAGACAAAGACTTCTAGAAAGTTATTATAGGTTCCTCAAAACTAATTCTTTGCATTTATATTCAAATGAGTTTGTAATTTATCTCTTTCAAAGATATTTTTTCACCAACATATTGTAATTGAGTATATTATATTATAAATTGGTAATTATTTATAAGAAAGATAATTGAAATAGTTTTAATAGAAATTTTATTTATTTATCCTAATGTAATGACTAGATTTTTTCAAGACAAAAGTTAGTATTTCTTGAAGCAAGAATAATTATTTTATTTATCACATGTTTCACCTAAAACTATATATGCCATGTGGGTGCCATATTGTTTCAAGAAAAATGTTTCATCTAAAACTTTTAGCATGAAACGGTTTTGTTAAAACTTTTTTGCTAGTTGAAAGTGTGATGTACAACTTTTTACTTTTACCCTAGAAATGTTACACACTTAGACCTCAAATTAGCATGCATATTTTCTCTTTATTCCACATATACAACTTTGTTGAAAATGAGACATTACATCCACACATACATAGATATTCATCCTCAATACAAGCATGACCACTGGCCCACTTAGTGTCATTTCCATGGTTGTCGGGTCAAACTTCTAATCATAGAATTTCTCTTAGAAATTTCAAAATTTAAGCTCAAATATAGCATAATACCAGCCATTGTTTTAGATTTTTATGTCATTTAGTGCTAAGAATTCATATTTAAACACATTTTTTTATTCATTTCATATATTCTCACATTCAATTATTCTCTCTCATCCTAGAAGCATTCAAGAAGCAAACAATAGTGAAACAATTCAACGTAGTGCTCTAAGACAAGTAATGAAACTGCATACGCGATCTTGGGATGTTCGCTTCCTATTTATTGACCTTTTACATAAATTTCCAAGGTCGAACTAGGGGAATATATTCCCTTGTGACATAACACCAATCTTTAAAGATGTTTTTAAAATATTGTTAGTTTCAAATATTAGGAAAGAGTAAAATGGATAAAAACCAATTAGGTGAGTTGTAGAGTGGAACTATACATTACCTAATATAAAATCTATTTATAGAGGACAAATCCACAAACACAAGAAAAATATTATTATATAGGCTCAACTCATAAAGAAGTAGCATTTTTCAGATTAAATATAATTCAAAAAATTTCATACGCTACTTATTATATATACTTTACTAAATTATATTATCCATATCCACAACTCTAATTTTTTATTATTCTAAATTATGGACATTTCTCTTTACAACAATACATAAATCTTTTAATGTTGTTCACAAACCACATAAAGCTTAACTAATAAGTGCTTTCCCCACTCTCTAAAGTTGATGTGACACTTTTTTTTTTGGATATTTTAGATACCTCAGTGAAAAGCATACTGATGTAACATTAGATTTGATGATGTGACATCATATTTGATGATGACACTGTGAAACCTTAATTAAGGATACGACCAAGTAAGATGCTATGAAAAATTGATACTGATTTGAAATTTCCAAAGCATGAAATTAGGATGCTCAACAACCCTGGATATTCCTATCCATTTTATTTACTATCCATATCTAGAACTCCTTGTTTTAAATTATAAATATTTTCCTTTACAATAACATTGTAAAACAATCAATGAACTATTAATATGTTGGTGAAGTTAAATGGTTTTTAGAGCTCACCAAGCATCAAATCTAAGGCCCCGTTTGTTTGTGGAATTGGAATTTGGCCCAAAACCTGATTATCTCATAATAAGGTTTTGATATTCTGATTTTGTATATTCAGAATATGTTTTGGACCGTTTGGTTGACCCGGAAGATGGATGAGACAATCCATCTTCTGCGTTTGGTTGCCATTTTCAAAATTGGAATTGGAAGATAGAAATTCCTCTTTATGTGTTTGGTTTGCAATTTCAAATTGGAATTGGAAGATAGAAATTCATCTTTTCTGTTTGGTTCTACATTTTAAATTGGAATTAGAATTTAATTTTTAATTTGATATTTTATTATTTTAGTCGATTTTTTATGTATAGTTTTTTTATATTAATTTATATTTTTATGTACTAAATCATAAATAAAATTTAATATATTTTTTCCAATTCTGTGAATAGAAAACTTAAATAATTTTATACATTTATTATTTTGGTCCATTCTTTATGTATAGTTTTTTTTATATTAATTTATATTTTTATGTAGTAAATCATAAACAAAATTTAATATATTTTTTTCAATATCATAACAACAAAAATAAACAATATTATACATTAACAAAAACAATAAACTTAACTTTAACAAAATTTAATATATTTTATTCAATACATTAACAAAAAAAATAAATAATATTATACATTAACAAAAACAATATTGAACAGTAAACTTAGCTTTTTTTAATAATTTTATACATTATCATAAACAATATTATAACAAAAAAAATAATTATAACATTGCTCATATCACATCAAAATATAAATAAGTCATCTAGTCCACATATATATCTATCTCCAAAAAATGATCAAACTAAGTAGTACGATGATCAAACTAAATAGTATGATTGTTGCACAAAGAAGATTCCGTAAAAACAAGATTTCGGCTTTAGATGTAGCCTCCGCTTTTGCCATAGTTTTCTCGAGTCTTTTGCAATTCTTACACTCGTCATCTACAACAGGTCTGTGTGTAGAACGTACTAATGATGTAGACAATGACGGGGTGTCATTGACCCATCGGAAGTAACCGCATCCACCTCCATCCTACAATACAAATCTAAGTTAGTCTCACTATAATGACTAATATTTATTATTTGTAAATATTTAAATATTGTGCAATTAACAACCTTATAGAAGTTTTTACAACCCCAAAATTTAAGGCCTGGATTGTCCTCTGTCTGTGACTTCTTCAACACACAACGCAATCCATCACCGCAGTCACACATAGGAGCATTCCTCGTAGCCATCAGCACTATATCAAGCAAAAATTTGTTCATTCATACTAATTTTGTTCGCTATAACAACATGACTATATTTTATGAGTACAAATTGAAAAAGTTATACAAAAAATATAATGACACAACTATAGCATCAGATATAACAATATCCATGAACTGGTTGGTGGTGTGAAAACACACCGTTAAATAAGAAAACGCAAGTAGATCCACGGTCTATGCCCTTATGCCCCACATTCGATGATCAATCCTGCATCTACAAAGTAAACATGATACAAAAACTAAAACTTGTTCATTTTTAAATGGAATACACCAAGGAGTACCATCAGAAATTTTGACTGTTTACAAACATGAACAGTAAACAATCATCAAATAGCTCATTTTTTTATCAGCATATGTGGATATTTTTTGCATCGATGTTTGAAATACCTTCTTGATTCGATTGTGTAGATAGTTTTGGATCACACTCTGTGATTCATCATCGGGATTGCAATAGATAGTTTGAGACCAAAATGATTGCAATAGACCAAAATGATGAAAAAAAATTTCAGTCATTTTTATCTCTTCCATCCCGATGAAGGATCATAGAGTGTGACCATAAAATATCTACAAAATCAATCCAGAAGCTATTTCAAACATATTTAATGTCAGCATATGTGTAGTCTCACTTTATCATATGTGTAGTCTCAAAACTATCCATTTCTATTTCTGTACCTATCACGTGTTTTTTTAAAATGAATGAAAAATGAAAAGAAATTGAAGATGAAATAGAGCATTAAACAAAGTAGAATTATTAAACTTAATTTCATAATGCAACAATAATAACAAGATGGTTAATACATACAAAATCATGAACAATACAGTCGTCTACCAAAACACATTTATAAAATCATGTCTGAAGAACTAGAAATGGATAGTTAAGAGACTACACCTTAACAATACATTAAATGAAGCATTCATCATGTGGTACTCCTTCGTGTATTCCACTTAAAAAAAGAAACAACACTAACAAATGCAAGCTAATATGTCTGAAAGCACTCTAAATTCAAAAGACGAGAGAAACAAGGCTTCCTAAAACTGGAGAGAAAAACAAAAAAATGGAGAGAAAGACAAACACTATATAAAATGAAGTATAAAATGACAAGCACACTCTGTGAAAGCCAACATAATCACTAGCAACACAAAATAATGGAGAGGAAGACGAGCACTATATAAAATGAAGTATAAAATGACAAGCACACTCTGTGAAAGCCAACATAATCACTAGCAACACAAAATAATCTTGGCATGGATCCAAGAAATTAACACAATAAAAATACCGACGGGTACTTACCAATGGCTCCAACATAAATATCCAATGCCTCCATTTCTCATAAAACTATATTTTGTAATGGAGATGAACAACAATATCATATTCAGCTTATGATACTGAATATGATACTGCTTATGATACTGAATATGATACTGAATATTCAGTATCATATTCAGCAATCATATTCATGAACAGCAGTATCATATTCAGTATCATAATCAGCTTATGATACTGAATAGTCAGTATCATATTCAACAATCATATTCATGAACAACAGTATCATATTCAGTATCATATTCAGCTTATGATACTGAATATGATACTGCTTATGATACCGAATATGATACTGAATATTCAGTATCATATTTAGCAATCATATTTATGAACAACAGTATCATATTCAGTATCATAAGTAGTATCATATTCAGTATCAGGACATACCATCATATTCCATGCTTATCCATTTGCATTTCATAATTACGCTCAATTTTTAATTTTCAATATGACATGAAATCTGAATTTATGTGTATGCCAACTTTAATTCAATTTTTGCTGAACATGATAGTGTTGTCCATGATCATGATTGTTGAATATGATACTGAATATGATATTGTTGTTCATGAATATGATTGCTAAATATGATACTGAATATGATACTATTGTTCATGAATATGATTGCTGAATATGATACTGAATATTCAGTATCATATTTAGTATCAAGACATACCATCATATTCCATGCTTATCCATTTGCATTTCATAATTACACTCAATTTTCAATTTTCAATATGACATGAAATCTGAATATATGTATCATATTTAGCAATCATATTCATAAACAATAGTATCATATTTAGTATCATATTCATGAGCAACAGTATCATATTCAACAATCATGATCATGGACAACACTATCATATTCACTATCATGTTCAGCAAAAATTGAATTAAAGTTGGCATACACATATATTCAGATTTCATGTCATATTGAAAATTGAAAATTAAGCATAATTATGAAATGCAAATGGATAAGCATGGAATATGATGGTATGTCCTGATACTAAATATGATACTGCTTATGATACCGAATATGATACTGAATATTCAGTATCATAAGCAGTATCATATTCAGTATCAAGACAAATGCAAATGGATAAGCATGGAATATGATGGTATGTCCTGATACTGAATATGATACTGCTTATGATACTGAATATTCAGTATCATAAGCAGTATCATATTCAGTATTCAGTATCATAAGCAGTATCATATTCAGTATGTCCTGATACTGAATATGATACTGCTTATGATACTGAATATTCAGTATCAGGACATACCATCATATTCCATGCTTATCCATTTGCATTTCATAATTACGCTCAATTTTCAATTTTCAATATGACATGAAATCTAAATATATATATCATATTCAGTATCATATTCAGCAATCATATTCATGAACAACAGTATCATATTCAGCAATCATGATCATGGACAACACTATCATATTCACTATCATGTTCAACAAAAATTGAATTAAAGTTGGCATACACATATATTCAGATTTCATGTCATATTGAAAATTGAAAATTGAGCGTAATTATGAAATGCAAATGGATAAGCATGGAATATGATGGTATGTCCTGATACTGAATATGATACTGCTTATGATACTGAATATGATACTGAATATTCAGTATCATATTCGGCAATGATATTCATGAACAGCAGTATCATATTCAGTATCATATTCAACAATCATATTCATGAACAACAGTATCATATTCATCAATTGCATTTAAATTAAAATATTCAAATAATCATTTTGTGACAATATGAGCATATAATAGTAAAAAATCTAAATATATATCTATCCACATGATAAAGTACAAATCCACTGCAAATCAATAACAACATGATAAAAAAATCAATGTTCTTGAACACAAAATACACTAGATATCATCATAAAGTATCATGCCACATCACAACAAGATCATCATGTATATATGATCAAAATGGTAATCACAAGTATGATCAAAATGGTAATCACAAGCATTGTAAATGTAGTTATGGAATGATTGAAAATGTAATTATGAAATGCAAATGGATAAGCATGGAATATGATGGTATGTCATGATACTAAATATGATACTGAATATGATACTGCTTATGATACTGAATATTCAGTATCATATTCAGCAATCATATTCATGAACAATAGTATCATATTTAGTATCATATTAAGCAATCATATTCATGAACAATAGTATTATATTCAGCTTATGATACTGAATATTCAGTATCATATTCAGCAATCATATTCATGAACAGCAGTATCATATTCAGTATCATATTCAGTATCATATTCAGCAATCATATTCATGAACAGCACTATCATATTCAGTATCATATTCAGCAATCATGATCATGGACAGCACTATCATATTCACTATCATGTTCAGCAAAAATTGAATTAAAGTCGGCATACACATATATTCAGATTTCATGTCATATTCAAAATGAACAGCAGTATCATGTCAGTTTTTTAGCCTTTTATAGGCTTCCAACTCATTTAAAATCACAAAACGATATCCTTTAAATTAACTATAAACCACCATATGTTGCTACAATCCAGTCGCTTCTCTCCTCCTCCGTCATCAATAAGAACCATTTGGCTCTTTCACGTTGACCCAAGAAGGTTTCGTATACCTTGAGGAATACACCTCTACTCAATCCGGGCATGGATTTGAGAGCGTTATAGGCATCCGTCAAAGCATTCTCATGACTAGATTCATCAATTTTAACAAGGTGAATATTGTTCATGCCCTCTTTTATTTTTTTCATTGTTTCAGACATGGAATCCAACGAAGCAGCCAGACTTGCCTTTTTCCTCTTTCCCACCTTTCTGCCTAATGAACTAGGAGTCCCTCTAGTACTTGTTGTTGCAGTGGACTGAGTGGAATTATAAGGCTCGTCATCCCAATCAACACCACTATCAAGATGTACAGCGTCCTCTTCATCATTCACATTGAATGGCTCTTCCAAAGGGTTCCCTTCTTCAAACTCAAGGGTCGTGGTAGCTGCATTTCCTTCAGCCATGTCATTACCGACAATTACACCCAATTCAGTGAAGTACTGAAAGGGCTGCTTTTTATACATTCTTGCATTTTTGAACTCTCTTTGCTGCATGTTGGCATAAATAAATGGATTAGGTTCTTTGTCTTTCATTATTAACTTAAAAAGAAGACAATATTATTTCCATCAAAATAGTAGAGAGATTACCCTACCTTGAGAAGCTCATCCCACACACTGTCCTCAGCATCCATGGACTGAGTAGCCTCGTTCCAAGCTAAACCACTTGTATTCCGAAGCTCCTTCATGACTCTATATGCAAGCTTCCAAGTTTTCAACTTGTTTTTGAAGTTGTCCTTGGATAGACTGAGGTTCAAATCAGCATTGAACCACCTCTCAATTGCGGTCCAGGCTTCTTTTTTGAAGCCTCCATCACATTTTCTTCCTAGTTGTACTTGCTCAAGGAGCAAGTCTATAAGCTTTCATTCCATGTCCTTTGACCACATAATCTTCTTTGACAAAGAAGATATTTGGCTCGTGTTAGCAATCTCATTCATGTTCATCAATGATTCTGTGTAAGCCATGATGTGTATACAAATTGTTGTTAATCAAAGTAGCTTCATACATCAGTTTACTCAAATAAAACACATTGACCATTACAAGTCCAATACTTGCAGATAAAAATACAAGAAAAAGGAAACCATCATGTATATCAAAGTAGCTTCATACATCAGTTTATTCAAATAAAACACATTGACCATTACAAGTCCAATACTTGCAGATAAAAATACAAGAAAAAGGAAACCATCATGTATATCAAAGTAGCTTCATACATCAGTTTACTCAAATAAAACACATTGACCATTACAAGTCCAATACTTGCAGATAAAAAGACAAGAAAAAGGAAACCAATACAACTATTGTCGGGATCTATACTCTTTCCACATTCTACTTGCTATATCATTTTGGAACTGTGCCCACCGGTCTCTATCATTCTGAGACAACCCATATGTCTCTAGCACTGGTACATCTACCCCATCACGATCATCTTCCTCTTCAATGTCAATTTCTGGTGGAATGTCGTCCTCTACCGTAATGTAGTTGTGTAGTATGCAACATGCTAATACAATATGGGCTTGTGTCATGATAGGATAAGACGTGGCATGCCTCAGGATTGGAAAATGCTGCTTGAGAATACCAAATGTACGCTCTATTGAGTTTCTAAGAGAGGAGTGTCGATGGTTGAACAACTCTTCTTTTGAGTTTATTGGATTTTCTCTTGAAAACTCTTTCAGGTGGTAGCGTGTACACCGATAAGGAGCAAGAAATCTAGGTGCATTGGGATATCCAGCATCCACTAGAAAATATTTTCCTACATAAATAAAGTATATTATTAATATGTGAAACGTGAAAATATTTTCCTACATAAATAAAGTATATTATTAATATGTGAAACGTGAAAATATTTTCCTACATAAATAAAGCATATTATTAAACTATGATTTGGCTTACCGGGGGGAACAACAAGAGGATCTGCTCTTGACAGAGCTGAAGCTAGAACATGACTATCTGCGGTAGACCCTTCCCAACCAGCAAGGCAGTACTGAAACTTATGATCGAAGGAACACACACCCATAACATTTTGCGACAAGTTGCCTTTTCTATCACGATATTTACCCTGCATGTCGACATCGATGGTGACTGGTATATGGGTTCCATCAATAACTCCAACACAATCCTATATGATATGATACAATCATCAATTGCAATGTCAACCAGTCGTCAATGATAAAAATTTGTACAAGAAAAATGTAACAACACAACAATTACCTTGAAGAATGGATCAAAGCGTTCATTCCCACTAATTTCAGGAGGAGTGTTTGGACTAGGTGGTAGAAATCAATCCTTGTGGAGTCCTAAGATAGCTCTCAATACATTGTGGAAGTATCGGCTGATTGTCTCTCCTGAGTGGCCAAAGTTGTGGGCAATCTTGCGGTTCCTCAAATTGTGGCCAACGGTGTGGAGGAACATCACAAGTTGTTCTTCTAATGTCATGTGTATCGTATCTTTCAAGGATCCATTCAGCCTTAGGCTAGTAGCTAGATGAAAGAAGGCTCCCCTACTCATGCGAATCTGATCACGGCAATCCACGTCATTGGAATGAATAACCATTCTATAGAAATTATTTCCTTTCCTTTTTCATTGACCCCTATCTGCATTAGATTCTAGGGCCACCACTGCTGTGGCTACGGCAACACAAGCAATCAGAGCTGTGAGAAGCTGAGAATATGTGGTCCCCACAACTACCCGTTCTAGAACGTCAATATTCTTAATAGGATCCATCAATGGCCTAAAAACATAGGTACATATATAAACAATTAGATAGATAAATAGTTACATAGATACATAGATACATACCTACATACATAGATATATAGGGTTAGATAGTTCATACATATAAACAATTAGATAGATAAATAGATACATAAAAACATACCCACATACATAGAAAAGCCTCATTCTTTTCTTAAGATATCATAGCAAGATCAAGAGATATACCAAAACTTGAATCAAAATGACATTATTGAACCTAACAACCAACTAATATGATAATGAATATGATACTGTTGTTCATGAATATGATACTGAATATGATACTGCTGTTCATGAATATGATACTGAATATGATACTGTTGTTCATGAATATGATACTGAATATGAACATGCTTATGATACTCAATATGATACTGTTGTTCATGAATATGATACTGAATATGAACATGCTTATGATACTTAATATGATATTGAATATGATACTGTTGTATGATACTGAATATGATACTGTTGTTCATGAATACGATACCGAATATGAACATGCTTATGATACTGAATATGATAATGAATATGATATTGCTGTATGATATTGAATATGATACTGTTGTATGATACTGCATATGATAATGTTGTTCATGAATATGATACTAAATATGAACATGCTTATGATACTGAATATGATATTGAATATGATACTGTTGTATGATACTGTTGTTCATGAATACGATACTGAATATGAACATGCTTATGATACTGAATATGATAATGAATATGATATTGCTGTATGATATTGAATATGATACTGTTGTATGATATTGCATATGGTACTGTTGTTCATGAATATGATTGCTGAATATTATCATCTCAAAACCTGAATATGGGCCTAAAATGAGAATATGTCTCTTCCAGCCAAAGAGGTGGAATATGTTTTGATAACCCAATTTTGGCCGATTATATACCCAATTTGATTCTCGGTCGGGTCCGCAATCTTCTCGAACGGGTCTGCAATCTTCCCATTATATTGTTTCGTGGATACGATTTCTTATTTCGTGGATACGACTATGGATGAGTATGTGATATTGCTATCACGATTCAACTGTGTAGTTTTTTGAGTCAAACTCATTGACCCATGATTCATGAGTACTGGTTCAACACGAACCCATCTCCCATGAAAATGAATGAATCTAGGTGATGCTCACAGAGGTGAAGCACTGGGACCTACCGGGAAGTCCCAGTGCTTCACCTCTATGAGCATCACCACTACTCATGAATCATGGGTCAATGAGTTTGACTCAAAAAACTACACAGTTGAGTGGGTGTTCAAACTTAGAGAGCAATTAAGTTATTTCTATTCCCATTCTATGGCCTCTTCCCATTTTTCTGTTGCAACTTGAATTATTTCTTCGATGATGGAAATGTGAAACTTGAATTTCAGGTTTTGGTGGACAAGAAGCTAGGTGTGTTCAATCATTTTCAAAATTTATGTGGAGATGATAATTATGTAAGAATGGTGATAAGTCACTTTCATGACACCTATATTTGGCTAGACGATTGTCACTTGTTGACCAAGGAAGTTATGAAGAGGGTTACTGGACTGGGTGACATTGGTGAGCTACCAAAGACTAAGTCTGTCAAGATTGACGATGCCATAGCTCTGACAAGTGTTATCTTTGATGGTAGGTCATTGAAATTAATTCCTTTTAAGGACCCAATGACTAGATATGTAGCTCAAGTTGTTGGAAACAAGGTCCAATACACAAACCGATACAATTCAGTCTTGGCAACAACATTTTTCATGGCATATCAAATGGTGAAAGGTAACGATTATGATGTGTGCACTCTAATTAAAGATTAGTTTATTGAAAATATGAAGGAAATCAAAACTAAGAAGAACCATGTGGCCTTATGTTTTGGTTCAATAGCTATTTTTCTACTATTATAATTTTTACATACTATACTAAAAGAAGAAAAAGTTTTGTGGTCTAGAGATGTTCTAATTACACATCAAATTGAGAGGAGATTAAGGAAGAAAACTAGAATGGACGATAGAGATGATGAACTGACATTGGGAATGATAGTTAGAAGGAAGGTGGAACAGTTTTGAACTTTATTCTTCATAGAGATACAAGGGATATTCAAGATTATACTCCAATTGTATACGATTCTTCTTCTTTTGATTTTGAGTTCATCTTCTCATGCTAAATTGAAACATACTTATCATTATTTTTTGTTATATGTGTTAAGACCTATGTTTATTAAATCAAGTAAGACCTAAGCGAGTTGTCCACTAAGAACCATATATTTACTTTCCCAACACCCTTAAAACCAAACTAGAAAACAAAGCCACTCTTAACAAGGAAACCAGGTTAAGGAAGAGAGTTTTTAAACACTCCTGGCAAGCATAGCATTAAAAGAATCTTGCTTCTGTAGCTTCATTTGATTATAAGAATCTTGCTTCTGCAGCTTCATTTGATTATGAAACCTTCTGATGAAAGACCCTGCAATTCTATCAATCTCATTCTCCGACCTGATTTCTGGAGTTCTAGGACTGCCAGATGCATCTGAACCACCAAACAGCCTCTGCGATAAGCTCTCCAACTCTTGGCGATCTAGGGAAGCACAGAGTAACTCCATTGAAGGTGGGTTATAAGGATCTTCCTTTTTCTCTGAGTCTCTGCGCTTGAACTTTCCAGAAAACCTATGCCTCCAATTGAATTTGATCTTGTTGGATACTGAGCCCAAAATGTTGTCATTTTTCATAGATTTGAGCAGAAGCATTTGGGTATTCATGATTCCATCTGCTTTGTCTTTGAGGCTATCTGATTTTTTCTTCAGCATTGTCCAAATGTGCTTCAGGAAGCTTGTGGCCTCCATTTTTATTTCACCCACTTTGATCTTCATTACTCACAGGCAATAACAAATCAGAAATAAATACAATATAATATAATTCTAGTGCAATGGGTACAATATAATTCTAAGGACTTGACCTATGACAGATTTGGTTGAGATCACTGTGTATAATGATGTTGAATTCCTGCAAGATTGACAGAGGAATTGCATGGAGTGTTTTTATATAAATGCATTGAAAGGCTGGAGAATTTATCTTTACACGCTGTTTGGTTGATATAAAATTTGTTTAAACAGAGTCTACACTAGGCACTAGTATAGGTAAGTATATTTCATTTAATGTATTTTTTTTTGGCTTTGGAAGGAAAAGTAAGCACTGAGTTGGTAATGGAGATGTAGTTATTTTTATTTTTGCTTTGTCTTTTCCTTTCTTTTGCCATTGATTCTTTTGATAATGTGATTGTTCATGGCTGGTGAATCAGTGAGCATCGAAACTTTGTCTGTATGAGTTTTCAAATCCCAGAAATGCTACGAGTTGTAGAAATCACTTTATTTTTTTCTATTAAATTAAAAAGTTTGCTTGTTCTCGTCCATTATTAGAGATGGCATAATGTTGGTACAACTTTCTAAAAGAAATGCAATGAATTGTTGTGAGGTGCAGAGTATATATGTGTTTTCTATAGTGAACATTAATTGTACATGCATAGGAACTCAAAGCAAAGCATCCTTCGCTTTTCCTTTCTGATCAGGTAACCTTTCTGTGCCCATATTAACAAAAGAGATCAACATTGGGGCATTTCTGTATATGTGTAAGAAAGTGGCATTACTACTATTAAGAAAGAGATGGATTTTGATGCTTTTAACAGTATAAAGAGGGATTGGCAATAAGAGGTTCTTCGAGCATCCTAAACAGTATAAAGAGGGAAGCCGGATCCTCAGGAAATCTTTGTTATGCATTTTAGTTTGGCAAAGAAAGAAATTTAAGAGGAATCTTGACATTTTTGGTTGCATCAATCTCTGAGTTCACTATAATTCATCCACAAACCTTGCCATTACACAGGAAAACGAATTGGGTTCTGGAGATACAACCCATTTCAGTTTCTAGGACCAAGAGAAAAACCCATATTACAAACCCATTATACTGAAATAATTGCAGAGAACGTATTTGCCACGATACCAAGCAAAATGCAAAGAGAAAAACCCATATTACAAACCCATTATACTGAAATAATTGCAGAGAACGTATTTGCCATGATACCAAGCAGAATGCAAAGAGAAAAACCCATATTACAAACCCATTATACTGAAATAATTGCAGAGAAAAACCAGCACGCTCAAAATAGAATGCCGTAGATTTTTAGAGCAACAAAGAAGAATAGCGTACCTTGATCAACGCACTGGAAGATGGGTTGAAGACAAACCTGCAAACCCCCTTCACAACGCTGCCGTCGAACCAGTACACAGACCCACAAAACCAGTTCACAGACCCACGAAAGCGTCCACAAACCCTACCCAAGAACAATTTTTCGTATGCACGAAACAAAAGATCGTATCCACGAAACATGAAATCGTATGCACGAAACAATATGTTGGGAAGATGGCGGACCCGATCGAGAATCAAATTGGGTTTATAATCTACCACAACCGGGTTATCAAAACATATTCCACCTCTTCGGCTGGAAGATGGATATTCTCATTTTCGGCCCATATTCGGATTTTGGGGTGATAACCCGATTATGACTTTAAGGGTTCCAAACAATGGATATGGGTCATAATCGGGTTATCATCCTCATATTCTTGTCATCTTCCGACAAACAAACGGGGCCTAATTGAATGTAAGATTTTAACATAATAATAATAATAATAACAATAATAATAAAAAATTTTAACATCCGCAAGGCTAACATAGCTTATGGGGCAGCCGGCCAAAATTAACCCAGGTTTAATAACTCGATTCTTTTATAAGAAATATAGCCCAAATTATAACCTACACTGTATAGCTTTAAAAAAACAACTTTGGGTAAAGGAAAACAACACTCACTACTTATGTACACATATTCCTCCAATTTTATTAGGTGAAGGAAAACAACAATTATGCTCGCCGTACCTTAGGCACAAGCATTGTTACATTGAAGCACATAGGAGTTCATGGATGAATTGATTCCAATGCTACGGATGCCCCCATTACCTGCACAACTTCTCCCGGGAAATCCAAGACTATTCATTCTTTTTCTCAAGGTTTACACGGGGACAGCAGCATGTCTCCGTCATGTGTATTCCCCAGTTCTCTTTATACGAGCTCTTTTATCCCGATGGGAATGTTACATCATATCTTTTAACAACCGTGATTCTATGCCCTAGATTATAGAATTTTGTAATACAGTTTCAGTATTTTAAATTCTCCACAAATGGGTTTGCTACCAGGGATTTCAAATTCAAATAAGCTGGCTGCTTCTTCCGGTAAGAAAAACTGAAAACTCAATAATTTATATGAATCATTAGTAATGATGAAGTAAAAACATTATACAACTGTTATGAATTACCTGCAATGATACAGTCAATGCAGAAAATGGAAATATAGGTCGGATAGGACGTTCTGATCTGTAAGTAGAGAGGGAAATTCGGTAAAGCAATGAGTAGGCTCGGAGGTATTGGCAGTTCGTCCTGGAACAAGACAAGAAAACCAAATCAAATGGAATCAATTTTCTTAAGAAAATATTTCTTTGCTGATAATGGTAATGGGTTCTCATGATCAAATTCATTTGAAAATGAAAAATTATCTTAGTTGCAGTACCCTAACAGCTGAGATTCAAATTTCAATTGTTGGGTCTGTAGAATTTTAACTTTGTTATATGTTATCCAAAAGTAACTGGATTTTACAAGCTGCTGACTAGATTCAAGTACCTTTTGTACTAATCCAGTTTTCACATGTTTACGATCAAACTCATTTAAAAAATTATCTTAGTTGCAGTACCCTTACAGCTGAGATTCAAATTTCAATTCTGGGTTTTAAAGTTTTTTTTAACTTCTGTAATAAAGCATTTGGATCTTACAAGCTACTGACTAGATTCAAGTACTAAATATATATTAAAGACTTTTTGTACTATTGCAGGTTTCATATATTACCAGATCCTTGTCAGTGGACACACAGTGCCACTTGTCTTACTGCAAAACTTGTAGGACATTGTTGTCGGCTCAAGCTGTAAGCAACCATGAATGCAATTGAGGCAAACAGCACAGGACATGTTGCTCTTTAGGGCTTTTTGTCCACTCTATTCTCATTCTCTGAACAACCCATATCCCATATTCTATTCACAGAATATGATGATTAAACCTTTGAACTATCACAGTAGAAGAGCAACCCACATCGAGATTCACAGTATATGATGATTGAACTTTCGAAGTAGCATAGAAAAAATGGGCAAAATGGCAATGAGGGGGTGGGACCAGAAAGGCCCTTGAAGCAAATTTCCCATGATGGTTTTATTTCTACGAAGTTGTTTTCAAAATTTAAGAAGAATTCTAAATATCAACATGTTTAGATAGTTGATGGTGTGTATGAAATCTTATTGTTTACAATGAAAATGTCTAATATGTCATTGGGTTTTTGTTTTGTTGGTGAAGTTGAAATGTTTTTAAAGAGTCCATTAGAGATCAAATTTTAGAGTGTTCTCTCCTGCATTCTGATGATGGATCATGTAGTGTGATCTGAAACGTTGATGATTAAAAATCTTACACAATCAAATCTAGAAATTATCTTGCAAATTTAGATAGATTGTGGAAACTTGATAGCTTTGAGATCAAATCTTGATTAAGTGCAAAACTCAATATTATAAGAAATGAGACTGGGATCATATCCCAAACAAATTTGATGGAATGGGTATCCCTTTCCTTAAATCTTAGTTAAAGAAATTCAGCCTAAAATTTACATTTCTCTATTAAATTCCTAAAACAACTTTCTACTAAAAACATCTAAATAGCTAAAACAATTTTGTAATAAAAAATCCTCCATAAAAAAAAAAAGCCTAATAAAACCATACAGGTATCAAATTTAAACTGGCAGTCGGAGGTGGCAAATGAGTTTAATCATAACTGTGCAGGGGAGGAATGATAAGAGGGGAGGAAAGGACAATGGCATTAAAAGCCATACTGAGATATCCATGAAAACATTAATGCGCCTCCCAAGTCAGACTATCATCTCCTCCACAGCTCTAGGGCAATCATGAATGGGCTTCAAAGTACATGTGAATCCTAAAGGTAGAAATATGGAATAGTCGTACATGGGAGGTGGGATTCCAGGAGACGGTAAGTAGTCACGAGCCTGGTGTCAGACACGGACTTTGGGAGGCAAAGCCAGGCTAATTTTAACCATTGTTTTACCCAGTGGACACACTGATCAACGCATTAAAACAGATTATAATTATACACATAAAAATAAATATTCTTCACCATAATCCATAACTCTGACAGGCTACTGTCTAAGCTAGCAAGCATCCCGGAAGCCATTGGTTGTGCATTGAAAATGATGAAAACTACCTATATAGTTTAAGGAACTTTTGGGCTTTTGAGCCATTAGGAAATTGACTCTCTAGCCCAATTCCCACAGTCCTGTTCTGCCTTTTTAAGGCCTTCAAGTACCATTTTCACAAATGTTTCTTTATTTGTTTTTGCTGTTGGTATTTTCCTTCTGCTTCCGTATGCATTAGGCATCTGCAGCACAGAAGCTCAGGGATGTCCCTTTGTCCTCTTTGCAGTTTTTTCACGGGCCATATACTTAAAGAGTCCTTGGACTTGGGAAACTTTGGCTTCTCTCGGGCATCATTTGTACGTAATACTGATGCGCTAGGCCTTTTGGAGACAACTCAGATAGGTTTGTTTTGGTTTATTCTTGTGGGCATCTATAAGGGAATTTTGGGGGTTTACGGAGCTTTATACTGTTTGGGGACCAAATCTTTTCTCTGTTGGGGAAGTTTAGATGCGTGAAGTGAACTAGGCCATGCCTAGTGCCTAGTAGGGAGATTAGGATGTGAAAGGATCCTTTTTGGTTAATACAAGATACGCCGAGTCTAGCTCAATTTCTCACGGTCTTTTGTTCCATCCATGCACTTGGGCACATCTTACCTTGCGCCTGGTTTGGAATTTCGCTGTTGGATTATTCCCCCTCGCCTGGTATTCTCATTTCCCCAGCTGCGTGAAATTCAAAATGAGATCTTACCTGCTCCGAAAGCCAAAATTGTATGAGTAGAATATATGTTGCTGTAGCTGCTTTAATGGGTTCGCCATTAAGGATTCGTACAAGAAGATTTAGTAATATTCATGTCTGCTTCACTAGCCAATTCGGTGCTGTTATGAATAGAAATTGTGACATTCCTTTCTCTGTCTAGTAGTTTAGAGATTTGAAGCTTTAAAGGTCACAATGGGAAGGACTAGTAAATGGTTTAGGAATTTATTGGGTGGAAATAAAGAGCCTAAACAGGCCTCTCCTGATCCTCTTTCCAATACAAAGGAGAAAAGAAGATGGAGCTTTGGAAAGTCCTCAAAGGATAGAGAGAACAAGGCAACATACAGAGAGAACAACTATATGTGTGACTCGGATAACGAGCAGAACATGCATGCAGTAGCTGTAGCTGCTGCTACAGCAGTTGCAGCTGATGCAGCTGTGGCAGCCGCAGAGGCAGCAGTTGCGGTGGTCCGCTTGACAAGCAATGGACGTTTCTCTCTATACTCTGGCAGAGAACGAAGGGCAGCAGTAAAGATTCAGACTGCTTTCCGAGGATATCTGGTATGCAGATCTGCATTCGGTTTTTGTTTTCTAAGCTGGTTCTTGTCTTCTGTTTTTCTAAGAACTTACAACTACACACATATTTTGTTACCTTTCTTAAGCTCTCAGCGTAATGTATGGTTGACTACCATTATGCGCTTGGATTTAAAATGTATTACCTTGGATGCTATACTGCTAACTAGATTGATGGTTGCCGAATATTTTGCGTTGGCATATGCTCTTGTTGATTTTCTATTTTTGGTTTTCTCTAGTAAATCTTGGATAAATGGTTTCAACAGCTGCTCGATTCATTTCGTCCATTTTTTTTTAGGGGAGTTACAAGAGCTGCCTAATTCATTGTTTCTGCTGGTTACTAGGTGTGCTTCTTTTGCTTGTTATGCCGACAAAAATGGTGCATAGGAGTAGCCAATTTATTGTTTGTTGCTTGTAAGAGAGATAGAGAAGACCTGCATTCTTCTTCTTGTTATGCCTACAAATTTGAGTTTTTCAGACAACCTATTTACCTGTTCCATTGCTCTTTCTTGGATACTGTTGGTTTGTTTACGATGCCTGCAAATATGATTTTTTTAACTTCTCAGAATATTTCTTGTTGCGAGTTATTGAAAGTCTTTTGCTTAAATGGCTGTAATATTAATCGTGACAGTATCTGATTTTTTATTCTTGTTATTGCAACTTTGAATCTTTTACCTTTAATGCCTACAAAAATGGTGTTTAGGACAACCCACTTCTTTGATTGTTGATGGTTGCTACTGTTTGTTTCCTTACTGTGCCTAAGAAAGTCTTTGAGGACTATCCAAATTCACTGCATGTTGATAGTGCCCGATATTTTTTCTCTTATAATGCCTAAAGTTCATGTTTATTGCCACTCAATTCATTGTTTGTTGCTGAATAGGAGCTTTTTCACTTTCTACCTGGAAATTTGAGTTTTAGGGCTGCCAAGCACATTTTTCTGTTAGTATTTTAGTTTTTTCATGTAGAGCTCTATATCTTTGCTTTCAATGCCCTTGGGAAAGAATGGGCAGCTCAACTTCATGGAAAGAAATGTGCCTACAAATGATTCTAAGCTTTGTCCAATTTTTGGCTACTCAATATGTACTCTTTTCTTTGTGCAGGCTAGGAGAGCCTTGAGAGCCCTAAAGGGTTTGGTGAAGCTGCAAGCATTGGTTCGTGGGTACTTGGTGAGAAAGCAGGCAGATGCTACTCTATATCGCATGCATTCCCTACTTCAAATCCAGGCCCGTGTCCGTGCCAGGCGTATTTGGATGTCTGAAGAAGAGAAACTGATTCAGATGCAACAGAAGCATAGACGCAAACAAGAACTCTGTCCTCGGAAATCCATTGTAAACAAGAACATCTAAGACTAGTCTATTTTAAATTATTTAAGAAAATGCCCAGTTTTTTACTTACGTTTTCTTTTTTCATGTGCAGGAGGGATGGAATGCTGCCATTGACCATGCGAGCTATACACAAAGCAGGAGAGGTTTTGGTTATGCATTCCCCCAGCAGGAAATGGAAATAAATATGGATGAAAGTGCAAAGATTGTTGAAATTGATACCTTCAGACCTAAGGTGAACTCGAGGAGGAGGTATTCATCAAATACAGACTCTGTTTCTGCAGAACCCAGTATTTCTTCAACAGTTGGTCGCTATTCAATGCCAAATTTTCCTTTTCAATCCAGGTCTTCACATATTGAAGGCTCTATTGCTACACAAAATGTTTCCCCTGTTCCAGGCTGTTTCTCAACTAGATTGTCAATTCCTAGCACAGTCTCAGATGAATTAAGCGCATCTGCTTTACACGAGTTAGGCCCCATAGATTTGAATGGAGATTGGACATATAGTGGTGAAGATTACAAGTTTTCAACAGCAAAAAGTAGTCCTCAGTTCTGCTATTCTTCAGCAAAGTATGGAATGGCAAGTACAGGTCTATCCACACCGTCTAAAACTGAATATTCACATAGTTACTCTCAAGGATATTCTGCATGTCCCAGCTATATGGCTAACACAGAATCCTCAAAGGCTAAACTACGTTCCCATAGCGTTCCTAAACAAAGGTCAGATTCTTCAGAGAAATCTACATCTTCACTTAAGAAGAGAATGTCACTACAGGAAGCAGTAGAAAACAGGTTAAGTTTTAGTGGTGTGCGAACCCAAAGATCATGTTCTCATGCCCATGAAGCCTGCAAGGAAAATCAAAATGCAGACTCTGGTAGACTAGATAGATCAAGAATGTCTTTCAGAGATACTGAAAGTGATAGATTCCATAGCAAGTGGTGATCAACAGTCTGACAGCTTTTCGCAATCTTCTCAAGCAAATTTGTAAATTAACTCAGGAGCATAATTTGTATTTCACATTGCAACTGCGAAGAGGCTTTGAACCTATGTAAAGCAGCTTATAATTCTTGAGTTCATTCTTAGGAAGCACCATCTTTCTTGTTCTTTTGAATTTGAGCAATCACAGAGTAGCAAATCTGTGAATTTCTTCCTTACAAGTTAAAGGAACTAGAGCTGGAAGGAAATTCTCCATCCAAGGTTATTATTGGTAAACCTTATTTCTCAATGATGGTTAAAGTTGTTATAGTCTAAATGTATTTCTGGTACAGGTTGCAGCCCTGCAATATTGACTGACACTTTGAAATCCTGAGCTCCATTGATATTATGTATGCTCTTGAATTATGGTATTAGAGTATTTGTCATTTATGGGGCAACTCCTCATTTAAGAGCAATACTGTTGTGGGAGATTATGTAAGGTAGAGAGATGTAAATCAAGATTCAGAGTTTTGCTTGAAACAATGAAATGCCATCATTCTTGAAGAAAACTTGAAAGTTTAAATTATTGTATGAAATCGTTTTCTTTCCCAGGACATGAGCCATGATCTTTACACCCAAATAAGAAAAAAGCCTAAGAGTCAATTTGAACAGAAATCAAGTATTTTTTAAAAAACACAACTTCTGGAAATTATTGTAATGATACACCATTACAGTCTCAGAAACAAATTAAAGTGAGCTGGTCCGTTTGGGTCAACAAAGCCTGCCCATCAAGAATGGAACCTGATAAGTTTAAAATGAGCCAGGTACCTTCACCGGTTGAGATTTTTTTCTAATTAATTGAAGAGCATGCTTATATTAAAGATACAAATAAGTACAGCTGTAGTCATTTAAAAAATGGGTGAACAGAACCGCCCCTAGATGTCAAATTGCATTTAGAGTCTGAATACTTAATAACCATCATCATAACACATTTTCAAATTTTTCTTGAGGTTGTAGATCATCATCCTAGCTTCTTTTGAAATGTCTTCCATATCGAAAGTTTTTAAATCCTCAGATCTTATGGTACAACCCCTATAAGCTCATTGCCTACCTTACTGAATTAGTATGTTTGAAAGAGCTAGTACCCCAATTATTTCCTTTTTCTGCGGTTCTAGCATGCATTTGGTGTTAGTTCCATATATATGAGAAATCAAGTGTGCTCATTTCAGTAAATCCAAGCGAGCGAGATGATTTGCAGGCTTCAATAATGAGTGAACTGTAGTTTATGATTAAGTCAAATAGAAAAGATATAAGCTGGCAAGAGTAAATTAAGAAAATATAGGGAATGGGTAAACTGCTTGGAGGGCATTGAGTGTTTGCCGGTTTGATTCTCCCCGAAGCCCGTGACCACATCAATCACAATTAATCAAATGCGGGTCAAGGTTTATAGTGGCACTTCTCCAAACTTAAACTTTAAGACTGTCAATAGCTAAGAGGGCATAGTTGCCGATTTCCCTAATGCAAGCAAAATTTAGAAGACTGAAAATATTAATGACAACACACTCAAATGGACACTACACAACCTATAATGATCCAATACATATCTTGAGAATTCATTGAGCTTATAAATAGCAATCATGCTACGGTGCAATGGGTAAGTTAAAGAGGTGTGGAAAGTCAACTAGAAAAAAAATTTATCTATTTTTTTCATGCATTTCTTCAGAGGTCAATTGGTAGGCCATTTAGAAAATGCTAGTACTTGTGCAACAAAGGTTTTAATAGAAGAGTGAGTTTCAAGCTAACTATGCATCAACTTACAAGCATCGAAATATGATTGAAATAAAACTTTTTCAATTGAAAATATAATTAGACTCCACTACCAAAAGGCTCATGGTTTATTTTTAACAAGTAGAGAGGGAGAGGGGAAAGAGCAAGATGTGTATATATATGTATATATATGAGAGAGAGAGAGAGAGAGAGAGTGTGTGTGTGTGTGTGTGTGTCTCTCTGGGGGAGGAGAAGGTAGAGGTAGAGATGAAGATTGTCATGTCCCCTTTCTAAATAACACTTACTATTTATAATAAGATCTATTATCCTAAAATAGTTAGGACCCATAAATAAACGAGGAATGTTTGTTTTTCATGTGAATTGGTCAAATTGTATTTAATGGCGAAGTTTGAAATATTATTAGAGCCAAAAGTTAGCACGGATTTTTAGAAAAATCGGGATTCAGACACAATAACCCATAAAAAAACTCTGTGAGAAAATAACCTAACGAAAAAATAACTTGGGGGTAATAATAACCCAACGACCAAATAACCCTACATTAAATTATGATATGGATTGCAAATTTGGCACACAATTGCCTATTTATGCCTTGTATTTCTATGTTGTATTTGTCTATTTATGCCTTGGTATTTATGTCTTTGTGCTCTCTTTCATCCTGATGATGGATCATAGAGTGTGATTCGAAACGTTGATGCAAAAACTACACACAATCAAATCCATAAGCATTGTAACTAAAATATCATGGATTGTGGAAATCTAATGGTATTAATCAATGTAAAGTGTTATTTGGTTGCAACACGCATTTGGATATGGGGTAATTTAATGTAGGGTTATTTTGTCGTTGGGTTATTATTACCTCGAGATGTTTTGTCATTAGGTTATTTTGACCAACTTATTTTGTTGTGGGTTATTTTGTCCTATAATAGGAAAAAGCATCTTGGCATGTGAAAAGACATTTGAAAGTGAAAGATAACCGTGGATAAGTGGCAAGTTTGGTAGGGAGAGTTAAGAGGTGATTAACAAATGAAAAATGGGAGTTACTTTCTTGGAATGCAAACGTCTTTCCCTTTTGTTCATGGGACTTGGGCACCCAAGAATGTGTTAGCATGTTGTTATTCCCCCAATTTTTCTACTTTAAAATGCCATTAAGTGTATCTGTCTTCAAAGCAAAGTGGAGTCTAGTTCTCTTTTTGCGCATTGTATCTTCCCTTTAAAAGTTTTGTTTTGAATTCCTTCTAAGTAAAAAGATTGACTCTTTGAACTCTTTGAACCAATTGAACCATATTTCAAAGTGCAATGGGTTCAACGGGTTCAATAGGTTCAATATCTTTGAGTCGTGTTTTCCCTTTATCCTTGTCATATGTGATGGTTTTGTAAAAATTGTTGAATCGATTGAACCTTTTTTCAAGGTTCAATGGGTTTAATAGGTTCGTTCAATTCAAATCACACAAAGGTTCATCAATAAGGTGGGATTTATTCCGAGGAAAAAATGACCGATGACGAGGAATATTCTTGTAGCATATCGTGAGATATGAATTTGTAGTTTCCTGGAAGTGGATAATAATGATAAACTAACAAGCCCATATGTTGAAAAGACAAGTAATTAAATTTCATATTTAATGTAAAATCCTTTGAATCGAATTGGCGCGAATGAAGGATTAAGCCATTATTTTGGAGATTTGTTGAGATAATTCAAAGGTAATCTCACACTTCAAGAAACATAAAATATTTTTGCAAGGGGGAAGCGGTGCACGAGGTAATTAGGGTTTTCTCAAATTTGAAGTTGTAGAAGATTTAGATTCGAAGAGGTAAATCCAAAGTTAAGAGCGAGAAACCTTCCAACAATAAAAAGCCTAAAAGTACCCTAGTGGTTACTTTCCCTATTCAAGTGACTAGATCCAAGTCTAAGAGAAAGGACAAGAAAGGAAACATTGAAGAAATAGTCATTGATCTGGATTCAGGCGAAGAAGGTGAAAAGAAGATGGTTAATCAAGAGATAAGTTTTTCTATAATGGATATGGGCTTTCAGACACAGGTAACCTTCGACCGCGATGACATAATTGATTTTGCGGAATCACTGGCTATGGTTAATCAGATGCCCATCCAACCTTCTTTTGACAAAGGTACACCCAACACTAATCCCAAGTGGCTGGAAGTTGCAGTGAGTAAGAAAAGGAACATTGTCCCAATTACTCTGTCATTGGATGATATGGTTAGTAGATGCTTGGGGAAAACCTCCAAATCCAAGAAATCGAAAGTCACTTCAAGGATGGAAGTGGATCCTAAAACAAGGAACTAGTTTGCAGAAATAGCTAAACCACTCACCAAATATGAAGTTCAATAGACTATTGTTGTTGATAAGGTAAATCTTGGAGAGACAACCGGAGACACAGACAATTATCATTACAAAGTCTCTGCAAAGAATATTTTAAGTAGGTTGTGGAAAGATAGTAAAGATAAAAAGAAGTTGAAACAAATGCTAAAAGTAATGGCCAAATACATCAATTCTATTCACGGTTCAAGCCCACAATCAATTTCTCAAGAGTCGACATCCTTTGATCCAAAGTCCTTGGCCAACCAAAAATTCCTCAATCAAATTCATCAAGGGAAAATAGTAGTAGGAGTATTTGATGAATTGTTGGAAAGTATAATCCAACAGAGAAAGAAGTATGTCACAGAATCAAGGGAAATTTATACTAATACAATTGGAGCTACGGGGAAATTGGGAAAAAAAGTTTCAACCTAAGAGAAGGAATAAACGAAATGGACTGGTGTAACACTCTAGATGAATGAAATCTATAAATATAGATTTGCTAAATTCCTATCAGAGAAGACCTTGAAAAACATTGATGAGAATGTCTTGTATACATGCAAAAGGAACATAGAATGGAGGAACTCAATACTAAAACATGGAAGGCAGAGTTTGCTGAAATCGGAAAAGAATTAAATGAACTCACTCAATATCTTTTGAGTGACCTCCGTTGTAATATTGTGATGTATGTCGGCAAAGCTAATAGTATGAATCAAGATGTGGATGTCATGCTCAAGACATTGAAAGGAGAAATTGAAGAATTGAAGGAAACAACAACTCTAGTAGAAGATTTCTCAAAGATGGCATGAGTAGAGGCCTTTCTTTACATATGTTCAGGCCATCTACGAGTGCGAGCACCAAAGATCGTGGAGATAAAGACGGAAAAAGAAGTGTGGAGACAACATATAGCCCACATAAACATTTTGAATGTTCAGGAAATTTAGGAATTCATTAACGCCTACAAGGAATGGAGGTGACGCATACCGCTCAGGCTCAACAAGCTCAATCCATTGGATCAAGAACAACACCCTAGTTGTAGCCGCATCGCCACGTTTTTGTGTTTAATTGCATGGATGTTTAGCGATCTTTACTAGTAGTTAATTTTTGGAAGTTCTTAAGTTTAGTTACTCTGAACTTGAATTAAGGGATCTTGAGAGATTAATTTCTGGTGAGGTAAAAGACTATATATGTGTGATCATAAGATCGACAAAGTGTTAATAGTTTTTTCCAACAGACAATTATAGTAATGTCTTAGTGATGTTTTCTAAAGATACCTTTGATCTTTGAATGAAAAGATAGACAGTATTCTAGTCATTTCAGATCTGTGTATTTGAAAGTTTGAAATGAGATTTCTATAGGAGTTTTGTTTTGAATGATTGGAATCTATCTTTCTTTGGATTGCATCCCTATATGTATTATGGTTGTTGAAAAAGATTAAATATATTTGATTCATGATACATAGGATCTGTGAATTTTGTGAAAAAAATACTTATATAAAGTTACAATTTCGTGTTCATTACATAGTGATGGAATGGATATTTGTTAAAGCCTTTATGATTTCTGGTTAAAAGTATATGTGAATGGTTAGTTTAGTTTATTCATTGAAAATCATTCTAGGCAGTTGGACCTATTAAAAAATTTAGAGGGAAGTCATTTGTTATTTATCCAACTATTGTTATAGATTTGTACTTTGGAATTAAAGGGCTAAAGTCAGATTACCATACTTATAATAAAGGTAAAATCTGTTACACAATATATTCTTGGTGACTCTGTTAGGGATATGAACAATGGAGATATTAAAAACTAGTCACCTTGACATGGGATGTCATGGTTCTACCCCATGAGAATATTTTCCTAGTTCTATAGCCCAATTTAGGCTTTCAAGATGACCAGGAAGACATCATTAGTTCACTAAGCACTATAGCCTGGGGCACAAGGAGTCAAGAATATTATAGGAGGGTGAGTCTGGTGTTAGAAAGAGAAGAAGACTTGGCTGCCAACTTGAGGTTTTTGTTGCTAAGGCAAAGAAGAAAAGAATTGAACATAATTAGGAATCAAGTGGCAAATCAAGTCCCCAAAGTTCTAAGAAATGGAGGACAACTTAGGAATCAATGAGTCACTGATTCTTTAGAGGTTAATCAATCTAGAGTTTACAAGATACACAAGGTCTTAGAGGAAAAGAGTGTTTGATCCTATTTTTTATTCTTTGCAAAATTTGAGCTTTTCACTCATCGTTTCTCATAAAAGAAGACCAAAGAGTAGACCTATGCCCCCTTCAAAGGCCCCTACCTCTCCTATTTTTCAAGCCTTAAACTTACATGGAATTTTTCTACCTATTGTATGCACCCTAAAATGGTCGCCTAGACTTTGGGCCCCATTCTTCAATTTATCAAATGGTGGAACCAATTTATCAATTTCCTGAATCAACATTTTTTAATTCAATATCAATTTCCTTGATCAAATCCTAATTTTATCATTTATTCAATTTTATTATATGGGCTAACCATTTTACCCTAAAGTCTTTATTTAATGAAAAGGAATTCCCTCCCCTTTTATTAAATAAAAGCCACTTTTCCTCTTATCCTAAGTTGCACAAATAAAGCATTATTCTTATTTTATAAAAAGAAGAAAATACTTTTTTGTCTCATATGGGACACAAAAGTCAACTCTTATTTTCTCATTGGAGAAGATTTGTGCACATGGATTGTTCCTCTTTCAAGCTCCACCCTTGATTAAATATTTTGCCTCTTAATCTCCATGGTCCATTCATTTTCAATTCTTTTAAAATGAGAGCTCTTTTCTCATTCTAAGATCCTCACTCTTTATGCTAATCTTATGCTATAGGTTTTCTTGGTGATTTTGGAGCTTTTGAGATCTTGTTGCATTTAGCTTCCATTCTTGCATTCTTAGCTTAAGCTTTCATGGCATCTAGCTTAGTTTCCTTTATGCTCTAGATTAGCTCACACAACTTAATTAGCAAGACTTGTAATACTTTCATTTCCATAGCTTACTTGCATCTTCATTCTTAGCATAGTTGCATTGCATTTTCATTGTTGATTCTTGAAGATATTGGCATTCTTAGCCTTGTCTCTTTGAATCTCTCATTGTGTGGTTTACTAGCAAGGTTATAGGCTTAACAGCTCTAGCTGAGAGCACTCTTAATATCCTTGTGACTCCATGCCCTGGGAGCTCTAGGTCACTTTCTCAAGGTTTTCCATTCATGGATTCTCTTGAAAGTAATGACTTAGAGAAGTGCACATCTTAGTGTGTACATTTTTGGCACCCACCATGGGGTAGAACACTCTTGTTTTGTCCTTCTTTTTATGCATTTTCATCAATTTTTCGTCATCATTTTTGCTTGTTGTTTCGGCTCTTTGTTTTTCTGACAGATTATCATGCAATAGTCTTCCAGCATTGTGTGATATTTTATTACATACCCGTGCAATACTTTTCAAGTAAAAGTATCGTTCGGTCATATAGGATTCTATCGCACTGGTGTTTTATACTCTGTCGCATGCAGGTAGTGCAAAGTATCATTCAGAAAGAAAGTATCGCACTAGTACATTGTGAAGTGTCGTGCGATCTCTTTTTCTGACAGAATGTCACCCAGACCTGTAGGTGACTGTCTTGGTTCTTTTGGCTTGCAAGATTTGGATTTTTAGCTTTCTCGTTTGAATTGCTATAGCTAGATATAGTTTTTCTACTTGTAGATTATTTGATTTTTGATGTGCTAACCATTGTGGGGCTAACAAGTTGTTCTTGTAGGTGCCTTCATTGCTTGAAATATTTGCTTAAAAGAATGCATGTCAAAGCTCCAAATGCATAAGGGCTACTAATTAGTTTTGCAGGGCTGCCCAAAGCATAAAAACAAATCAAGTGCTTGTTTATTGCTTTCATTTTGAGTGTGGCATATACTAGTTGTTTCTTTTCTTAGGCACTTAATATCTTGTTGTAGGAATCTTTTGGTGGTAGGAGAGTATACTCTTCACTTTTGTGGTGAAACAGAAATCTTGACCCATCTTTGGATTTTGAAGGCAAGAGGGTAATTGAACCTTTACTTGGTGTGTTTGGGAGAAATTTTTGAGCTAGGAGAGTATTCTCTTCACCCTTGAGGTGAACCAGAAATCTTGACACTCAAAGGTTGATCCACTCTTTGTTTAGTTTTAGAATCCTTTAGCGGGCCTGCTCTTGAGAAATCAAGAGGAACGACCCAAGTGGGGACAAACTAATGCCAAGCTATTCTGACCCACTATAAAATCAAGGCTATCAAGGACATAAAACCTTAGTAGACGTAGTACTTATTTTCATTTGGTGTGAGTACTTATGGGATTGTGACCATGAGGAAAATGCTAGACAAGAATGCTTAAGGTACTCTTGTGGCCGTGAGGTCCGTTACTTGCCGCAAGGTAAGGAGTCCCTTTGGGGAGCAAGAGGGGTATTACGAACGGACACCCTTACTAAGAACTATAGATAGAAGCCACCCTATTTTTCCGCTTAGCATCTTGGTGCAATGATTGATCCTAGTGGACTAACCTGGATCACCCCAAGATTACTCACCATCTGTGTTCCTTTGGTTGTGTCATTGGCACTTCCACGACAAAGCCAACATCTATTGTGGGTAACCACTTTTTGTGAGGCGATGGGGCATCAAGTGTGGGCCAAGTTGTTAAGTATTGAGCCTTTATCTTTTTAGGCTAGCAAGTGCTTGAAGTGTTCTCACTGTGATCTACCCGTGTAAACGTTCTCAAACATCAAACATCATGGTAGCATTCATAGGATTTTTTTTGCTTTGATATCACAAGTGTTTGTCTTAGCAAGGTTGTTTTTTCCCTTGTGCAAGTATTTTATGACATGTTTGATCACCTACTGTTTGCAAACTTGTCCGATTACTGCTAGTACTGTGTTTGAAATCAAAAAATCCAACCATCAGATTGCAACTTCGACTAAATTACCCTCAAAAAAACTAAAATTTAAACACTCACTAGTCAAGAGTCGTACGATCCTGAAATATCATCGTACATTGTACTGAGTTTTATCGTGCGATAGTTCATTGCTGCACAACTGTCACACAGCTTGCCTGGATTTTATCACACAGGCTTCCTGGAAACTGTCGCATAACCTCTGTAAGAAATATTTCCTGGCCAGATTATATCATCCTAGTATTCTGTGAACTGTCGCACAGAGTCTTTCTACTATCCTCTTGATTTGTGTCACTTTCAGTCCTCCTTGGTCGGCCAGATTTTAGTAGGTGACTTACTCTACTGCTGGAAGCCTATTTGTACCTTGGGTTCTTGTATTTAGACATCTTGAGTTAGTGATTTTTGGTTTCACAAGCGATCTTTCTTGTAATTGATAAGTTAGGAATCATCCTCGTTGAGAAGATCAACCTTTAGACTCTTTGATAACACACTTGGAGAGTCTCAGTAGTCTTTTGTCCAAATTCACTTCCATATAAATTCAATTTCAATCAAAAATGTATTTTGGGTAAATCATCCTCCTAATCCATATGTGTTAGGATACTTATCCTTTTATTATACACCTTTGTGGCAGTGTTGGCTTATACCTCTTGTCAGCTTTCTATCTCACCATCTCTCTTTTTGGACAATTGAGTGTTTTTTCTATCCTAGTTTGGTACCTACATTTCTTAGGGTCATTTTATCACCTAGGATTCTTTCTTTCATGTCAGTTATGACAAGGTATCAAGTGAACGAAGGAAAATGACCTCAAGTAGTTTTTGAACAATTACCCCTAGTCCAAACTCGTCAAAAGAAAAAGGGAAAAGAGTCCATCTTTGATCAATCCCCTAGGAGCGAGTCTGCAGCTTGGTTTGACCCAAAGAGCAATCCTAGTGAGTTGAGTACCTCTTTAGCACCTTCTCAATCAAATATGGACATGCGTTACACCATGAATAGAAAGGAGAGAGAAGCAATGGATCAAAATCTTGATGACATATTTCAGAGACAGGGATAACATGCTATTTGGTGATGACAATCAACCAAAATCACCCCCTATCAACACAAGATATTTAGATGCCCATCAGAGAGCTGAAAGGTATACAAGACGAGCTCACCAAGACGAACAACCACAACACAAAGAACAAAACAACGAATCTTGTGATGCTCACATGAATGTAGCATTTACTAACGACTTGTTCAAACATTCGAGGCCAAACTCTCCACTCAAAACAACCTCAAGGTATGCGAATGAAAGGCTTAAAAGAATTGAACACAAAAAGAAAGCCTTTTTGGATGAATAAGCCGCTAAAGAAGAGAGGTTTAGACTCCTAGAGGCGGAGCAACAAGTCTTGTTAGAATTGAAAATAAAAACATTTCAAGAAGAACAAGATAGGCTTTTAGCCCAACAACTCAATGACCAATTCAACAATAGGGGTACCAACAGTGGAAACAACTCTCCACCATCTACTCCTTCAGGAACCCCACGAAGTAGAAAGCGTTCAAGAACCCCTTCAAGATCTCCTAGTCCTAGAGGAAGAAGGACTTCACAACATAGGAGACAAAAACCTCCTAGGAACTCAAGACAACCCTCCCAATGAGCTCATCATGGCTCCCAACATGGAGGAAGTAGTGCAAGTTTTGATGATCAAGACTTTATGAGGATACAACAAGAACCACTCTTCCAATGATATGTGGAGAGGTATCTAGATCAAAACAAGGTTAAGTTCCTAAAGAGCTTGATCAACAATGGTGCCAGAGTCCCTTACAACTTTGATGTGGATAGAAAAATCAAGAAACAAGGACCATCTCAAGAAGAGGAGATCAAACAACTCAAGTGTATGATGGAAAAGGTGTTGGCACCCAAGATTTCTTTAAACCTTGACTCTATTTGTCCCAATCCTTTCGACAGGATTGTGAGTATGAAGGATTTTCCTAGAAAAGTTGAAATTCCCCAGTATGACAAGTATGACGGAAATGGCGACCCACATGATCATGTGTGCTAGTTCTACATCATGAGTTTTGAATTTCACCAAGATGACTCCTATCTTATGAGATTGTTTCCAAGGAGTCTCAAGGGCCAAGCCATGGAGTGGTTTACCAACATAACCGCTCCCGTCAAAAATTTCAAAGAACTTGTCCACATATTTGTTCAACATTTTGCATACAACTTGTCAAGATCAGTCACTATGTTAGACTTGTGCAATTTGAAGCAGAACCAAGGGGAATCCTTTGTTACCTTCTTACAAAGATGGAGACGACTATGCTCTCGCTATTCTAGGACTATTCCTGAGCATGAAAGGATTGATATCATTGTTAGCAACTTGGTGCCTGAAATGCGGTATGAGGTTCGAAAGATGGTCTTTGATTCCTTCGACACTATGGTTGAAACCGCATGTCGAATTGAGGAAGTCTTGAAAGAACAAGGAATTTTGACCAAACATAACAATAACAACAATGGTCAAAATACTAACAACTCTAATAAGGACAAAGGCAAGAACTCGCACTAGAACAAGAACAAACTAGTCAACGACAAAGTTGTGGACTCTTCTCAACCCAAGGATCAAGGTGTCCTTCATTTGTCTAGTGTAGTTCAAGCTATGAAGCTCAATACATCCTCCAACCCACAAGAGCATAAACCAAAGTATCAAGATAAGCCTAAAAAGGAGAGGTGACAATTTTCTAAACTTGGTGACTCGTATGAGGATGTTTTCAAGACGCTCATTGCCAATAACCTTGCACAACTGCAAGATCCAGCAAATTTATGCATGCCTAATGTTAAGCCACATTGGTGGAATGAAAAAGCTTTTTGCAAATTCAAAAATCACATTGGACATGACATTGAACATTGCTGGAAACTTAAGCACATTATTCAGGATCTTATTGAGAGTGGAAAACTTTAGATTGATGGGTTGAACACCAATGCAAACCATAAGGCATTCAAGGAGCCTTTGCCCAAATATGAAAAGGGGGAAAGCTCTAAAATTAAAAATGACAAGGCTGAAATCAACTACACCTACACTTATGCAAAAAATGTTGTCAGTATGCTTGAAGTTGTGGAAGAAAGTGTCAACATGAAGGGAAGCAAAGATCCCTATGGCTATGACTCTCCTCCTATATTTGATGAAGGATCTGTTGTGGTGCTAAGGGGTCCCAACTCTAAGATGTCATCCCAAGCTCTCAACGCTGTCACAAGAAGTCAAAGTCAAGGTCTTGTGGTTATTAGAGGTCCTAGTTCCAACCAGTCCAGCAAACCCAAGCAAGTGACATCCAAGAATGTCACTACCAAATCAGTTGCGAGTCCTCAACTGAATTATAACCTTGTTGATCAGCTACAAAGAACATCGGCTTAGATTTCAATCTTTGAGCTTTTAGAATTGTCTCCGAGACATAAACAAATCCTTGAGGATGCTTTGCGTGCAGCAAATGTTCCTAACAACATAGATATTGACCAATTCCAAAACATGGTTAACCACCTTGCTAGCCCTCATTACCTAACATTCTCAGAAGAAGATGACAAAGCTTTGAGCCATCCGCATAATCTTTCCCTTCATATTGAATTCATGATTCACAAGACCTATGTCAGGCGCGTGTTGATTGATGGGGGTGTTGGGCTCAACATTTGTTCTTTGAGTCTGTTGAAGATACTGGGTTATTTTGAGAAAGTTATTGATACCCGTAAGAAAATTACCATTAAAGCCTATGATGAGGCATAAAGGAGTTCTCAAGGGTTGGTCATCCTTCCTATCAGGATTAGCCCTGTTGAGAAGGACATTTTGTTCTAAATTATTGATGTTGGTCCTCTAGCATACAATATCTTACTTGGTAGACCATGGATCCATGACATGCAAGTAGTGCCATCCACCTAACACCAATGTGTTAAGTTCCCCTACAATGGAGTAGAAGTCTGTATACCCAAGGATAGCACATTATCTGTAAATGCAATTTCAGTAGGGACTCATGTTCCTCTCAATTGGGAAGCAGAGGATTTTGATGCAACTCTAGCACAGTGCAAGAATAAGTTCAAGTCCATAGACCTTGGTATGGGGGGGTATCAACTTGATTCCTTTACAAAACTTCCAGTCTCACCTAGATCCTATGGAAAACCTTCACAAGAGATGTGTCCTTCATCTTTAGCCATGAATTTGTTTGGTACATTTGTGGAGTCCTCAGTGCCTATCCAGGATGAAAAAGAAGAGGTGGTTGTCAAGGACTAGATCTATAGAGAAGACAAATACATGCATAATGAAACTTCTCTCCCTCTCCTAAGGCCTATGGAAGATGGTATACTCTGGTAAAAAATATGGGCTATCCAGGACATGGTCCTCTTAGTCACAGATTAGATGCTAGAGCTAAACCTCTTGATCATGCTCTTTTTGGACGTAGGTCTAAAAAAATGGTTGGCCTAGGTTTCGAAAATCACAACAATAACCCTATTCCTATCCTTGAAGAGACATATAGTAAGGATGAAACAAAGTATACGCCCAATTTGACAAATCAACAAGACATGTTTGAAGATTGGGTCCCTTCCACCAATCTCCTTTGGGGAGATTCAGATACTCCAGTTGCCCATCCAACAATTTTAGGCCTAGAATAGGAAGAATCCACTGTTGAAGATCCTATTCAATACACGAATAGTATTCAAGAAGGTGTCACCCTTGGTGATATTAGAGCTTCCACATCCAGACATCATAAACATGCTTGGTGTAAACATCCTAGTTGGGATTCAGATATGGACTCACATGAGTATGAATGGGAATCTCTCTCTGATTCTTCTACAGTTGACATGGATGTTGATGTCATCCATACATATAGTTCCCAACCTGAGGTAGCTAATGAGTCAAGTGTAGGATTAGAGGATTCGAATCCACAATTCACTTTAGTGGATGATGCTTCACTTGGTAGGATAAATCCTGATTTGGGTACCTTAGAGGGATACTTGATAGACCCTCACTCTGCAATCACCAAAGATGATACCATTCGTATCCACAACATTGAACCCGTCATTAACCTACCCCTTGCCAACCCTCACCTAATTGATTGGTCTCAACGCTATCAAGAGCCTCAGCTCCTAACTTTCCATAATGACTATGAGATAGCATGTTACCTAAATGACCTTGAGCCCGTAGTCTCTTCCACTAGCAAACCAACTACAAGCATGACAGAACCAAATATCAAGTACCTTAGTCACAAAATGAAAAGAAAAGAAAAAAAGAATAAGAGTTATGACGGCGAAAACCACTGTGTTGCGGTGTCAGAACCTAAAAAAGTAAAAATAAAGGACGTATCCAAGGATGAAAACCTCTCTGAGGTGCCTAAGGATGAGGTACTTGATCATCTCCCAAGTTACTTTCAAGACATATCTTCAGTGCTTGTTGAGCCTACACAACCAGTTAATTTGGGTACATAACAGGCTCCACAAATAGTACATTTGGCTCAGTCTCTATCAACACAAGAAAGAGAAGCATATACCAAATTCCTACAGAGCAAGAAGATTAATTTTTCTTGGACTTACTCAGACATGCCAGGGTTGGACACTAATCTCATTATGCATCACTTGTCCATAGCTCCAGGTATAAAACCAGTGAAACAAAAATTGAGGAAAATGCATCCTCACATAGCTCTTCTCGTCAAAGCAGAACTAGAAAAACTCCTCAGTGCAGGATTTATAAGAGCCATTGACTATGCTGAATGGATTTCAAATATTGTCCTAGTTTCTAAACATGACAAGTCCATTCGCATCTGCATAGATTTTAGAGATCTTAATAAAGCATGCCCAAAGGATGATTTTCCACTTCCTAACATAGACATGATAGTGGACATGACCGCGGGTTATGAGATCTATTCCTTGATGGATGATTTTTTCGGATATAATCAAATTAAAATAGCTCCTGAAGACCAGGAAAAGACTGCATTCACTTGTGTATGGGGTACCTATTGCTGGAATGTTATGCCATTTGGATTAAAAAATGTAGGAGCTACTTATCAAAGATCTATGACAACTATCTTTCATGACATGATGCATAAGAATATGGAAGATTATGTGGATGACACCTTGGCTAAATCTAAGAAAAGGGATACACACTTAGGTGATTTGGAAGTCATTCTAGATCGCATGGAGTAGTTTCAACTAAGATTAAATCCAAAAAAGTGTGCATTTGGTGTTACCTCTAGAAAAATTCTAGGGTTTATCATTTCAGCCAAAGGAATAGAGGTGGACCCAGAGAAAGTTCAAGCAATCTTGGATATGCCGCCTCCCAAAAACATTAGCCAAATGAGGAGTCTTCAAGGATGCCTTCAATCTATAAGGAGGTTCATTTCACAACTAGCAGATAGAGCTCAACCCTTTAATAAGACATTGCAATAGGGGGTTAAATGTGTCTGGAATGAAGATTGTCAAAAGAGCATGGACCAAATCAAGCAGTACTTGGCCAATCCTCCAATCTTAATGTCTCCTATCCCAAGAAAACCACTCATATTGTATGTTTCAGCAACAGAATCTTCCTTGGGGGCATTATTAGCTCAACTTGATGACACTGGGAAAGAAAGAGCTATATACTACATCATCCGTACTCTCGTGTCATATGAGGTTAATTACACTAGTATTGAAAAATCTTGCCTTGCAGTGGTGTTTTCTTCCCAAAAGTTGCGACATTACATGCTTGCGCATACAATACACCTCATAGCAAAGATTGATCCTCTCAAATATTTGCTTGGTAAGGCTGCTCTCACAAGTAGACTTGCTAAGTGGATGATGATCTTATCAGAATTTGACATAGAGTATGTTGAGTGTAAAGCTATAAAAGGACAAGCCATTGCAGATCAATTGGTTGATTTCCCAATTCAAGACAACATGCCTATTCAAGTTGAATTTTCAGATGAGCACATAATGTACATGACTGCAAGAACATGGAAGATGTTCTTTGATGGCTCTTTCATGCAAAATGGTTTAGGAGCTGGAGTGTTATTTGTTTCTCCTCATGGGTACACAATCCCTAAGTCCTACAAATTGTTGTTCCCATTTACAAATAACATTGCTGAGTATGAGGCCTTGACAAATGGACTAAAAATGGCCATAGAATGGAGAATCACAGCGCTGCATATCTATGGGGATTCACAATTAATAATCAACCAAGTTAATGAAGAATACGAAACAAAGGATGAAAAATTGGTACCCTACAAGAAAATGGTTGGTTCATTGAGACAATATTTCACCTTTGTTACATTTTAGCAAATCCCTAGAGCAGAGAATAAAGTAGCTGATGCTATGGCTACATTCGCTTCACTTCTTCAGTTAGAACAACATGAGTCTAGATTTGAATTCTTGGTGGAAGAACTACACTATCCTATCTATGACTCCCAAGAAAGCCAAGTTGTTTGTACCCTTGTTGGCCATGAGTCATCCCGCTATGGTGTCATTTACTCATATCTCCGTGATGGCATTATTCCTGAAACCTTCAACTGTTCTGAATGAAGAAAATTAACCCGAAATGCCTCTCACCACACCCTTATCTCTAGTGATCTGTATAGGAGGGGTTTAGATGGGACACTTCTTAGGTGCTTGGAAAAGGATGAGTTCAATTAAGCGTTAGTTGACATTCACGAGGGCATTTGTGGAGGACATTCCAATGGTCTTGCCATGGCTTGAAGGTTGCTTAGGGCTAGGTACTATTGGCCTACCATGCAGATGGATGCAGTAGCTTTTGCAAAATCCTGTGAAAAGTGTCAGAAACACAGTAACCTGATACATGCTCCAGGCAGGGAGCTTATTCCATCTATATCTCATTGGTCATTTCAGCGTTGGGCCTTTGATCTTGTTGGGTAGATTCATCCCAACTCATCAGGTGGACACAAATTTATCATCACTACTACTGACTACTTTACCAAATGAGTAGAAGCTGTCCCACTTTCTGTTGCCTCGGGAAAGACAGTTTCACTTTTCATCCCAAACCATATCATTTGTCGATATGGCGTGCCATCTGAGATTATCACTGACAATGGAGGCCAGTTCAAAAATAAGGACCTTAAGCAACTCTACAAATAATTCAAGATAAAACAAAATTGGTCCTCCATTTACTTCCCGCAAGGAAATGGTCAAGCAAAGGCTTCGAATAAAACCATTCTTAAAATTCTCCATAGAACAGTTCATAAGAATGGTAGAGATTGGCATCTACAGATAAATCCAGCCTTGTGGGCCTATAGAATGAGTATTCATACTCCTACTGGGGCTACTCCTTTTGCCCTTACCTATGGTGCTAAAGTAGTGTTACCTTTAGAGGTGGAGATTCCTTCCCTTAGAGTTTCCCTCAAAGGTCTAGTTACAGATGAAGACTATCGTGCCATGAGACTCCAAGAATTATAAATTCTAGATGAGAAGCGTAAGGCATCATTTGATCACATGAGGGTTTACCAAAAGCGTATGTCCAAAGCATTCAACAAGAAGGTTCGCCCTAGAGAATTCCAAGTGGGAGATCTTGTCCTACATGAAAATCCTAAGAACCAACAACATAGAGATCAAAAGGAAAAATTCAAACCTAATTGGCTTGGACCGTACATCATTACTGTTGCTTTTGGGACAGGTGCTTATTTGTTATCTACTGCAAAGGGAGAGCAGCTCCCCGATCCTATCAATATCTTGCACCTAAAGAAGTTCTATCCATGATGCTTGTTCTGTCTGGGGGTATCCTTTGTACATATTTATTGATCCTGAAAAAATTTCAAAAAAATTCATATATGATACTGAAAAAAATCCTAAAAAGCATATAAAGTCCTGAAAAAATAATACAAAAAAAATAAAAAAAATTGCAAAAAATTCAAAAAAAAATTGAAAAAGTGCCTTGGTGAAAACCTGGAAACAGGTGCCTTGGTAGCAAAAATACAAAAAATCAAAAAAATCAAAAAAATCTCGAAGTGGTGAAAACCTGGAAACAGGTGCTACTTGAGGCCTTTGCATCCTTGTTTCTTAGCATGCGTCCTCGACACTTGGCCTTTCTCCATCATGCCTTGACCTTGTTGCCTTGGTTTGGAATTGGTCTTTGTCTTTGTCTAGGGGGCATAACTGTGTTAGCTTTGGTCTCTTGGATGCGTTGGTCTTTAGGACACCTTGCAAACAATATTTTTCAACACCACCCCAGCTGTGTTTTTCAACACTACCCTAGCGTCAAGTGTTTCTCAACACTTATCAGATATCTTACCCCCAATCTAGCATGATATGATATTTTCTACTAGTAAATGTGATACTCAAAGTTTGACTCTATGACCTACACACACGCACTTAAACACTTGACTCACTCAGACTTGTTTGACTTTATTTCTTTGTGTGTTGTCTATGATGATTTCTTTGATGAGTGTTCTCTCCCTAATAGTTTTCGATGATACCGAGCTAGAAGACTGGGAGCACATGGACATGTTTTATTTCTTTTTCTGCTTGTGGGTATATTTTGTTGGCCCTAACTATCATTATCATTTATGCTTGTTCCACTTGACACTAGGATCTACAATGTATTATCCTTGACTATTTTCACAAGTGCATACTTATAGCCATCTTGACTTTCCTTATGTCTCAATGCGAGTATAATCTTTCCATATTAAACTTAGGAAACCTCACTGCACTAGTCATCTAGACCTATATGTCTTTGATGCCTAGGTGGGATTCCCACATACCTATCTGATATAGATCATATTCAAATTCACATAGTTATACTAGTGTGTATTGTATGATCTTGCGACGCTACTAATAAAGCTCAATGATGAATATTAGAGTCTAATAGCTTTGTAACCTTGCAAGTAAACCACCTTTTCATAGTAGCTTGCATTTTTAAGTTCATGTTAGTTTAGTTTTGCATCTTGCATATGGAGAGAGCTCTCCTTTCATCTTTCGTGGACTTGTCGGTCAACTGCGCTCATCTTTCGCTTCTTCTTGGTCATGTCTTTCATTCCTTGTCTTTTACATCACGTCATTTTCTTGTCATCACAAGGGGTTAATCTTATTATCATATCTATATCATAAAAAGATCATTTTCAGAAACATGAGTCTATATCATAAACATGAGAACTAAACATACATCTATGTGAAAGGTTATACATGAGCATATATAAGCATACATCATACATTTGAGAAATATAACAAGACAATAAAACTAAAACATCCATCACAAGTGGGACAAATACACAAGATACATCACAAATCTAGTAAATCTCATATATATATATGTGTGTGTGTGTGTGTGTGTGTGTGTGTGTGTGTCATGATACAAAATACAATGTGGGATCCAAAATCTGGATGATGTCCCAGGATATGACTCTATACATCTAAACACCCTAGATCTAAGTCTAACTCTCCCCATCACGTGGTGATGGTGGAGGTGGTGCTACCACTCTGTCTGGTACCACATCAAATCTATCTGCCCTCTCAAAGTAGAGTGGTGCTCTTTGTGCTCCAGGGACAACTGCTATATATAGACCATGATAATAGGCCGCTCGTGCCACCTCTCTCTGGATCTCTGCAGCGTCAGCCTGTGTTGCCCTCTCTTGCCGATCTATCTTGGCTTGTGCATCTGCTAGCTGCTGATCTTGCACAATAATCATGATCTTGAGCTACTGGATCTTAGTCTCCAAAACCTACACTCTAGCCCTGAGATCCTCTCCCTCCCCCATCTCCCCCATCCCTGTCACTCCCATCACCACCCTATACTGGTGGTTGTGCATCAGGAACAGTAAAACATGGGAATGGTTGTCTCCGCCACTATGCCCTGTAGGCCGCATCTGCACCTATATCTACCATATCAGGAAGGTAATCCCATGGCTCCCTGTGTATACTTGCGGTCTCTTGTGCTGCCTGTTGGTAGTCTAGCATCGACAGCCTTCCTTGTCCCTCCTCATCCCTGGCCCGAGCATATGTGGTCATCTCTATAGGTACCCTCTGTTGTTGTCCAAATTGCCTCCATACCCAGGAGATAAAAAAATGCTCAACAATCTCAGAGTGGCAGCCTAATAGTGACTGGCTACACAGCATATATCCCAGCTCCCGCTCTCGATCACTCCATTGCTCACAGGCCCTGTATGGTCTCCAATCAAAAGATGTGAGCTTGTCTAGGAGCCTCTTATAATAAGTAAGGTCTTCGCTATGAGACTGGCTCACAAAACTTATGTACCTATAGATATAGGGGTATCTCCGCTCCCTAGGCTGCATGTGGGCGCACAACATCAATGTGCTCCCATGCCCATACCTGTGCTAGAACAACAATGCATGCCCATGTCCTGCTATCCCTATAGACTATCTCATGGAGCTCATGAAACATATCAGCTAGGATAGCTGGGCCCCATGCCATCCATCAAGGGTATGCTATCAAGTTGGCAACTAACCTACCCCAGCCCAATGGGAACCCTCTTTGGCTCCTGTCAGTGATAAGAGTTTGTGCAACTATCGAGCACATTATGCAGGGAATCAGGTAATCGTGACCAAACTCCTCCATCAGCCGATCCCAACTGAGGTGTCTATCAATGATGGTGACATCCTGTAACATGTCCTAGATGGCCTATCACCCCTTGATCAGATCCTAATCATAGTATACCTATGTCACCAGAAAAATCATGTCAATTTCTATCATATGGAAACTTTACATCTATGCACATTTAGAAACATGATTACACTCACTGAATCACCATGGCTAGATACCCGAAGGATCCAATAGACGTCCTCTAGGGTGATTGTCACCTCTCTAGTAGGCAGATGAAAGGTGTTGTGCTCACTATGCCACCTCTCAACCAACACTATTAGTAACCCGTGACCTGCCCGAACATGGGGCATATCTAGCAGAAACCCGAATCTCATGTTGATCAGGTCATCTCTCCCAGGAGTATCCAGATCTCTGACACGGCGTAGTCTGGTCACTCTTAGCGCTCTGATAATTAGTGCTAGAAAAGTCTCCTGCAAGCCATAACCCCAAACCAGATGTCAAAACATATCATGATGGATGTCTAAAATCAGTACAAAAAATCTTAAATGCAAAAAATTGTCTAGACCCATGTTATTTTGCTCAAATTAACACTATGCGATATTTCTTATTATACTAGTGTGATACTATTTTTGGATATAGTATCATGCGATACTTTCCTTAATAGCAATGCGATACTATTTTGATCTACGATAGTTCGCACAAGATCATGTGATATTTCATCTAGTATCGTGCGATACTAGATTGAACTGTTGCGCGATGCTTTGTGGACCCGCAAACTATCACACGATAAAAAGTATCGAGGTGTGTGATACTTTCAAAGTGTTGTATGAACTTTCGCATTAATAAAATTTGAAATATTTAAAAACAATTTAAAACATGTTTTAAATGCCATAAATAGCTCAAAAAGGTAAGTTTTTCTGAAAACTTACCGGGGCACCATACTAAGGAGGTCGGTTGTGCAACCAACCGCACTCGAATCGATGTGTGTGGACTGGAATCACTACTTTCTAGGCAATTTTCTCTCTCTAAGCTCTCAAAGTTCTCAATATCACAAAAGACAAATGAATTTGAAAATGATATTTTTACCCTCTTTTATAGCATTTTGACTTTTTGACCAATTTTCAAAACATCTCAGAATTTCATGAAAATTGCACCCTTGGCTAATTTTGATGTCCTGAATCCATTTTCGAGATAAAAATTAAAATTTGGGATCACCTTGATATTCAAAATTGCATTTCAAAATTTCTCCTTCTTTTGCGCAGTTGGCTGACCATTTGAGGCATGATCCTTCGATCTTCGCTGGACATCTTCATTTCTTCACCCCCATCTCTTTCAACCTTCTAGTCTTTCATTCATTTTCATTCACTTCATCTCTCTAAGGTTTGACTTCATTTTTATCTTATATCTTTTTCAATCAAACTTAGTCAAACTGGGGCAAATCTTCACTGCTTGATGGTTATCCTATCATCTTTCACCTTTGATCATGATTTCTAATGATTTGATCAAATTTATCCATTTATTGTTTCTCCTCTACCTGATTTCAATTTCGATTCCGAGGGGGCAATACCTATCAAACTTCAAACTTTGATTCAGCTTTTCAATCAAACCTTGCTTGAGATTCTTATCTCTTATTTGAGACTTGACAATCTCCTATTTACAGGTATGTTGGTCTTGTCTTTCATCTTATCTTTGTCAGCTTATCTTTGTCCTGATGTGTTCCCATCCATCAAACACACGTCTGGGTTATTTTGTGATCTCAAATCGATCTCACATTTCAATTATATTCTTTGACCACATGTGATCCCAAATCGATCTCACATTAGTCAAAGAGGGGAAAATGTATGCACCCTAAAATGGTCACCTAGACTTTGGGCCCCATTCTTCAATTTATCAAATGATGGAACCAATTTATCAATTTTCTGAATCATCATTTTTTAATTCAATATCAATTTCTTTGATCAAATCTTAATTTTATCATTTATTCAATTTTATTCTATGGGCTAACCATTTTATCCTAAAGTCTTTATTTAATCAAAAAGAATTCCCTCCCCGTTTATTAAATAAAAAGCCCCCACTTTTCTTCTTATCCTAAGTTGCATAAATAAAGCATTATTCTTATTTTATAAAAAGAAGAAAATATCTTTTTGTCTCATATGGGACACAAAAGTCAACTCTTATTTTTTCATTGGAAGAGATTTGTGCATATGGATTGTTCATCTTTCAAGCTCCACCCTTGATTAAATCTTTTGCCTCTTAACCTCCATGGTCCATTCATTTTCAATTCTTTTAAAAGAAGAGCTCTTTTCTCATTCTAGGATCCCCACTCTTTATGCTAATCTTATGCTGCAGGTTTTTTTGGTGATTATGGAGCTTTGGGGATCTTGTTGCATTTAGCTTTCATTCTTGCATTCTTAGCTTAAGCTTTCATGGTGTATACACAAAAGTAGTGCACTTCTATGAATCCTTACATGCAAGGAAACTCAAGAATGAGCCTTCACAAATCGATCCATAGCTCTCTATGCATGGAGTTGCAAGATTTGTAAAATTGCTCTCAGCTAGAGCTATGAATTGATGACTTTGCTAATCAACCACACAATGAGAGATTCTAAATCAAAGACAAGGGCAACAATGCTAATATCTCCAATGAAATCCAAATGAATGCAATGCAATGCAAAATTAATCTAAGATGAGCATGCAAGTATGCAAATTGGGCTATGAAAATAGAACTGAAAGAGTTACAAACCCTCTAATTAAACTATGTGAGATTAATTTAAAACATGAAAGGAAATGATACCATGATGATGCAACTATTGTGCAAGCTAGGATGTGATGTAGATGCAAGATGAATGTCAATGATGCTCCAAATCTTCAAAACTTGATGCAAGAATATCTCCAAAAGCTTCAAGATGACTTAGAAAACCTGTATGATAACAATAGCATAAAATTCAAATGTATGCAAAATGAAGAAGAAAGCTCTTCTTTTATAGAGAATGAGAATCAATGGACGATCGAGATTAAGAGGCAAAAGACTTAATCAACGATGGAGAAAAATAGAAGCTTGATCCTGGTGCACAAATATCTTCCAATAGGAAAATAAGAGTTGACTTTAGTGTCCATATGAGACAAAAAGTACTTTTTCTCTTTTTATAAAATAAGAATAATGTTTTATTTGTGCAACTTAGGATAAGAGGAAAAGTGAAGATTTTTTATTTAAATAAAAGGGGAGGAAATTTTTTTTAATTAAATAAAAGCTCAGGATAAAGTGATTTTATTATTTAACTAAAAGAGATTTTTAATTAATTAAAAGGGAGCATGTTCTCTTAATTAAATAAGATTTTTATTTTTTTCTCTTTTAAATTAAATAAAGCTCAAACCTTAGAAATATTGAATTGATTATGATTTGATCAAGGAAATTGATATAATTGATAAAATGTTAATTTTTGAAAATATTGATTCAGGGATTTGATAAATTGCTGAATGGGGGCCCAAAGTCTAGGCGACCATTTTAGGGTGCATACATTTGCCCCTCTTTGACTAATGTGAGATCGATTTGGGATCACATGCAGTCAAAGAATAAAGTTGAAATGTGAGATCAATTTGGGATCACAAAACAACTCAGATGTGTGTTCGACGGATGGGAACACATCAGGATAAGCATAAGCCTAAGCTGAAAGACAAGACCAACACCGTCGCTGCTAGGTGCAAATCAAGCCTTAGACAAAACTATCGCCATCGCTGCTAAGTAATAATCAAGTCTGAAAAATAGGAGATAAAAATTGAAAGACAAAATCACCACCGTCGCTGCTAGGTGATAATCAAGTCTAAAAATAAGAATCTCAAGCTGAGCTGAATGATAAAGCTAAATCAAAGATTAAAGCTGATAGGTACTGCCCCCTCGGAATCGAAATCAAAATCAGGTAGAGGAGAACAGGAAATTGATAAACTTGATAAAATCACAATAAATCATAATCGAAGAATGGAGCATGATAGGATAACCATCAAACAGTGAAGATATGCCCCATGTTGATGAAGTTTGATTGAAAAAGATATAGGATAAAGATTAAGTCAAACCTCAGAGAGAGGAAGCGAAAGGGGTGAATGAAAGACTAGAAGTTTGGAAGACATGGAAAGGAAGAAATTCCATCAAAGATCGAAGAATTATGCCTCAAAAGGTCAGTCAGCTACGTAGAAGAATGAGAAAATTTGGAAACGCGACTCGGATTTCGATTTCGAGTCCAAAAATGGATAGAAAATGATGTGATATGAAAGACCAAAAATGAAAGATATGATCAAGAAGAATCAGAAAATGAGCACAGTTGACCAACTAGTCCATAGATGATAAAAATGAGAGCTCTCTCCATATGCAAGATGCAAAAATTAAACTATGATGAACCTAAGAATGCAAGCTACTATGAAAGTGGTTGACTTGCAAGGTCACAACTCCTATAGACATCTAATTATCATCATCGAGTGTTATTGGTAGCATCGTAAGATCATACAATGCACACTAGCATAACTATGTGGATATGAATATGATCTTTATCAGATAGAAATGTGGAAATCCCACCTAGGCATCAAAGACATGAAGGTCAAGATGACTAATGCAATGAGATTACCTAAGTTTGATATGGTGAGATTATGGTTGTATCAAGACACATGAAAGTCAGGATAACTAGAAGCATGCACTCGCAAAACAGTCAAGGATAATACCTTGTCAATCCATAGTGTCAAGTAAGACCAGCATAAATGCTCATGACAGTTAGGATCAACAAAATATACCCACAAGCAGATAAAGAAAGAAAACGTGTTCTCATACCCTCAGTCTTCTAGCTATGCATCATCGAAAACTTCTCAAGGAGAGACCACTCATCAAAGAAATCCTCATAGACAGCACACAAAGAAAAATAAAGTCAACATATCTCAATTGAGTTGATCGTTTAAGTGCGTGTGTGTTAGTCATAGAGTCAAACTTTGAGTATCACATCTGCTTAATGAGAAATATCACATTATTCTAAACTGGTGGGTAAGACATCTGATAAGTGTTGAGAAACCCTCGACGCTAGGGTAGTGTTGAAAAAAATAGTTTGGGGTGGTGTTGAAAAACACCTATTGTGAAATGCCCCAAGAGACAAACACACCTAAAGGACCTATGCTAACAGTTATCCCCCCTAGACAAAGATAAAGACCAATTCCAGACTACACCAAATAAGGTCAAGACATGATGGAGAAAATTTCAGTGTCGAGGATGCATGCTAACAAATAGGAGTGCAAATGCCTCAAGTAGCGTCTATTTCCAAGTTTTCACCATTTGGAATCTTTTTTCATTTTTTGATTTTTTTCTTTTTTTGTATTTTTGCTACCAAGGTGCCTGTTTCCAAGTTTTCACCAAGGCACTTTTTCTTCTTTTTTTTGAATTTTTTGCATTTTTTGATTTTTTTATATTTTTTCAAGACTTTTTATGCTTTTTAAGATTTTTTCAACATCATATATCAATTTTTTTGGTATTTTTTTCAGGATCATAAAATATGTACAAAGGATGCCCCCAGATAGAATGGGCATCAAACTCCCAAGCAAGATCACACCATGTAGTCTCAGTGTCTAGCAAGGTGAGGAACAAGAGGGATTAGCAAGCTGGTGAATGAGATGGAGAAAAGGAGAATGAAGGCAAATGGAGGGAAGAAATCCTCAAGGTCAAACTCCTCAAGAGCACCCAAGCTAAGAAAAAATTATCATGCAAAGCACATTTGGATAAGTAATGAAAGGCTAGCATAGGATAAGTCACAAAAGCATAATGCAAAAGAAGGAAAGAATGCAATCCAAAGGAGTAGACATGTCAAGAGACTTCGTAGCATCATGTTTTACTCTTTTTTTTATTAGATCAAGACCAAAGGAGAAAAGGATAGAAAAAGGCTAGAATGAATGAAAGAAAACATGAATGGAATGAAAGCAAGATCATCATAAGATAGTCAAATGTTCGTGTATAGATCAACATTGTCAAGATCAAAGAGAGAAAATAGAATGGATGAAATATGTAGAAGAATTACGCATGATGCCTGATTACCAAGTTTTTATCATGATACTTATCCAAGGCGCCACAAGGGAGTGGTTTTCACCATAGGATGAATTTATTTCTCTTTACTTTTGCTACCAAGGTGCCTGTTTCCAAGTTTTCACCAAGGTACATTTTCAAATTTTTTATTATTTTTTATTATTTTTTTTATTTTTCTATTTTTTCAATTTTCAATTTTTTTTCTTTTTTTTTGTAAGGCAAGCTTTTTAAATAATGCTCCTTGAAAGGATAAACCATGATATGTCAATTATTCAAAATGATATGCTCAAAGATGCTGATAGCAAAAGGAAGATGGAAGAGAAAAATGAAGGATAAGGTTTTATGTAAAGTGAGTGAGGTTGGAAGATATGAGGAATAGGCAAATGAGGAAAAATGATAGAAGGTAGAAGGATAATGAATGGAAGGATTGTGAAAGGGTAGACGGAAAGGAAGGAAAGATCAACATCAACACACACCTTGAAAGGTGGCAAGAGGGTGGAGGAAATGTGAATGAAGGAATACGAGAAGGAATATGGTGAATATTTAGCAGAGGTTGAGGTTTAGGCGCATGGAATGGAAGAATATTTTTGGAAGAAGATGAAGTGGAAGCCTTTGGAAGCTTGAATGTCAATTTCACTTTTTGTTCAACATTAGACTCTTTCAAGAGAGACTTTGGAATCCATATAGCCTTAAGATTTTTATTTCCTTTTGATGATTTAGAGAGAATATTTTGAATGATGGATTTTGGAACCCATACTTGTCTTGTAGTTTTCTTCTTAGATATCTCTTTTGACTTTATGCCTCCATGTCGATTAGAGGAGACATGGTGATCTTCTTTTTTTGATGGATTCTTGTATTGCTTATTTTTCTTGTATTAAAAATTCAAGTTACTTCCAAAAGACTTGGGACCTGTGGAAGGAGGATAGGACTGGTTTAGATGGGTAGGTGGATGAAAAAGATTCAAGGGTATGCATTTATGTTGATCTTGAGGAAAGATAAGAGATGGAGGGACGTAAGGACCCAAGATGGATGATGAATTAGGAGAGTTAGGAGGGGAAAGTGAAGGGACATAAGGGCCCAAGATAGAAGGAAGACGTGAAGCCCTTAGTATTGGTGGAGGAGATCCAAGGATGGACATGAAAGATGCAAAAGGATAATCAATAGTTTCATCAACATCTATATGAGAACCAAGGACATCAGCATCTTTAGAGTGAGTATTAAGATTTGCAATAGGATCATGAACATATTGAATAGGAGCAACTTCTTTGATAAGATTGTTCAGAGCTTGCAAAGACTCAAGAAGAGTAGAAAGCGGAAGCGAACATGGAATGATAAAACAAGAAGATGGAAGACTTTGATCTTGACAAGGATCTTTGGATAGCGTAAGCGTATCATTTTGCTTTGAATTTTCAATAGGCTTAACATTGGAAGTAATGACACCATTTTTAATAACCTTAATGGAAGTATCATCTTTGGAAAGCGCAAGTGTAGTAAGGTTATTTTGTTTATCAATAAGCTCAATGATGTGAGTAGTAACTCGATCTTGCTTAGGAGAAGATTTAAGACATGGTGGAATGAATGAGGAAGGGTGTAAAGGATCGAAAGAACTATGAAATGAATAAGAGATATTATGAACAGGATTGGATGACATGGAGGGTTCTTGATCTTTCTTTATATTCTTTTCTTCATCATTTTTAGAGTCTTCTTGACATGGAGCCACTTCTAAGGACAAGGAAGTAGGTTGGGATTGTATGGAAGACTTTGGAAGAGATGGTGAAGGACTAATTGAAGTAGACATTATAATGCATGAAGACTTAAGCTCTTTAGGTTTAGCATTATTGAAAGTATTTGCAGCCAAGTGAAGGTTAGCTTGAGTTTCTTTAAGAGGTAGCCCTTGAGAATAACTATAAGGAATCTCATGAAAAGCATTAGGACTTATGTTGAATGAAGGATTTGTGAAATATTCAAAAGCTTTAGTAAATGTATCGATATTGGATGAAGTAGGGGATGGAAGGGAACCATCACAAGACAAAGGTTTAGCATTAACATGATCTTGCTTGAGAGTGCAATCTTTATTTTCAGCATGAGAGTTCCTAGAGGAAGGATTCTTATAATATTTACATTTCAAATCAGCACGGTGCATTTTATATTCCTCAACAGTAGTAGCTGGATTATAATCAAGGTATTGTTCACAAAACTCATCAAAGTTTCTTTCAAAATCTAAATCATACAGATCACCATCATGATCTTTCCAATATGAGGACCCATTTCCAATAAGCACAAGGACACGACTAGGAGGACTCTTAGGAATAGAGGTGTCATAGGTATCACTACATTGTCCATCATCATAGTCATCATAGTCATCATAGGTGGGTGTGTCACTCTTCATGGAAGAGGTATCATAAGGACTATCACATTTCTCATTATGGTATGTCTTGTGAAGAGAAGTAAGTGTTAGAAATAGGAAATACTGAGAGGGGGGGTGAATCAGTATTTCACAAACTTTTTCTTTTGCCCACTTATGGATATAACAGATTACTTTAGTGCATACAAAGATTATCAAGCTGATTAACAAACATAGCAGTAAATAGAAAGAACTCATAACATATGATATGTTCTCGAGGAAACCCTGGCCAAGGGAAAACCCCGGTGGGGATGGTACCCACAAAGATAACTAATCAAAAGTATCCTATTAGGGATATTGGACCCTGTTAGGAGTCAATTTACAATATATAGTAGATCTATCCTGGTTAAAGGACTTTAGGCCTTGTTAGAAGCCTTAACCCTGTTAGGAGTTAGATTACAAAACTTGATCACCAGCTGATCTCACTGCCCAAACAGGTAATACAAAATGTTTCTGACTATAATATGGTACTGCTTACAACTTTGCATCAATAGCCTTTGCTGCTATCACAATATACAACTATCGCAAGTTATCTTTTCTTTCTTTTTACATATCACATATATATTTTCATTACATTTCAAGTATGCCTAATATATGAGTTAGTAGAGCTAATAACTTTACATGGTCAGCTTCCAAAATCTTTATCCAAGAGTAAACATCTAGGATGTCATCCCTTCATAATGTTAAGTCATTATTTTGACAAGCAAAAAATAATCCCTTAACTTTTTCGCTAATACTGTCTCCAAAATTGTTTTGTCTGCAAAAACTATCTTCGGTAAACTTTGAATAACTTTGTTTGTACTGCTCCAAACTTTATGCGCACTAAGATGGGGTATCCTCATACTTTTTAGAAGCTTTAATTAATTGCGCAAACAAAAATATTGCTCCAGTGGACGTCGCCAACTAAATCTTCATCGGGTGCTCTGTCAGGATCACTGTATCCATACTTAGACAATTTATTCCTTCAACTTGCCATACTTGCATTCCAGATTCTACGCTCTCAATAGAGATCATATGTTGTAATAATGACAACATCTATGCATCCACATTAGCCAAATTGCCAACAGTAAGACTCTTTGAAGAAGTAGAAGAAGAATGAGATCGTGAAGAATAAGAAATTGAAGACTTAGTGTAGGAAGAGGACTTGGATAATGAAGAATTTGAATAATGTTTAGAAGAGTCATGATAAGATTTGGAAGATGAAGAATGTCAATAGTGTTTAGAAGAATCATGATAAGATTTAGAATGTGAGGAATGATGAGAAAATTTAGAAGATGAAGAATATTTGGATGAGATCATGAGTATGATTCTAGCAAAGGTGTCTGATTTAATCAATTTTTCTTTTATTTTTGTCATAAATTTGTCACTCATGAGAATTTTGGAGGAATAACACTTTTTGAATACATCAATGAGCTCAAGATCATCTATTCTTAATAAAGGTTCCAAAACCAGATATTTGAGATTCATGGTTCTAGAAGAAGAAGAATCAAGCATAGGAGCAACATAAGAGATAAAATAGAAGAAAATAGACTAGATAATAAGAGGAAAAGAATCAAGAAGAAGAGGAAGAAGAATTTCCCATGGGAATAGAATACTTCAGAAGAACATAGAAAATGGAGAAGAAAAAAGAAGACTAAGATTCATCTTATGCAATTGATACTATAACGTTCATTGAGATGTTGAGCAACATGACAGCACCTAAGATTTGACCTGGACTGACCAAGGAAGATCAAGCTTCTAAGAAGAACTCACTAAGCAGGATGGAACTCAGTTTCAATATTCCAATTAGATCTTTCAAAAAATTTCACAATGATGATTAAGCACATAGAACGGCAACCAAGGAGTTCAAGCAAACAGTCTTCAAGCAATGGGCAAGGGACAAAGCAACCTTGCGCATGAACAGAGATAGTGACTTAGTATTCTTTTCCCTAAAGACTCTACTTGTGTATGTTCTTGAAAATGTTTTAGCAGACACTTAGAATAGAACAACATTCTATCAAGCTATCTACAGGGATATACATAGCTTTTCTAAAGGGAGTCCTTGATATACGCAAGGTACGTGAGGCCCAAATCTGTAGATGAGAAGAATCCAAAATCACATAGCCGGGGGGAGATGGTAACCCAAATCTCCTCCTTCACTTCTCAAAGGTATAAAGTTCTTTGAGGCTTAGCCAAGAGTGATATCAAACTCAATTTCCAAGAGAGGTGTCTTTCGATTCACCTCCTGCTATTTATACTCTGTCGGAACACAGGAGTTAAGGTTGTCCCTTGAGGTGGTGTGTCCCCAAGAAGGCCTTCTAAAAATAAAATTAAGTAATTCACTATCAAAAGTATTTAAAGTACTAAAGGTGGAACACTTAACTCTTCAAGTAAATGTGAAGTGAGTCCAAAAGTGGAACATTTAACTCCTCACACAAACTCAAAGTGAGTCCACACTTTAGAAAACTAATGAGATCAAGAAATCATAAAAAAGGGGAAACTTTGTGGAATTCGTCACTCATGAGAATTTTGGAGGAACAACACTTTTCGAATACATCAATGAGCTCAAGATCATCTATTCTTAATAAAGGTTCCAAAATTAGATATTTGAGATTCATGGTTCTAGAAGAAGAAGAATCAAGCATAGGAGCAACATAAGAGATAAAATAGAAGAAAATAGACTAGATAATAAGAGGAAAAGAATCAAGAAAAAGAGGAAGAAGAATTTCCCATGGGAATAGAATACTTCAGAAGAACATGGAAAATGGAGAAGAAAAAAGAAGACTAAGATTCATCTTATGCAATTGATACCATAACGTTCATTGAGATGTTGAGCAATATGACAACACCTAAGATCTGACCTGGATTGACCAAGGAAGACCAAGCTTCTAAGGAGAACTCACTACAACAGGATGGAACTTAGTTTCAATATTCTAATTAGATCTTTCAAAAGATTTCACAATGATGATTAAGCACATAGAACAGCAACCGAGGAGTTCAAGCAAATAGTCTTCAAGCAATGGGCAAGGGACAAAGCAACCTTGCGCATGAACAGAGATAGTGACTTAGTATTCTTTTCCTTAAAGACTCTACTTGTGTATGTTCTTGAAAATATTTTAACAGGCACTTAGAACACAACAACATTTTATCAAGTTGTCTACAGAGATATACATAGCTTTTTTAAAGGGAATCTTCGATATACGCAAAGTACATGAGGCCCAAATCCGTAGATGAGAAGAATCCAAAATTACACAATTGGGGGGAGACGGTAACCCAAATCTCCTCCTTCACTTCTCAAAGGTATAAAGTTCTTTGAGGCTTAGCCAAGAGTGATATCAAACTCAATTCCCAAGAGAGGTGTCTTTCGATTCACCTCCCGCTATTTATACTCCGCTGGAACACAGGAGTTAAGGTCATCCCTTGAGGTGGTGTGTCCCCAAGAAGGCCTTCTAAAAATAAAATTAAGTAATTCACTATCAAAAGTATTTAAAGCACTAAAGGTGGAACACTTAACTCTTTAAGTAATTGTGAAGTGAGTCTAAAAGTGGAACATTTAACTCCTCACACAAACTCAAAGTGAGTCCACACCTTAGAAAACTAATGAGATCAAGAAAGCATAAAAAGGGGAAAACTTTGTGGAACACTTAACGCTCTTTTCAAGTAGACCCCTCCCCTATGTATGAATGCTAACCTTACATCCAAAGGGTGGAAATGAGGGAAAATTAGAAATAAGCGAGTCCAACAACCCAATTTAGCTAACAAGATCAATCAAAAGTACTCCAAAGTTGCTTATCAATACTACTCACAAATGAAAAAGGGTTGAACAATGAAATATTTAACTTTCCAAGCAAACATAGAGTGAGTCCACAAAGTGGTGCATTTAACTCCCTATGTAAACAAGGAATGAATCCATGCCCTCAATCATTTAATAAGATATTTGATATTGGAATCAAGAATTACTTAAGGTTTAAACACAAGCATTCACTTACACAAACTTGTATGAAAGCAAATCTATGTTCATTCATTTCCCATTAAGAGCATCAATTGAAATGTGTTCTATGAAAGAATGTAAACACTCAAGCCAAACACATGAGAGGTTCAATTTTAATCCCAAAATTTAAATGTTGTAGAGATGGAACAAATTACCTCAAGTCCAATGTTTTGTTTTAAGCAATTTCCATGAAAGCAAGAGCACCTTCAAATGAACAAGACAAGAAAACAAGCAAATAAGATATGCAATGTATATCCAACTTATGCAAACCCTAGGGTTAGATCTGAAAATCAATTTTTAAGAGCAATAATAGCCAGAAAATAATCCAAATGATAACTTATATCATGCATTGAACAATGAAAAATAAGTGCATACCCATCACAAAATTTTATTTTTTTTGCATTTGACCTAGTCAACAAGATCTGATTTTTTTGATATGATTTCAGCCAAAAAAATAGAAATACAAAATAGAGATCCCTGCTAAAAAATAGAGATCTTTCCAAAATGTAAAAATTTCAGAAAAATCTCTTCATTTGTGTCCTAGAGACCCATTTTACCAAAATAGACTAGTTTTTGTAAATCAATTATTTGAGCCACTATATTGCACCCAAATTCAAAACATAAAGAATGGACTCCCTGTAGAATTTGAATAGCTTTACGAAAATATAAAAATTTCTAAAAAATATGTTAATTTGTGCCAAAAATTATTTTTTTATGAAAAATCAAGAAAACATTATAAAAAATTGAAAATACTTTAGAAAAATTTTTATTTTTTATTGGAGCTTCTCTGATATGTCTCCAACTTGAAAAAAAAATTTCAGACCAAAACACTAAGTCGTTTGGGAGATATGATCAAATCTTTCAAATCTAAAGTTTTTCATCTCCAAACAAATCTGCACAAGGGTTAGCTCCAAAAATAATCAAAACCAACATACAATAGGTGGGTTGCCCACGGTGGATGCCAAAAATGTATACACAAAAATAGTGCACTTCTATGAATCCTTACATGCAAGGAAACTTAAGAATGAGCCCTCACAAATCGATCTATAGCTCTCTATGCATGGAGTTGTAAGATTTGTAAAATTGCTCTCAACTAGAGCTATGAACTCATGACCTTGCTAATCATAATGCAAGAGATAATGATGTAAAAGATGGATGTGATGTAGATGCAAGATGAATGTCAATGATGCTCCAAATCTTCAAAACTTGATGCAAGAATGTCTCCAAAAGCTTCAAGATGACTTAGAAAACTTGTAGCATAACAATAACATAAAATTCAAGTGTATGCAAAATGAAGAAGAGAGCTCTTCTTTTATAGAGAATGAAAATCAATGGACGATCGAGATTAAGAAGCAAAAGACTTAATCAACGATGGAGAAAAATAGAAGTTTGATCTTTGTGCACAAATATCCTCCAATAGAAAAATAGGAGTTGACTTTAGTGTCCATATGAGACAAAAAGTACTTTTTCTCTTTTTATAAAATAAGAATAATGTCTTATTTGTGCAACTTAGGATAAGAAGAAAAGTGGGGATTTTTTATTTAAATAAAAGGGGAGGAAATTCTTTTTAATTAAATAAAGGCTCAAGATAAAGTGATTTTATTATTTAACTAAAAGAGATTTTTAATTAATTAAAAAGGAGCATGTTCTCTTAATTAAATAAGATTTTTATTTTTTTTCTCTTTTAAATTAAATAAGGCTCAAACTTTAGGAATTGAATTGATTATGATTTGATCAAGAAAATTGATATAATTGATAAAATGCTGATTTTCGAAAATATTGATTCAGGGATTTGATAAATTGCTGAATGGGGGCCCAAAGTCTAGGCGACCATTTTAGGGTGCATACACATGGCATCTAGCTTAGTTTCCTTTATGTTCTAAATTAGCTCACATAGCTTAATTAGCAAGACTTGTAATACTTTCATTTCTATAGCTTACTTGCATCTTCATTCTTAGCATAGTTGCATTACATTTCCATTGTTGATTTTTAAAGATATTGGCATTCTTTCCCTTGTCTCTTTGAATCTCTCATTGTGTGGTTTACTAGAAAGGTTATAGGCTTAATAGCTCTAGCTAAGAGCACTCTTAATATCCATGTGACTCCATGCCTAGGGAGCTCTAGGTCACTTTCTCAAGGTTTCTCATTCATGGATTCTCTTGAAAGTAATGACTTAGAGAAGTGCACATCTTAGTGTGTACACCTATTACCATAAATTTCATACCTGCAATGGCCCAGCCTTGGGGAGCAACTATAGGACCACTAAACCTAGAAGCTAATCTAAATGTATTACCCAAAGGAGCTAGAGAAAAATTGCTTAAATTTAATGGAGATGGAAAGAAAACAACTAAGGAACACTTGAATTCTTTCAATGTAGCATGTGGCGTATTGGCTATACAACATCAAGATGTGGTAGTGAGACTTTTTGTACAAACCTTGACTAATGTTGTAGCTGAGTGGTTTTATCATTTACCTAATGGATCAATCACCAATTGGGATGAAATGTGAACTACATTTGAAAATAGATTCAAGGGTGTTGAAGATGAGCATGTACTTTTGGCTTAGTTGACTTAATTAAAGAAATAGATACATGAACCAATGCAGGATTTTGTAGCCAAATACAAAAAATTATTCATAAGATCCCAAATACCAAAAGGCCTACTCTAGATAATCAAAAATATGTTTTTTTTAAATTCTATGTCACCTGATATTAGCTTTCATATTAGGAGAGGAAGGGTAGCTAATTTAGCTGCTGCAAAAACCTTAGTAGTAGAATTGGAAAATGATCTCATCACAACAAGAAAGTGGAAGAAAGAAGTGCAAATCCCTAATGTGCAAGCCTCAACTTCTTCTGATCTCATAGTTCAAAAGCTAATCAATGATATGATAGCTTTGAAAAGACAAATGTCAAAAGATAGTACGTCATATCAGAAACCTTATCAAGATATTAGCATGAGATGGTTTAATCAGCATAATAATACATGGAAGACCTTACAACTTCCTTCAACGCAACCAAGGCTAGCAATTATGGCTCCTTAGGGTAAAGAAAATATGTGTGCTTTCCATTTAAACACAGATCATGATGGGAGTGTGTCCGGAGATGATTGGGTACGCTCAAATGATTTTCACAGAGGACACATTGGGAGAAAGCATAGAAGATGAAAAGAATATGGAGGAACATGACGACTCTGGAATTCACTACCTAGAGTATGAGTCAGATTCAAAAAGGGGTGGTGAAATATTAGTGACTCTGGAAGATCCTTCATGTACTTTGATTACTAGGAGTCAAAATAATTTCAATACCCCAACCCAACCTCACTAGGAACCCCTGCGAAGAAGAAAGAACCTACTGTTCAAGCCCCAAATTTGGGTTCAATCGGTTCATCCAGCTCACCTGGCTCAACTAGTTCAAAGATTCTTGAGGTATAACTTCTTCATCATCTTGGTTCTGAATCCCCTTTTGATATTGTGGAATTTTGTAAGTCTACTAAAATTCAAATATCTCCTACCAACTATTTAAGATTGAACCATAAATAACTTGATAAGTTGGTGAAATATGTGCATGGCAAGGGCTCTCAAGCTCAAACTAGTAGCCAACAATTTGTAAACTATGAGTCTTCCATTCCTCAATTATTTTCTCTCCCCCTGAAGAGCCCTTCCCCCAAAATGAACAATATTCTAATGCATCGAATAATCCTTCTTATTGTAAAAAATTCAATCCTTTCTACATTTCTCTGTTCTTAAATAGCCATAAGTTAAGTAACTGTATTATTAATTCCAGGGCTTCAGATAATATTATGCCTTCCCTTGTTGCAAAATCCTTAGAATTAACCCTCACTAAGAATTTCAAAGGGTGTTACTCCATGGATGGAAATAAAGTTCCCCTTGCGCAAATCAAAGACATACATGTTTCTCTTGTTGCTTATCCTGATAGAAGGTTGAAATTGACTATTTTGGTAGTAGACATTCCTTCCAGTTACACCATGTTGGTAAGATGGACTTTATGTAAATACCTAGGGGGTGAGATCAAAATGAATTAGTCATAAGCTATAATTCCTACAGGGAAACAAAAAGTAAAACTAGAACCTAAAGTGAAATGTAAGTTTACAGTGTTCCCATCCAGTGACCCTAAAGCTCAAATTTTATATGAAGAATCTGAATTTGGCAATTATTTCTTCTTTACCGAAGAAATCAAACAAGAGCTTGTCCTGAAGGAAACACAAAGTGATGACCCTTGGATTTTGGAGTTTGATGGAAACTCTTATGCAACTCTTCTACAACTGGTTCACAAGTAGGGATAGTCCTGATCTCACCTCAAGGTGAAAATTTTCCTTTCTCTTACAAGTTGGAATTGAAAAATACTAATAATACTATAGAATATGAGGCCCTGCTCCTTGGGTTACAAGAAGCAAAGAGCAAGGCAGTAAAATTATTGAAGGTAAAAGGTGATGTAGATTTCATTGTCAAACAAGTCAGAGATGTCTTCACAGTTAAGAATGAGAGGCTAAAACATTATAGAAATAGGGTATGGGATGAAATTGAGTATTTTGACGCATTCTCTATTGAAGCTATTCCTAGGGACCAAAACTCTAAGATAGATTCCCTAGCAGTGTCAGCCTCCCTCCTTTTACCTCGTCCCAATTTCAAAAAGGATACTTATAGAATAGAGTTGGTACACATACCTAGTATTCCTAATAATGTAGATCACTAGAAAGTTTTTGAAAATGATCGTCAAATTCAAAATTTCCTAGCAATTGATGAGATGTTTGCAGATTCTTACTTCGAATGGTCAAAAAATGTGTGTAAAGAATTTTGCCTAGATCCTAGTATTAAGTCAAAAGATGGTATGATTCAACTAAAGGAAAATAAAATCCCAAAGGGTCTGGTCTCTCTGGAGTAGTTGTTCACTCAAAGAAATGAAGCTATCATAAGTAAAAATGCTCAAACTCCTAATGAATCTAGAGAGGGTGAGAAGATTAATAGTGGAGAAGAATCTTAGCCGAAGTGGATATCCATTGGTAGGAGTTGTACCTCTAAGGAGAGGTGTAATTTAATTGAGTTGTTAATAGAATATAAAGACGTATTTTCCTAGAGTTATGATGATCTAAAAGATTTCAAGAATGGCCATTTTCAACATCGAATTCCCTTTAAACCAAGTGCATCTCCATTCAGACAGAAGTTGAGGAACTATAATTCAAAAGTAGCATAGGCTATCTATAAGGAGGTTGACAAGATGCTGAAAGAAAAGATTATATATCCTATTGTGGGTGTATTTTGTGGTCTTGACCTCTAAACACCAACACTTCAATAAATCATTACATTAGTGGGGGTTAGTAGCGAGATACTCAAAATCCAAAGCAAGTAACATAAAATCCACTAAAATTGATCTATTGCTTCCTAATTAGGGTGAGTATAGTCCATGAATGATGCTCATCAGATGAAGCATGGGACTAGTGACTTGACTTCCCTAAAATGGAAGATTTTATATGAGCATGATGCATTACTTGCATTCTTTTCCCAAAAGATCTTTTGAAGTTACAAATGCAAATCTATGATAAAAGATTGATGATTCTATACTAAAATACAAGTTCAATGCAAGACTTAAACTATGAGAGAAAATATTGATTGAAAGAAAACTAAATTAAGAGAGCTAAGCTAAGAACGATGCACATTAAGCTACATGAGCAACTAAAATGGCATGATGCCTTTACTATAAAAACCTTGGATCCTTGAGCTAGGAATAGCCTCATTTTTATAGAAGTTTCACTAAAATGAACCATCAAGATTCGATGGTGAGGAGAGGTTGAGATTCTTCCTTCCTCAATCCATGTGAGAGGCACACAATTGGTCAAATTTGTGTTTGTTTGGGGGAGAATGAGACAAATTTGTTAATTATCCCCTTTTAATTGATTTTATGTGCTCACACAAGTGTGAGAATGGGTGAATGGGTTCTTTTAATTAAAAGTGTTTAAGACTTTTAATTAAACATGCAAATTTAGAAATTTAATGACCTTTATGCCTTGATTCAAGATTTATTCGATGATTTGATTACAAGAAAGTTTGATGAAATACTTACATAATTAGGCATAGTTAATTTATGCCTTTTATTTGGGATTTTTGGGCAATTAATCAAAATTAGGGGCTTTGGGTTTACTAGACCATTTTTAAGTGATTACATTTTCCCCTCTTTGAATCGATGTACGTGCAACATGTTGATTCAAAGAACATATGACGTTGGTTCAGGAAATAGCTCGATGTGATGTGATGAAAATATCCCTAGTTAGAAACCAATTTTGAACTTGATTGAACAAAAAACAATTGAAGATCAAAGACATCAGCTCCAAGCTTGATTGAGCGAAGACTGATAGTTGATTTGAGATATTGGTTCCAAACTTGATTGAACGTAGACCAATAGTACCAACTTTGAGCTTGATTGAATGAATATTGATAGATGGAGACCAGGATGCTTAGCTTTATGTGAAGTGATTAAACTGGACGATTGTCTGATGATGATGAAAACTAACCAATTTGATGTGAGGCGATGAAATTGATTGTCACAACCCATCTTGTGAGATTCCTATTTTTTAGGACTTATGCGACTCTTTGGCTCTATCGACTTGGTCGATGGATCTCGATTGGTGGCTATGTGTGTTATTCTTTGTGAGCCAGACTTTAAGTTGATGTGTTCCTTGATTTATATACTTTTAGTCAATATGTCATTTGACTATGTGACTATACTATTTGTCATTTATACTTATCATGCTTCACTGGATACATGATGTTGTTGATGTTATGTTTTGATAATGCTTCTGATCTTTCTATATTATGATGTACTAGATGATTTATCTTATGTGTTACTTGCATATATGATGGAATATGATGTATTTCAATTGATTATGGTTTTATGGGCACTGACCTATTGATGTCGTATTGAGAGTGTCTAAGTGTTTTGTAGGGAGAAGGTGAGAGTGTGGCTGAGCTAGAGGAGATAGAGTGGTGGGAATGGATAGATGATCTAGTTCACACACCACATTTATTACATTGAATAGTCTTGCATTTCATGTTTGTGTGGTGAACTGTTTAAATTGTACCTTATGTTCCATGTGTGTTTGATGCAACATTCTCCTTTATGGGTTGGGAAAATGAATCTAAACTTTTTGGTTAATTTAAAGATTATATTATGTGTTCATTTCTATACTATTTATTTACTGATAAAATGATTTTGTGAAGGAATAACAGATAACTAAACACTATTAAATTTTAATCATAAACAGGACAAAATGGAAATAATTTTATTTCAAAGTAGTGTGAAGCAATAGAGATCTACAAATTGTTAATTATTTTTTTATCTAACTACCTCTCTGAAAATAAGTAAATTTAAAAATAAAATTGTTTAAAGAAAAGAGTAGTGGCCATTAAATCAAGGGACCGGTTCTTGGGAGGTGCATGCAGGAGGGAACTTAAAAGAAAATTGGAGGATATTTTATTGGTTTTGGACAAGAAAATACAAAAAGAAAGGGTGAATTCATTATAGAAATTATCATTAAACTTTTCTTGTCTAAGTGAAAAATATTTTGGAGACGCGGTATGCCCAAAAGGAGAATCTTAAGCTAAACACATGAGAACAAATTGACAACCAGCATTAAAATTTCCAGGTTCTTTTCAGTTCCATGAAGTAATAAACTTACGCTTGTTTCCTTTTTATGTTTTGATGAAATAAGGAATCAAAATAATTGTGTGTATTCTCCATTCTCTATGATTGTGTTTAATATCGTATTAAGGCTTTATCTTTTAGATTGTTTTTAATATCTTGCATTGAGAAAACTGACAAAATGCAATACTAACCATGTGTGGATATATTCCCCGCTGGTTGCAATAGAGTGTCTTTAGGATTTTAGCAGTGGTTATGGCTATGCAACTTTATGAATGGATTAGAACTATCAAGACTGAAAAAAAATATGGATATACATGTCGTTACGGACTGTTTCACTTTCAACTCTTGTAATTGATAACTTTGGTAATTGGAACTCTTGGCATGAGAAGTATAGCTACGTATGACCTTCCCTGTCACTCTTAGAAAATGTGGCATTATTTTCCTATTTATCTATCATATCTTTCTTACATGTTGAAGTTGTGATATTATTGTCTGTCTACCATTTCTGAATGAGGGATGACATTCTTAGAACAAAACCGGTCTTACCTGTTAATTGTGGGCAAACTATTTGCTGCAAAATTACATCCCTGCTATCATTTATTTGGTCCCTTGAGAATCCCATTAGGAAATTGGATAGCATATTTATGAAAGTGCCATTTGGGAGGCATTGGTCAAGATCTGATATAAAGGTGAAATCATCTTTCTTGCTGCATGTTAGTGGATTCTGATGTCTATCTAAATTTTTTATCATAGCCTTCCTTTGACAAAATATTTAGACTCGATTCCTTCTACCTCTGATGCTTCAGCTAGTATGGTTTCTCATTCAGCTGAAATTTAACTCAACATCATTATTATGTTCTTTGTTTTTTACATTTGAACTAAACACTAAGTGGAAACACAAGTGATTAATCAAATATAAGTATGGGAGGCGTGATATGAATCTTTTTAGAATAAAACATCAAGATGATGCTCTAGTATTTACATGGCCCCTTATTTCTTGCTAAGAATTCACATTGTGAAACCCTATTTGAGAATTCTGAAACCTTCCATTTGTAATGAATTCTTAAAATTTTAGTATGAGGTGTAGTATAAACTGTAATGACATCGTGCCTTTAACTCGTACACTTGACTAATTTTATTTTAGTGCTTTGAAATCTTGAATTGATTCACAATCATACTCTTAATTTAGTTTGTAAAGGAGATGTCAAGATTGAGAGTTCACTGTTATACATGGTTTATTCTAAGAAAAACTCATACCATGAATTATATTTTAGTTCTTCTATTTTGATTGTGTACATACTTTGCCTTCTGTCACTTGAAATTATGTGATATGAACCAATTGATAAAAGAGAGCATAATTTATATAATGGGGTGTTTTAACACTAGTGAGATTCTTAACGTGTTATTATATTTACAAGTTGTATTTTTTATTAAAAGTGTGATAAAAAAATTTACAAATGGCATATTGCTTGAATATGTAGTATGTATCATTTTGTGTACTGGTTTAAGTAGAGCTTTTTTTTCTTACACCTTTGAAGTACTTTTTTTATTAGACATATGTAGATTGAAATAATGGTTTTTAGTTACCTTTTATCTATCGAAGAGAGATGTTTATCATATTATGATTTGAATGTCATAATAATATGTTTATTTTATTCTGTCTATGAGAAAGATAGTTTAAATGGAAGGGTGTTGAATGTGGATAACCAGGGAAGGGTAATTGAAAATGTTGTACTTTTCATACTTTTTGCTAGTAAAGGTTTGGTGTTAAATGGTTTAGCCAAAGCTATTTATTGGATATGTCTTCTTTTATGCATGGTTTGTTTCATCTCCCTGCCACATTTGTGTTAGTTATACATTAGGCATATGTTCTTGTAGTTATGTTCATGACTGCACCATATCCTTTTGATCCACCAGTGCTGAGTTGCTAGGTTTCTCAAGTAGGTTCGACAAGTTCTTTGTGTCAGGAAGAGCATCAGAGGAGATACCCACTCCGTGGTTGGGTGGAAATAGCACCTGAGTCACACTCTTGTCTTGTGATAGAAGATGGATGTTGTCTAAAGGCTAAGGAGATAGGTACATGCAGATGAACTGAGGTCTGATGGCATATTTATTTCATGTACTTTGTTCGATCTTCATGGTCTTGTACTTTTTAGATGTCCTCTTGGTCTATTGTTGTATTTGATTTTCGACATGTTGGTCAAAATCCTTAGTTTCTCTTGATTGATGCAGGAGCATCTCGGGTCCTTAGCAATCCTGTGTCACCAAAAACATATTTAAAGTTTGTCTGTGTTGCTCGATTCCTTCTTTGACCGATTTGGTTTAGTGTTGCTCAGTTTCCTTGTTGACCAAGTTGGTCGGTTATCTCTTTGGCGCTCGGTTAATTCCCTGGCGCTCGATGATGCTTATCTGGGGCTCAGTTTTCCTTGGTTGTCAAGTTGTTTATTTTGGATTTCTCTTGAGGCCGACTTGTGTAATTAATTTAGGTCACAGATTTAATGCTGGTATCCATCATTGGGAAGTGTGTGGACCTAGATCTGGTCGTTCCTTCCATTGATTGTGGATTTGAAGGCCGACTTGGCTCGGTAGCCTCTTGTATAAATACAGTTGTTTGGTTAAAGTTTAGGAGTCAGTTTTGGGGAGGAAGTTTTGATAGAAGATAGAGGATAGAAGATTAGAGATTGTTGGCAAATCCTCGCATGTTGGAGGACTTCTGTACTTGATTGTAATATCTAGCCTAAACCGGGAAGGCCTTACAGCCCATCATGTATAAATCAATTTGAAGATAATATCTAAAAGCATCTGCATTCTCTCTCTCACTATTGTGTGTTGTTGCTTCTGCGTGTTGTTCTGCAAGGTGGATTTGGTTAGGGTGTGCCTTTGGCCCCTCTATATATCTTCCTTTGTGTCATTGATGTATGATATATTGTAGACACCTAAATTTGTCCACTTGACATTAATTAAATTTAATTAAATTAATGGCCCCAAATAACACTATGGTTAATTTTTTAATTAATTATTTTTTTATATTCATCTATCTATTAAATTAAATTTATTTAATTAAATAAAAACAAAATGGAGTCATTAGAAGCAACTATTGTGATTGTCAAGCTAGGGTTTCTAGCAAAAAATGGCAGTGTTGTGGGTGCACCTATGCTCGATGGCACCAAGGAGGTGAAAGGGAGTTGAGTGCAGGGTTCATATCCTTCTATCGAGCAGAAGGAGAAAGGTTTAAAACCCTAGGTGTGTGACTTGTTGAGGTAAGAGAAGCAATTTGGAGGGAAGACAGGTAGTAACATAGATAGGGGTCTGGGAAATTTGAAGGATAGCTAGACTAGAGGCATGCCAACAAGTGGTGGGTAGAATGGAAATGGGGGATCAAAGGTCCCTGCACTACAGGAAGGGAAGATGATTTGGGAGATGTGGCAACTATGTGGAGGCAAAAATGTTGATGGTACAGGCACCTTAATGATGCGAATGTGAGGGAGAAGGTGTGTAATGTGTGTGGGGGGGAGGATGGTGTTTCCCGTGGAGGCTTTTTGGGTGCCTATAGGGGTAATCTTGGCATTTCATATGAGAGAGACTTATCATGGAAGTGGAAGAAGCCAGTTGGTAACTACAATATGGGTGAATGAGCCTCAAAGGAAATGAACAAGCCCATGAATGAGCCTCTATCAATGGAGCTAGAGGAAGAAATTGAGGTGGAAGTGATCCATAATGTTGTGGTCTTCTCAGATCTCAGCCTAATAGGAAGATTTAGGGGGTTTGGGGAAATACTGAAAGACCTTAACAAATGGATAACGAAATAATCAAAACCGATTCTGGTAGGGTATGTCCAAATCTACCCTGTAGCGAAGGGCTTTTTCATTGTTGTTTTTGAAAAAGTATAGGATAGGAATAAGATTTTATGGGATTTTTTCTAGAACTAGGATGACAAGTTCCCACTTATGCTAAAACCTTGGCACTTAGAATGTTTTCCCACCTCTGAAGCTTTTGACAAAGTCCCTATTTGGGTGCGACTTCTGAACTTCCCTCTACACTTCTAGTTTGACTCTTGTTTAGCGGTGAATAGTGGTAAAATGGAATCACCTCTATTTAGATGTGTAATTGTATGATTGTATGGGGGAAATATGAGATCCACTCCTAAATCCAAATTCCCAAAGGAGAGCTCCAATTTGATCAACCAAAAGGTTAATGCGCAATCGAATCAATCTATGGAGAATATGAAAGAGAGAGAGAAAAACCCTATATTTCCCTATGGAGAATTATGTTTAGAATCTAAAATAATTGAAATACAAGTACTAACCTCAAATTAGGGAAAATCTAGAAAATGCCAATTTCTGATGTTTGTGTGTACTTTCGAACAATTCTGTAACTTGTTTCAGACTGGAAATGTCAAGATGAAGAAAACCCATAAATCTTTTCTCTTTCCGACGGCAGGTAGTCTTTGACCCTCATAAAAGGTCAAAGGCTACATTCCTTATTTGAAGGTCGATTCTGACTTTTTTTGTAGATCTCAAAAGTTCTCCGAAAAGGGTATCCAAATCCGCTCTCAGATCCAAAATTATGCACTTGTACCTACAATAAAATGGGGGTTTTGTTTGTATGGGGGGTTTTCCTTGGTCAAACCCCAATTTAGGAATTAACCTTGAAATTGAATTGAAATGTAGTGTGCACAAACAAAGTAATTGAAACAATTCACCTCACTTATGTTGAAGTCCTTGTAGAGGATTCGAATCCTCAAATCCATAAGTAGGAACGCTTCAATGGATGTAGAATGAATGTAGGATGTCTCAAATCAATGACATTTTTATCTTCAACACCAATCTTGAATTGATCTTTGCATATGGGGAGGCTTGGATGAATGTAGAAGGATGGATCTTCAAGGGGGCTCCAAAGAGATTGAATCCTTCAATGGCTAACAATGGATCTCCTTGATGAATGAATCCTTGAACACTTGAATGCTTGAAGGCTTTCTTGAATGCTTGAATTCACTTGCTTGCACTTGAGAGCTCACTCATGAAATTGCTTGAGAGATGAGATGTTCTCACAAAACTTGATGGAGAAAATGAGAGAGGAAGGCCTCCTTTTATAGTGAACTAGGGCACAATCCTCTAGAGGGGCCACCTTGGAGAATTAAATCTCAATTAGGTCCCAACCTTTAGAAAATATACCTAGATTAAATGCAATTTAAGGATTTACCATTCTGAAACCCGAAATGGCCGACCTGGAGGTGGGAAAACAAATATCCCTGAAACCTGACACCTGGAAATCAAGGAAATTTGAAATCTAGACAGGGGGTCAAGGATGAGCTTGGAACTGACCAAGTCAGGGTTGAGGTTGATCCTAACTAGGTCAAGGTCGAGGTCAACTTTGACCCCATAAGGTTGACTTTGACCTTATGGTAAAAAACCTTGGGATCCTGACCCAGAATGCTAGGAAATGCAGATATGAAGTGAAAATCAGGTGCAGAGGAAAGCAAAATAGAAGGAAAAGCTAGATACATGCAAAGACCCGATCAAGGCGCTTAACATGACCCCAGACCACTTACTCAGAGGGATAAATGCTCTTATCATGGAAGTGCTTCCATTTTAAGATGATACATTAAGCCCCCACTTTAGCAAGAGTATGGACTCGATGCAAACTCTCGGTAGACGAGATCAGAATGAAAATATAATCTTATCATAATCCAAGGGACAAAGAGAAACCTTAAGCCCCCAGGGACCCAAGTCTTCATCGACTCCTAGATCACAATAAGAGAGACATCTCTAGAGAGAGAAAGAAAGGGTGTGATTACCTCACCCAATGAGAACTTATGTCCCATTGTGAACCACACAAGGAAACAACACAACTGGAAAGATGGAATTGAACCGCCTAGTGAATGTGGTTACTCACTAGTCAACCCATCAAGGATTCACCCTTAGGAATATTCTATTCTATAAGAATAAAACCAAAAACAAAAGAGATCCAGTCTTAAGGACACCTCCAACCTTAAGGGATCAAAATATATTTGAAATTGGAGGGATCAAGAGATCCTAAAATATAAATCGATGCTTTAAGGATTAATTACTAATCCAAAAAGGGAAAACAGAGTATTTTGAAAAATATGTGTGTATCAAAAAGTGTGTGTGTGCAACAGGTGAGCAGAGCGTATGCCCCCATGTTAAAGTCATTGCTGACACTTTAACAGGAGCAATGGCTTTAATGGAAACATAAACAATTCCACTTATTACGTTTCCACGTCGAGATGCCCCCAGGCGAAGACACATCAAGGGAAATATCATAGAAACATACAAAGAACACATAAGGGATCTACCTATCATGGGGTCAGTATGATCATAAGATAATATATATATGATATTATTGCAAATGAATTGACATCATTCCCCAAAGAAAGTAGAACTACGATCACGAAGGAGGAAAAATCACATAAGATATACGAAAGAGAATCTTTTCAGACCATGACATGGAGACCAAAAAGAATTAGTGCTACCATATCTCGAATCCAAGTAGAGTACACAAGGAAACATTTATGAACAATAACACAATTACAACATAACATTGAACAACACATAGAACAATAGAGATACATATAAAGGAATTTGAACAACAATTTTGATTCCGCTATCACCTTGTACCAACTGAGTAACAAGGATTGTATAAAAGAATCGAACAACATTTAGCAAACACATTATGGGAGAAGCACAGTACAATAGGAAAACACACAACAAATCTACCATGAAGGACAAGCCAATCAAGCATGTCGCCTACTCTCCCCATCTCATTGTATATCATTTAGGGAAGGTGGGTAACTCGCAAGAGGGACTATATCCAACACAGTAGGAATGATAGCCAGTTTGAGAATCACAATGTTTGACACTAGGTGTAAGAGTTAATTGTGATGAAAGCATATTAGGTAAATCAATGTCAATGTCAATAGTCTCATATTCATCATTAACATCATCAGTATCATCAAGAGTATCTTCTTCATCCAAATTAATCAAAATAGAATCTAAGATATGAATAGAATCATCATAATCATGCATATTAACATCATTATTAGTACCAACTTCTTCTAACACATCATGCATAGATTTATCTGAAGAAGGTAGAGATCTTTGAAGAACAGAGTTATGAGCTTTAGCATTTGCACGATGCTTCTTACGATGTTCATTAGTAGCTCGATTACATTTTGATTTATTTGAAATAGGTTGAGAACTAGGAGGAACAATCACAGGATCCTTCACATGTTCTTTAGGAAGATCAATAGGATTATCAACAATAGGAGGAACAATCACAGGACCTTTGATAGGTTCTTTAGGAAGAGCGATAGAAGGAACTTGATTAACAGAACTAGAAGCCATAGTTAAAGGAGGTATAGAAGGTGTAGGCAAAAGACCATGATTAAGATCCATAGGAGGTATGCTTAATTCAAGAATCTTATGATGTTTATAAGCTTGATATGAATGGAAAAGATTATCAAGTCGAGGAGGACATGAATTAGGCAATGAAGGCCAAACGAAATCAAGAGCAGCACAATCTTTGGGCCTAGAAGGTTGATATAAACTATGATTAATCATCTTCACTTCTTCATCATGAATGAATTTAAGACACTTATGGATAGGTGAAGCAACAACATGCATGGCATTCAACCAAGGAAAACCTAGCTTAACTTGAAATTGATCAGAAGTAGGAACCACAACAAAGGTAGTGTTCACAATTTTTCCACAAAGTTCAACCGGTAAAGTAATAGAACCAAATGATGGATAAAGAAAACCATTACAAGTTTGAATCCACACATTTGATGTATCATAAGAATCGCATTGTAATCTTTTCATAAAAATATTTTCTTTAGTTATAACATTGACTAAGGATGTAGGATCAACAAGACAACCACGAGTAGGTTTTTGAGAAATCCTAGCATAAATGTGAAGAGGACCATCAGGAGCTTTAATAGTCTTAGAGTCATCAAAGGTAATCAAAATTTCCCGAGGTCTTTTATTCTTAGGTTGTTGTCGAGGTTTAGGTTGAGTTTTCAGTTTAGGTTTAGGTTTTGGTCGAGGTTGAGATTGAACTTGAGGTTGAATCTAAGGTTGAGGTTGAGGTTGAGGTGGAGATACAGATTGACCAACATGCTCCACTTGATTAACAACATGATTGAGATCATCCATCTTTGAGTCATACACAATTTCCATAGTAGATGGTTGAGCAATTGTATTAGTATCATAAGTAGGTAAAGGATTTGTATAGATTTGAAGGTTTTGATTAGGAGGAGAGATAGATTTGTTCCCACTGCCATCAAGATTATCAATAGATAAGGCATTAGAGTCAATTAATTCTTGAATCTTATGTTTTAAAGAACAACATTTCTCAGTATCATAACCATTCTGACGATGATATTGACAAAAAGCATTTTGATCAAAAGATTTAGAAGCAATCATAACAGGTAAAAGAGGTCGAATAGGAGGTAAAGTAATCATATTAGCAGCTAACAACCTATTCATAATAGCATGTAAAGGTTTAGAGAGAGGAGTAAACGTACAATTTAATCGAAAATCAGTGGATGCATAAGTGGCATTACGAGATGCAACAACAACTTGATCAGCAACTACATTCGCTTGTTTGTTTATCTTGACATAGTTGTTAAATTTTTTAAATTTGTTTGGATTAGGAGCAACATCACTCTTATCAACTGGAACAGGAGCCATTGGAGTGTTGCTCTCAAATTGACTCACTTGTAATTGATAATGATGAAGCGCTGCACAAAGTTGTTGAAAAGAGATAAATTCAGTAAGCAGAATCTTATCTCTAATATCTTTTTGCAAATTTTAAATAAACATATGTTGAATATCAATATCGGGAATAGGATAGGAAATCTAAGCATACAAATGCTTAAATCTACCAATAAATTCAGTTAATTTTTCTTTAGCACTTTGTTTGCAATGCATCAAATCAGTCAAAGACACTTGCGGGCCAATGTTGTTTTGAAATTTTTGAGTGAAGGCATTAGCAAGTTTTGGAAAGAAATCAATAAAATAAGGAGGCAAGGAACAATACCATTGTAAGGCCTTGTCACAGAAAGTTCTAGCAAATAGTTTGGCTAAAATCCTATGGTCATGAGCATAATCACTACAAAGGATTTGGAATGTTTTAACATGATGAACAAGATCTCCTTTTCCATTATAATTCTCAAGATGAGTTGTGTCAACTTGTTGAGGAACAGGAGTACGAATAATATACAAGGACAAAGGACTTCCCATGTCACATGTAGGGATACTAAACTTTTTTTGAGTTAAGGAAGCAAGTTGTTGTTGTAAGGATGATACAGTTTGAGCCAAACTAATGATTGTTGAATCATTAGAGGAAATAGGAGGAGTAGAAACATTAGACACACTAGGTAAAGTGTAAGAAGCTGCAGGAATAGAAGACACAACTGGAGGAACACTAGGAACTACAGTTGGAAGTGGATTGGAATAAATAAAAGGAACATTATGATATGAAGGTTGTGATGTAGGAAGAGACACAATAGGAACACTCATAGGAATAGAGGGAACCATCATAGTCACAAAAGGAGTATAGGTAGGAATATTAGGTGAAGGATTAGAAGGAGGTTCTACACTAGTGATAGGAGGAATCAACCCTAAATCTTGAGCTTCTTGAGCTAAAGATTTAACATTTGAAAGCATGAGGTGAGTAATACCACACAAGAGGTTAACACCTTGATCACTATCACGGAGAACTTTCTTAAGAGCCTCTATAGCTTGAATATAATCTTGATTATGGTTCTCTTGAATAAGCCAATTACCCATTTTATCAAGTTCAGTTGAAAGTTTTTGAACTTGTTCAGGAGGAACTCTTAAAGCGTCATCCTCATCATGAGATGAGTGAGAAGAATTTTTCTCCATAGTAGAATTGGAATCATGGAGAATCAAATTGTCATCTGGGATCCTAAGGAAAGGAGAGGAAGATTCAGGATCAAAGGCACCCATGAGTCTACAACTTCTTCTAACCGAAATGTTATAAGTAGGACTAGTAGTAGTAAATCTCATAAACCAATGCAATGCAAATGAACTAAACTAAAACCACATAAATTATGAATATTTTTGTATTTTTAAAATCTAATTAGCATGCAAGATCTAACACAAAGGAGAAATCTAATACTAACAAGATAAAAGGAAATCTAACACCAAAAAGAAAGAGAGTAAGCTAGTCGGGTTCACCAAAATGAATAGTGGTAAAATGGAATCACCTCTATTTAGATGTGTAATTGTATGATTGTATGGGGGAAATATGAGATCCACTCCTAAATCCAAATTCCCAAAGGAGAGATCCAATTTGATAAACCACAAGGTTAATGCACAATCGAATCAATCTATGGAGAATATGATAGAGAGAGAGAAAAACCCTATATTTCCCTATGGATAATTATGCTTAGAATCTGAAATAATTGAAATACAAGTACTAACCTCAAATTAGGGAAAATCTAGAAAATGCCAATTTCTGATGTCTGTGTGTACTTTTGGGCAGTTCTGCAACTTATTTCAGACTGGAAATGTCGAGATGAAGAAAACCCATAAATCTTTTGTCTTTCCAACGGCAGGTAGTCTTTGACCCTCATAAAAGGTCAAAGGCTACATTCCTTATTTGAAGGTTGATTTTGACTTTGTTCACAAATCTCAAAAGTTCACCAAAAAGGGTATCCAAATCCACTCTGAGATCTGAAATTCCGCACCTGTACCTACAAGAAAATGGGGGTTTTTTTTGTATGGGGGATTTGCCTTGGTCAAACCCCAATTTAGGAATTAACCTTGAAATTGAATTGAAATGTAGTGTGCATAAACAAAGTAATTGAAACAATTCACCTCGCTTATGTTGAAGTCCTTATAGAGGATTCAAATCCTCAAATCCACAAGTAGGAACGCTTCAATGGATGTAGAATGAATGTATGATGTCTCAAATCAATGGCATTTGATCTTCAACACCAATCTTGAATTGATCTTTGCATATGGGGAGGCTTGGATGATGTAGAAGGATGGATCTTCAAGGGGGTTCCAAAGAGATTGAATCCTTCAATGGCTAACAATAGATCTCCTTGATGAATGAAGGCATGCTTGAATGCTTGAATTCACTTGCTTGCACTTGAGAGCTCGCTCATGAAATTGCTTGAGAGATGAGATGTTCTCACAAAACTTGATGGAGAAAATGAGAGAGGAAGGCCTCCTTTTATAGTGAACTAGGGCACAATCCTCTAGAGGGGCCACCTTGGAGAATTAAATCCCAATTAGGTCCAAACCTTTAGAAAATATACCTAGATTAAATGCAATTTAAGGATTTACCATTCTGAAACCCGAAATGGCCGACCTGAAGGCGAGAAAACAAATATCCCTGAAACCTGACACCTGGAAATCAAGGAAATTTGAAATTTGTATAGGGGGTCAAGGACGAGCTTGGAACTAACCAGGTCAGGGTTGAGGTTGACTTTGACCCCATAAGGTCGACTTTGACCTTATGGTCAAAACCCTCAGGATCCTGACCCAGAATGCTAGGAAATGCAGATATGAAGTGAAAATCAGGTGCAGAGGAAAGTAGAACAGGGGGAAAAGCTAGATACATGCAAAGACCCAATCAAGGCACTTAACATGACCCCAGATCACTTACTCGGAGGGCTAAATGCTCTTATCATGGAAGTGCTTCCATTTTAAGACGATACAAGAGGCAATAGGAAACTCACTAGGATGATTTTTAATGGTTGATGAGGGGTCTTAAAATATTTTTCATTCTACTTATGCTTGAATATTGGTAGAAATGGACATTTCAAGGGATCTTCCTCAAGATATTAAGATAAAAACTTCAAAAATTTCTTTGGTGCAACCCGTAGAATATGAAGGTGTGTCCTTTTGATGCAGGAAATGTTTTCAAATGGGGCATATGGTTTCTTAGTATGCTAAAACTAGGATGGTCAAGGAGGCTTATTGGTGGAAGTAAGTCCCCTCCTCTCTTTATATGGTGGAGAAGAAGGGTGATAGTCAGAAGAGCTATGCATAGGTTGTGCATGATGATAGTGTGAAATGTCTCTCTAAGGTTCAAAAGTTGGTTGCACAACCTCCTCATGACATTGTTAATGAAATGATAACTGATCAAGTGGTGGATTCAAATTTAAAAAATGGTTTTAGCATAGTGGAAGGATGGGAGAAGATGAGACTTGTAGGTTCTCGAGAGAACGAGAAGATGGAAGCCATTGAGGAGAAACATGGACAACAAAGTTTGGATAGGCTGGCAAATTCATTGATAGATACTGAAGGTTCCCTAGAAGATTGGTGATAGATGGAAATGAGGGTGGAAGATGGTTGGAAAGTGGTGAAGAAGAGAAAAGATTAAAAAAAAATGAATAAATCCTTTGAAATGATTCTTCATTCATAGAATAAAGAGGAGACATGAGTTAGTTCGTGTTAAATAATTTTTACCCATTTCTATTACAAGGCTTTCTAGTGTTTACAGGTCTTTGTTTTGTTTTCTATTGGGGAAGATGGTTTCCCTAATTGTAACCATCCTTGGATTGGGCCAAGTGCTTTCCCGATTTATGAATAAAAACTAGCATTATTAGAGATCAAAAAAATAAAAAATTATTTAATTAAATAAATTCACTAACTAAAGTATTTAAATTAAATTTAACTACTACCCCTCCTAATGTATTAAATTAAATTTATTACATGTTTCTCCATATTCCCCTTCTAAATAAATTTTTAATTTATTTATTCCTCCACATGCTTTATTTCTACTAAACCATGGTTAAAGTTAATATAATTTAATTTAATCTTAAACCTAACCTAGATGTTATCCTACACACATCACTTTCTATCTAATAAGCCTATTTATTGATTAACTAAGATTAATTAAGATAAATTTCATCTTCTTATACAAATTAGTCCTAATTATTTGCTCACGCATGTGTGAGCAAATAATTTAAAATTCACCTTTTCAAAAATTGCTAAAAATTGCCTAAACAAGGCTTCTTACATTTTTTTATGACACCTCCTATACCTTCCAAAAGTGTGAAAATTGACTTTCTCTTACACATCTCTTACACACACTTACATATGTGTACTTGGAGTACACATTGACCCTTCACATCCCAAGTTGCTCACACATGTGTGAGCAAGTCTTGGACTTTACATGGCTTATGTGTCTCCTTGGTGGTACCTATGTGGATTCCACATAGATGCCACCTCACCCCAACCCTCCAAAATTTGATAAATAGGACCCTTGCCTCAAGAAAATCATCCATCATTTGCATGTATAATTATAATGCTAGTTTATGCTTAGAATTATTTCTTGCATTTAGATTTTTTGCTAACTTTTTTAGTAGTTGCTAGATTTCATTGTAGATTCATAACTTAGTTTTATTTGATGCAAGAGCTTCATTTTTTTTCATAGTTTTTCACGCCATATGAGCTTGAGGGTTTCTTCCATAGCTCCTCCTTGAGTAGTTCAATATTTATTTTAATCTACCTTTCATTCATAGTGGGATTTATACTTGTGTTGGGAAAGCGCACCCACAACCTCTCTAAGAGCTTAAATCAAGAAAGTCTTGGGTGAACTTGCTTCATGCTCATCTGAGGTTATGCGGAGAATAGTGTAGGAATTAGTTTAAGCATATTTTTCTCATTAGTTTAAGATCTTTAATATGCACATGTATAACTAACATTTGAGTGTTTATGCTTGATCCACACAAGTTATTTTTCCACATATACATATACTTCATGTATATAATTTATGTATGGTAAATTCTCATGGTGTAATGATGCTCAATGTGTAAGTCGAATTCATTGATGTAATTGATCATAATTTATTCCAATCATGTGATGACATTATGTGTATGACAACCTGGTCGACACTTTATTATTGAATTTAATTATTTTTTATTTCTTAATTTGACGAGTTGGATGGATTTGTGTGTTCTTTCCTTGCATTCGATATGGAAAATATTGTTGACTAGACTATGTGTTAGAACAACTTTGACTCTCATTCTCAAAAAAATTCTTTTGACACATTTTGCATATGTGGCATGTTTGAGAAAATGCGGTCTTTACATGTGGATGTCATGACTTATTTTGTAGGACTTATGCGGCTCTTTGACTCTATCAACTTGGTCAATGGACCTTGACTTGTAGATATGTATTTTAGTCTTTATGAGCCATACTTTAATTTGATATGTTCCTAGATTTAGAATTTTAGTCAATATGTCATTCGACTATGTGACTATACTATCTGTCATTTATACTAATTGTGCTTGATTGTATATATGATGTTGTTCAAGTTATGTTTTAGTGATTCTTTTGATCTTTCTATATTATGATGTACTAGATGATTTATCTTATGTGTTACTTACATATATTATGGGATATGATGTATTTTAATTGATTATGGTTTTATGGACACTAGCCTACTGATGGCATATTGAGTGTGTCTGAGTGTTTTGTAGGGAGAAGGAGAGAGTGTGGCTAACGTAGAGGACACTATCTCCTTAGTAGTGGTGGGTATGGATGGATGATATGGTTCACACACCACATATATTATATTTAATAGTCTTGCATTTCATGTTTGTGTGGTGAACTATTTAAATTGTACCTTATGTTCTTATATCATCTTAAAATAGAAGCACCCATGTTAGGACATGTTTATCCATCCTTAGTGGATTCTTTGGACTCAATTTGAATTTATTTTATAGATCCATGGATGTGCATATGATTTTGTGTCATTTTGGGCCATGTTTTGTCCCTTTCCTCATTTCTTTTTCCCACTTTTTGAGACCCGGAGGCAATTATAGAAGGCCTTTCCCTTTAGGTCTAGGATGAATTTTGGCCCTGACCCTTAGGTATAGGTTGAATTTTGGCCCTAACCCTCAGGTCTAGGCTAAATTTTGGCCCTGAGCTTTTGGGTCACCCTCTTCGAGATCCCGAGCCCTTTTAGAACTTTAAATTTCTTCTCGCCTTCTAGTCGGCCCTTTAAAATTTTAGAGAGGGAATGGGTATAAATAGAGGCCTTCCCTCTTCATTTTATACATCCACAAGCACTAAAATTCAATCACACATGCATACAAGCCTTCACATTGCATTCAAGAGCATTCTACAAGCATTCATAAGCATTTTTAGAGCATTTAAGGAGATCCTTTTGCAACACTTCAAGATTTCAAGCATTAGAGACATCTTGAATTTGATGATCTTTCAAGGAGTTCATTGGAGGCATTTTCATCATTTTTTCATGTTCTTTCATCCAACTTTCAAGATCTAGCTTCCTTCCTTGATGATAGTGGAGTTAGCAATCAAGGAAGGGCTTCTTCATTCTTCATTCTTGCATACCTGATTTGAGTACATGATCACATATACATCCATTGATCTATTAACTTGGTGAGGTGGATCTATTGCACTTGATTGAGACATCCTACTCTTCTGCAAGATTTAATTACATTGGGAGCATTTCTTCATCCTTACGAAATATGGATTTGAATCCTCCTCAAAGGTTTCTACAAAAGTAAGGTGAATTCATACATTTGATTTACCTTCTACATACATACTTTCATATTTACATTTAATTTTTATTCCTCAAGTGAGGCTTGACCGAGGCAAGCCCCTCAAAAACCAAAGAAAACCATTTTTCTTGCAGGATCAAGTTTTGGGGAGTTTCAGATTTGCATTTCGAGAGTTCTAGAATAGGATATAGTTGCAGATCTAGAGATAGAGAGTTCAACAGAGAAGGTCTAGGGAAAATTTTGGCCCAGTCTAGGCTAAAGTTTGGCCTAGTCCTGGGTCTAGGCTGACCCCAAGTCAACATAGACCTGAAAAATTGGCCTAGTCCTGGAGCATAAGGATTTTTGGATTTTGTTCATCTCGCAGTTTCAAGTTTGAATCTAATCCCATATACTATTATGAGAAGTTCTAAGTGTAGAAGTACTGATCTAAATTGGACTTGGCTTCTAAAGGTGAGTTTGCAATTTACATTATTTATTTTATGTATTTACCTTTCAAATATGTCATATTTAATTAGATTTATCATCTTTCTTTATTGCCTAGTTAATTTCCAAACCCTAGGCTTAAAGGAACTTGTATCTTCTCTCCTAGCTCTTGGATCTTTAGATATTTGTTTGCATTGGCATTCCTACATCACTTTGGTAATGCTAATCTACTTGGATCCAAAAAAAATTGGGCTCGGCTTAGAAGACCTATTCCTTTGTGGCCCTTCCTAGGTATAGTTGGCCATAGAAAAGTAGGGTGTGTTACACTTCTTATCCTCATCTCACTTATCCCCCTATACATTTTCATGAGCCTGACACTTTGATTCTTTGTATTTTTTTATTGGGTGTTATATTCCCTTTGTGTGTCTTACCTTCTTTGTTTCATAGATATATTACATTGTGTGCTTTATGTATGCATTGTGTCTTCTTTACATTTAATTTCATAGTTGGATTTAGATTTATAGTTCATGCTTTGTTGTGGTTAGATATCCCCTTGGCATCCTATTTTTTTATCTCCCTTTATCTTTGATTTCCTTTGTGTATGAGCTTCATTACCTTAAGTCCAACCTATAGCATTCTGGTTAAAAGAAGTTGTAGACTCATGGGTTCCTTTGAACCCAATTCTTCCTTCTTCCCTAGAAATATTGATGATAACTTGATATCTCATGATCCTAACCCTTCCATGGAGAATAAATATTCTCATTCATCTCATGATGAAGATGAAGCCCTAAGAGTTACTCTCATTCAAGTCCAAAAGCTTACTGGTGACCTTGAAAAGATGGAAAGTTGGCTTATTCAAGAGAATCATAACCCAAATACTATTGCTACTATTGAAGCTTTCAAGAAAATTATCCATAATGATGAGAATGGTTTTAATAATTTTCATGGTCTCTCACACCTCGTTACTTATAATGTTAAGCCTTTAGTCGAAAAAGCTCAGGAGTTAGGATATGTTCCACCTTCTATTAGTGTTGAACCTGCATTTCCTATCTTTTTTCCTATCTCTAGAATTCCTACATATATGCCTTCACTTGTGACCACATCTATGAAAGTTTAAAAACCTTTCAATGTGAGTCTTCCTAATGCCTTTGTTTCATCTATTTATGTGATTTTTCTACCTATTTCATTGCCTACCTCACAACCTTCTTATCATATTTTCCCTTATACCTATTCTAATCCTCTTCCTACCATGGTTCCAAGTGTTCCTCAAATTACTTCTATCATCCCTTCTAATTCGTATACTTTTCCTAGTGTATCTAATGTGTCTATGCCTCCTATTTCCTCTAATGATTCCACCATCATTAGTCTTGCTCAAATAGTTTCATCCTTACAACAAAAACTTGCTTCCTTGACTCAATCTAAGTTTAATGTGTCTACATGTGACATGGGAAGTCCTTTTTTATTAGACATATCTGCACAGTTGTCCCTCAACAAGTTTATATGCATCTCCTTGAGAATTAAAATGGTAAGGGTGACCTTGTGACTCATGTTAAGACCTTTCAAATCTTGTGTAGTGACTATGCCCATGACCATAGGATTATGGCTAAGTTGTTCACTAGGACCTTTTGTGATAAGGATTTAAGTGGTATTGTTCCTTGACTCCTTATTATATTAATTATTTCCAAAATCTTTCTAATGCCTTCATATAACAATTTCAAAACACTATTATTCCACAAGTGTCTTTGGCTAATTTGATACATTGTAAACAAGGAGTGAAAGAAAAAGTTATTGATTTCATTGGTAGATTTAAGCATTTATATGCTCAGATTTCTTATCATGTTCCTGATATTGATATACAACACATGTTTATTGCTAATTTACAAAAATACATTAGAGATAAGATTCTACTTACTAAATTTACCTCTTTTTCCCAACTTTGTGCAGTGCTTCACCACTATCAATTACAAGTGAGTCAATTTGAGAGAACCACTCCAATGGATCATGTACATATTGATAAGAGTGATGCTGCCTCTAATCAGAATAAATATCACAAACTAAACAACTATGTCAAGATTAACAAGGTGTTGAATACGGTAGATGAACAAGTAGTCGTTGCATCCAAAGGTGTCATTTCTTCTTCCTTTATTTTCCACCCAAATCGTAAGTATACTCCTCTTTCTGTGTCTTTAAAAACTATAATAGAAAATTTGTTAAATGATAATATCATTAAAATTCCTCATATTAAACTCATTCATCCTACTAAAATGGATTCCAAGTCCTTTGATTCCAAAGCCTTTTGTCAATACCATCATCAGTCTGGGCATTATACCGAGAAGTGTTATTCCTTGAAGAATACTATACAAGACTTGATTGATTTCAATGCTTTGTCTATTGATATCAATGATAGTAGTGGAAAAAAAATCTGTAGCACCTCCTAACCAAAATATATAGATTTATACCAATCCTTTACCTTCACATTCTACCAACACAATTTCCCAACCTTCTTCATCTTCTATGTAGATTGCCTATGATGAAAAGTTGAAAGAAGAAAACAATGATGTTGTTAATCATGTGGAGCATAAACCTTTTCCTAAATCTCAACCTCCACCTCAACCTCAACCTCAACCTCAATCTAAATCTCAACCTTAGCCTAAACCTAAACCTCAACCTAAACATAGTAGAGAGCCTATTATTACCTTTGACCATTCTGAAACCATTCTAAAATAGTAAAAATAAATGACACATCCAATGGTGAAAACCTCTCTGAGGTGCCTACAAATAGGATACTTGATATTCTTCCTGAGCATTTCCAAGAAAGATCATCAATCCTTATTGAGCCTACACAACAGGTCAACTTGGGAACTGTTGAGAATCTCCAAATTATACATCTAGCACAATCCTTATCTGAAGAAGAGAAGAAAAAATTCATCCAGTTCTTCACTAAAAAGAAGATTAAATTTGCATGGTCTTACTTTGATATGTTGGGATTAGATACAAATCTTATTATGCATCATTTATCTATTTCTTGTAGCATCAAACCAGTCAAACAAAATCTGAGGAAAATGCATCCCCATATCGCATTACTGGTTAAAGTTGAGCTCAAGAAATTACTCAAAGTTGTCATTTATTCAGGCTATAGACTATGCTAACTATATTTCCAACATTGTGCATGTCTCCAACACTAACAAGTCAATTCAAATCTGTGCAGACTTCAGGGATCTAAAAAAGGCTTTCCCTAAGGATGGTTTTCCATTTCCCAACATTGACATGGTTGTAGATCTCATTGCTAGATTTTAGATGTATTCCCTAATGGATGGATTCTCAGGCTATAATCAAATCTGCATCACACCTGAAGATCAAGAAAAGACAACATTTACTTGTGCATGGGGAACCTTTTGCTAGAATGTCATGCATTTTGAACTCAGGAAGATTTATCTCTCATCCAAATGACAAGGCACAACCCTTTACTAAGACCTTGCATAAATATGTCACTTTCAAATGGAATGAGGATTGCGAGAAACACTTCTAATAAATAAAAGAATCCCTAGATAATATTCTAGTATTGATGGCTCCTACTCCTAAAAATCCCTTGTTGTTGTACATATCTACTATTGATTTTTCTTTGGGAGCATTGCTCATGCAGTATGATGATCAAGGATGTGAAAGAAATATCCATTATATCAATCAAACACTAGTCTCTTATAAAATCAACTATACAGTGATTGAAAAGGCTTTCCTAGCAGTAGTGTTTGCCTCTTAGAAATTTAGGCATTATATGTTGTATTAATCTACATAACTAATAGAAAAAATAGATCCTCTCAAGTACTTGTTGAACAAGGCAACGTTAACTAGACGGTTAGCTAAATGGGTCATGATCCTCAATGAATTTGACATCACGTAAGTTGAGTGAAAATTAATCAAAGGGAAAGCACTAGACGATCAACTAGAAAATGCACCATTACAAGATACACAACCTATTGTGGTGGATTTTCTTGATGAATCTATTATGCACTTGACACAACATCCCTATAAAATGTACTTTGATGGCTCATTTACACAACGGGGTGTTGGTGCTATAGTTTTTTTATCTCTCCATATGGTTACAAAATTCCTAAGGCATACAAGATGGTCTTTCCATGTACAAACAATGTGGCAGAATATGAAGGATTAGCTAATGGGCTCAAACTGACTATCGAGTGGAAAATTTAGGAACTCCATGTCTATGGTGACTCTCAACGGGTAATAAACCAAGTTACTAATGAATATCAAACTAGAGATGAGAATCGCTTGCCCTCCAAATTTTTGGTTGATGACTTGAAGAAATACTTTGTGTTCATCACTTTTCAGGAGCTACCACGTGCAGAAAATAGAGCATCAGATGTCATGGCTACCTTAGCCTCCATGTTGCAATTGGAAGAGCACCAATTTTTCTATGACTTCCTGGTGGAAGAATTCCTATTTCCCATCTATGAATCACCTGATTCCCATATTTTCTACTCCATCATTGCTTCTGATACTTCCTGCTATAGAAAAATCTATCGTTACCTTTGACATCAAACTATTCCTGAAGGCCTATCCAAAAATGAAAAAAAAAAAAAGAAACCTTATAAGAAGTGCATCCCAATATTTACTCATCACTGATGACTTGTTTAAGAGGATTCTAGATGGTACCCTCATTAGGTCTCTATAATGTGAGGAGTCTGACAAAGCATTAAGAGAAGTCCACGAGGGTATTTGTGGATCTCACTCTAATGGTCTTTCCTTGGCTAAGAAACTCTTAAGAGTGGGATGTTATTGGCCTACCATAGAAAATGATGCCATCCAATTTTCTAAGACCTGTCAGATATGTCAGTTCCATGGGAATCTAATCCATGCTCATGCTCAATATTTTTACCCTTTTATCACACACTGGCCATTTCAACTATGAGCTTTTGACCTTATGGGATATATCTATCCTTCATCTTCTAATGGCTACAAGTTCATTATAATGGCTACAAAGTACTTTACTAAATGGGTAAAAGTTGTACCTCTCATCCACACAATAGGAAAATAGATAGCTATGTTTATCCTCAATTACATCATCTGTAGGTACAATATTCCCTCCTTGATTATCATGGACAATGGAGGCCAGTTCAAAAATAGTGACATTGATGAGCTCTTCACTAGGTTCCATATCATACATCATTCCTCCTCAATCTACTATCCTCAAGGGAATGGATAGTCAGAGGCCTCAAACAAGACAATCTTAAAGATCCTACACAAAATAATCAACAAATCACGTTGGGATTGGCACTTGCAAATCAATCCAGCTCTAATGGCTTACAAAAAAAGCATTAGAATGCCTACAAGGGCTACACCATTTTCATTCATATATGGTTCTGAAGCTATCCTACCAGTTGAATTCGATATACCTTCACTTAGGGTATCACTACATGGGCTTATCATTGATGATGACTACAAAATTTCCCAACTTCAAGAGCTAGAACTATTGGATGAACACAAAAAGGCACCATTTGACCATTTGAGGGTCTATCAAAAGAGAATGTCTAGAGGCTACAACAACAAGGTTGAACATTGACAATTTCAGGTTGGTGATCTCATTCTAAGAGAGAACCCAAAGAATAAAAAACATCAAGAACAAAAGGGAAAATTTGAACCTGACTAGATAGGCCCTTTTTTCATCACTGCAGCATTTGGTTTTGGAGCTTATCAACTAGATACTCCAAAAGGAAATGTTCTCATAGAGCCTCTTAATGCTTTGCACCTGAAACACTTCTACAACTAGACATTTTGCATCCTTTCCATCAATTTATGATCTTGAAAAAATTCTAAAAATATATATAAAGTCCTGGAGAAATCCTAAAAATTGTAAGAAGTCCTGAAAAAATGATCATCCTGGTGAAAACCTAGAAACATGCACCTTGATGTATCCATAAAAATTAAAAAAAATTAAAAAAAATACAAAAAAAAAGCAAAAAATGGAAAAGAACAAAAAAATTGAAAAAATAAGAAAAAAAAGTGCCTTGGTGAAAACTTGGAAATAGGCACCTTGGTAGAAAAAATAAAATTATCCCGAGTGGTGAAAATATGACAAACAGGCATCACTTGTAATCAGCACTCCATCTAACAATTCATGGCTAAGATCTCATGCTTCCCTCAACCTCCCTACACCCATCTCACTTTTCATCTCCTTATGTCATCATGGGTTGGAACTAGTCTTAGTCTTGTCCTCAGTTCTTTTCTATCAATTGGGGTCAATCATACGCCTATTTGAGTTGTTAGTGCTTCATCACTTGATCGATCCTTTTGAGCTTACCTTGAGTTAGTTTATTAGTCTTTCCTGATGAACAATTTACAACTGACACTACTTGGTGTTTCTCAACACCCTAATCCTATAGTGTTTCTTAACACTACCAATCTAGACATTAGTGTGTTTCTCAACACATATCAGATCTTGTACTATCCATTGTGCACTTGCACTTTGACACTAGCACAAAGGTGTTCTTTAACACCTAGCACAACCTACATCTGAGAAAAATGAAAATGACTAAGATATACTAAAATATTTTCTTATGTTGTTTATTATCATTGATTTTCGCTTCCTATGTCGTCTAAGGTCACTCGATGGTGTCTACTTGACTAGAGATTTGTGATTGGGGGCATAATAATGTTTTCTTTTATTTATGCTTGTGGTGTGATTTCAATGATCCTAAGTTGTTTAATAAACTAGGTTTCTATAGTAAGAACCTCCATCACAATTAGAACATTGAACATACCTTGAGCCTATTTCTTTGGACACTTAGGTGAGGTTGGAATTATCTCCTTTCATGTTTCTTATGTGTGACATGTACGATGACACTCTTGGTTGTCTTGGCAGCTTGTGCCTCGATACGGGTGTTATGTTTCAACAACAAACTAGAAACCATGTTTAGGTCATCTCGACACTTATGTCTTGATGCTTACATGTGTTTCCTATATCTTATCTGATAAGGTCATATTCATATCTCCATGGTTTCTCTTGTACCAGTGAAGGTTGTACTGACCTCCGATGTCCCAAACACTCAAATAATGAAAAATAAATGACTACAAGATTAAGGACTTGACTCATGTCTTAGGATGCATTTTCATTCTAAGGCTGCTTGTTTTTAGGTGTGTTTTTCTAATTCCCTTGAGACATCCTTCCTTTCTCTTCATCGAAGTGATCAGTTGCATCATCTTTCATTGACTTTGACTAGTATCTACATAAAATAAGGTCAGAATCATCACACAAGGGGCCTAGAGTGCTAAGTTTTCATCATCACACACATAATCATATATAAGAGAAAAGCTAATAGTGGTAATCAGAATAAGCATGATATCAAAGTAACAAAGGCATTACTATCTACATCTATGATATACAATTTAGTGGCCACATATGAAGTAAAGACATGTGGATCAATATCACAATCATAACACAAGATATACATTAGGAAAGAGAAATTAAAGCACCATGAACATACATGAAGATAAAAACATGAGCATCAAGAGATAGCAAATACAAATCAAAATTGTCCTTCTTTATATATATATATATATATATATATATATCAACAGTTTGTGTATCAACTACAAAACTGGTGCATCCTCGATGCAGATATATTTAATGGGGTACATGAAAATGTGAAGAATAGGATAAGACTAGAAAGGGGAATCAAGATTGGCTCCCTCCCTTTGATAGATTTCGAGGTGGAGGAGGAGGGGCATCTTCTCTCATGGGCATCGGTGTCCGTGTGGCTTCCTCAAACTATGTGTCAAACTATGAACATGAAGGTTCCCTATCAGTTGTAGGTACCACACCAATATATAAAACATAATAATAGGTTTCTCGATATGCTTGATATGTGTCAGCCTACTGGAAAGAATCTTGTGCACTCTAGAGCTCACAGATCTATCGATATCTATCTCACTCAACCAACTAAAACTATGCCTCGACCATTTCCCTCAGGATCTTAGCATCTGCCAAGTCTTCCATCAATTGAGCCTCCCTACTGCCTATTGTCTCAACCCTTGGTTCCTCTGCAGGTGAATCCTACACTGATTTCTCCTCCTCCTGGGCTCTTGTATCCTACCTGATTGGTCTCCCATGTCTATCTCTCCTGAGGAGCTGGCCTCTTTTCACCTTCCTCCTAACTAGTCTCTCAGTCTCCTCCTCCTTTTCCATCGCTACCCCCACAACCCCCAAAGACCCTCCCTCTCCCTTGGCCCTCTGTTGACCTGATACTGTCAAATGGCTAGTGTTGGCCCCTTATGCATCTTCCTATGGTCTCCCACTTTGTCTCTCAATAGTGCCTCCCCTATGTGGCTCATTAGTGGGATCATCCTCATCAAGGTGGGGTGCTCTTTCTGTTGGATCAGTAAAACATGGGAACGAATGATCAATACAATGTTGCCTATATGTCGGCGTGACTCCTGCATTTGTAACAGTCAGGTGGTAATCTTAGTCCACCCCAATAAATCCTCTCAACTCATGTACAAAAACTACATATATCGATCATAGTCCCCAATTTCCCTCCTCATCGATGTATCGGGCATAGGTAACAAACTCAGTAGGTGTATGTTGGCGACGCCCAAACTAGCACCAAACTTGACTGATACAAATTCTCTCCACAATGGGAGCACTCCTGCAACAAGCAATTTACATATCAGAATTCAGAAAGTGACAAGAAATTTCAAATTCAGTATTGACAATGCATAAGAAATCATAGAGAGACTTACCTATGAATCGGTGGCCTACAACTGAACATAAATGCATACTCACAGGTCAAACTCGGCCACCTCTCACAACTAAGGTATGGTCACGATATAATTGTATTCATGTAATCAAACTAATGTCACCAAAATGAGGTCTTTCCTAAATTGGGCTAGTGGATAGATCTTGTATATCAAAAAGTGTAAGGCATACCTGCTCCTCGAGAAGCCTATGTCACAGGGTAGGTAATGGGAATATGCTCCCAGGCCCAAATATGCAAAACAATGATGCATATCTCCATGCTCCTACCAAGATGGTAAACTATCTCATGGAGCTCTCTATACATGTTGCAGAGCAGGCAGGTTCCCTAGCTAAATCTTTACAGCTAAGTGATCATATCATATAAAATTAGGCCCCATCCAAACTAGAATCCCTACTGGCCTCAATTAGGAACTATGACACAGCTTAACAAACCCACCAAAATACATGCCAACGGGTACTCCTACTTGTACTTTTAAATCATGTAATCCCATGTGATATGGCAATCCATGATCGTATCATCAGCAAAGATCCTCCTCATGGTCGTGATACCCTTTGTAGGATCCTAGTCATAATGCACAAGATCACCAACAATCAACAACCACATAATATGATATATATCCTCAAGAGTCACAATAATCTCTCTCGTTGGCAGATGAAAGATCTTATGCTCAGAATGAAATATCTTTGCCAGAGCTATCTATAACTCGTGGTTCACACATATATCAGGTAATGTGAGCAACTTACCTAGACCGTATTGATCTAGTGTGGCTAGGTCTGCGGGAGATAATAATAGGGCTAGGCGTAACACCTTTGGATATGCACATCTTAATATGGGATCGTAGATGAATCTACAAAATAAAAAATAGGGAAATACATTACTAATCGACCTCAAACGAACATTCAGCTATCAAAATCAACTGCCAAAGCATCTCTAGAAAGATAGAAAAGTACAAATGAATCACACAAGTTGTTTACACAAGTCAAAGAATCAAATTTTGGGCCATACAATGAAAGGGATGACCCACAATTATCGTACGATGAAACTCAACAAAGGATATGATACAATTTCTCAATACAATGAAGGTCCCCCTATCCTATGATACACGAGTACCTTTCATACAATAAACTTCAAAGAAGCCACACAATGCACTTTTATTAACTAGTTTATCATACGATACACTTTAATAAGGCATATGATGAACTTGTTTCATCATACAAAAATATGAACAGAAAAACCTAAAACACGGCTATAAGCTTCAAAAACAACTAAAATCTACCAAATCACAATGAAGAATCGACTACTTACTGGTGCATCATACACCTGAGGTTGATTGTGTCATCTCTAGAGCTTGAACTAATAGTTTTGGACTAGAATAGGCATCTTTTAGCTTCTGGAAGGCTTTGAGCTCTGAAAAGTCAACTGTAACAAATGATTTGAAAATGACCCCTCTAGGTCCCTTTAATAGATTTTGACCTAATTTTTAAAGTGCTTAGAATCTTGTGAAAATTGTACCCCTAGCTAATTTCGATGTCTTGGATCCATTTTTGTGATCGAAATTGAAATCTAAGATCATTTATTTGGTTAAATTGCAAATTTAACCCTTCTTGGTCAAACACAGTTGATTGTTGACGCTATCACTTCTTGCTCGCTTTCACCTCCATTTCTTGAACCTCTAAGATTAATATATTAAATTCAAGTGCTCTCATGTTGGTCAAACTTGGTCAAACTTGGTCAAAATTGGTCAAACATCATTCAAATATGGTCAACATAACCTCAAAGTAGCTCTAAACATGTTGATAACCTCTTTTCAGCTTCACCCCTTTATACCTCATTTTGATTTTGATCCCAAGGGGGCATGACAATATAGAAAATCCTCTTCATCAATAAAATGTCCTAATCTACAAATTTAGCAATTGAACCAAATCTTTATCGATCAATTCAATCAATGACTAAAACATCATCGCTTAGGGCATCGTGGCTTCATCAGGAACCATATCAAGTTGAGATTCTCCACATCTCCTTTCTGGAACAGTGTTCTCATTGCTTCACATTTTACTTGGATATACATAGTTTCAAATCTCTTGGGGCATATCAGGTTCATTAAGATGCATATCAATCTGGTATTTTCTCTCAGGTGATTGGCTTCCTCAGAATCCTTATCGAAGTAGTTATCTCAAAGTTCTTTGGACAGATATTCTGATGCAAGAGCATCCTGGGTGTAAGAGCAATCTTGCATCACCCAAAAATATTTCTGGTTTCTTTTCAATAAGGGCTATTTTGTGTAGAGCTTCTATTTATGGAAACTTGCTATTTTTAGTAATTTGTTCATACGATCTTAGAATGTTCTTATTTCACATGTGGAGGTTCATCTTAGTCATATCAGCGTGCCCGCAAAGTTTCATTGCTAGATCAAGTCTAGTTTTGAAGATATTGCAGATTTTCGGTATTGGCAGCAGGGTACAAAAACTTTGAACTCAATTTTGAAGGCTTTAGAGGTGCCGGATGAGGTCAAAATTTTAGTAGAATGAAGCTTGCTTGATTCAAGTGTTGTAAAGCTCCTTGTGACCTTTCTGAATTGGGGTCATAATAGTCAATCGGAGCAACTGGTGATGACTTATGGTCTTCGAAAGTCGGGCCATCTGAAATGACGGAAAATAATTTTTCTTCAAAAAAAAATTTCAGGTTTCAAAAGTTATTTTAAGCCGACTATGATGTAATAAAATGAAAAATTAAATAATTCTAAGTTTGGTCGGCCCTTAGGGCTAAATTTTTGGAACCTTCTCGGGTGGTGGAAATTGCCTATATAAAGAAGGCCCGTTGTGTTGTGTAGAGCAGTGCTGGGTAGATCTAGGTAATATTTGGAGGCTTTGTCCTGCAGAATATTGTAAAGGGAATGCCCATGTGGCTTTGCATATTGTAATTCTGAAAGTTTGTAATTCCACATTTGTGGAGATAATAAGAAGCCCATTTTCTATTTTTACAAATTGTTGTTGTTCTCTGTTTCTGTTGTGTGTTTGCGGTATTAAGGGGAGCACCCTACATCAAGTGGTATCAAAGCGGGAGTTCCTGGGTGTGTAAATAAATCACTGACTGTGAGGCAGTTGGCACCAGGACCGTGGGTTAGGGTTTCTATGTAAACAGATTGTCGACTGTGAGGTAGTTTGCACTAGGACTGTGGGTTAGGGTTTCTGTGTAAACAGATCACCGACTATGAGGTAGTTTGCACCAGGACCATGGGTTAGGGTTTCTATGTAAATAGATCACTGACAGTGAGGTAGTTTGCACCAGGACTGTGGTTAGGGTTTTAGCAAGTAGCACAAAAATGCCTCCATAAAGGGAACATTGTGGAAGAGTTGGTGGTGTAACACCTAGGGTTAGCGCACTCGAGAGACAATTGCAAGCATTGCAAGAAGAGATTCTCAAAGGAATGAATCTTAATGTTAGAGCTGAAAGCAAGGATGAAGCCGAGGAAGAAGGGAATTCTGAAGTAGAAGTCAAAGTTATAAATCAGGAAGAAGAAAGACTTTTCTAATCCATTTCAAAGATCGGGAAAAGACCTAAGATTGAGGTTCTAATTTTTTTTGGAAATCTTAACCTAGAGGAATTGATCGACTGGATTAATGAATGTGAAGAATATTTTGAGTATGAAGATATTAAGGATCCTGATAGGGTCAAATTTGTGAAGGCCAAACTGAAAGGTCATGCGAAGATCTGGTGGCAAGAGATTCAGTTGGAGTGAAATCAAAGAGGAAAGGATAAAACCACAAGATGGGATCAAATGGTGGATAAATTGAAGTGACAGCTCATTTATGTTGATTATGAGCTTGACCTACTGAAGAAAATGCAAAGTTTGAAGCAAGCAGGAAGATCTATTCAGGAGTATACAAAGGAGTTCTATAGAATCCTCATCAAAATAGGCCATGCGGAAGCTGATAAGGAGAAAGTTGCGTGTTACCTTCATGGGTTGAGGTCGAGCATTTAGGAGGAGTTGAATCTAGTTTGAATGAACAATATTGAAGAGGCATACCATTTTTCCCTAAAAGTAGAGGAAAGGCTGAACAAGAAGTTTGAAAGAAAACAAAGCGAAAGAGGTCGTGATGGAAGATCTGGTGGACGGTCATATGGAGATCGAAATGAAGATCCAAAAAAGAAGGATGAGGCCAATAATAATTAGAATTAGAGAGGAGATGATCTCATTCATTTCTATGATTAGAATAATAGAGATCAGAGTGGAAGAGGAAGAGGACAAAGATCTGGACCATGAGGCTTCCATGGAACATGTTTTCACTGTGTAGAATAAGGTCATAGGGCATTTGAATTTCCTTAGCACTAAGGAAGGATAGATAGGAGAAATGAAGGCCAGGCCAGAGTTGCACATGTAGATGAAGATGCCAGGTCATCAAACTCTGAAGATGCTAAAAGAAGAGAAATGTTGATTAACAGAAGAGTCCTTTTGAGTGGTGAGAATGAACCTGAGAAAGGAGGAGCTTGTTGTTAGAGTAATCATACTTTATGCTTATTAATTAAATCACTTTGGTTTAATTAATTAAGTCATTTATTACTCTATTTACTTAAGCTATTTTTTAGGTGCATTATAATTAATATATTTATTAATTATAATGTGCAACCTAGCTTTATTTTTTGCTTTATAGCTTTAGGGTTTTATTGTTCACCTATATGGTTGAACCCTTTGTACATTCTTTTTAGATAATCTTGGAATAGAAATTTCTCTTTGCATGTCCATAAGATGTCTCTGGCTTTTTGGCCTCCATAATTTTCTTGATTTCTGTTCTTTGCTTCTTCCATGTGACAGGGTTATGCATGCAGGTGTTCTTGGGAGATTAGTATTTCACCTAATCTAACATGGTATCAGAGCCATCTTGCTGCTCGCTGTTCATATTTTGTTGAAGTGATTCAGAAGCAAGACGTTATTTTTTGTTTCTTTTTTGCCTGCAAAAAAGAAAAAAAAATTTTGGGGGTATTTTGAGCAAAAACGGACGCCGCCATTGCGCTTAGAAAGCCCGGGAGAGTCAAAAATTATATAAAGTTTGCAGTTTTTGGCCACTGTGACTTCTAGGAGAAAATTTTTGCCCTCCTAGGGCCGTACGGCTCGAAAATCGAAAAAAAAATTTTAAAAAAATCATTTTTTAATGATTTTTTGTTTTTAAAAAAAATGCAGCCTTTGTTTTTTAAAAAGCGCCACCCGCGCTCCTCCGCCGTGCCACCGGCGCTCTTCCACCGCCGGCCTTCCGCGGCCCCAACCGCTGCCTGCACTCCGCCGCCGCTGGTCCTCCGCCGCACCACCGGCACTCTTCCACTGCCGGCCCTCCATGGCCCCAGCCGCTGCCTCCTCTCCGCCGCGCTGCAGCACCTCCGCAGCCCCAGCCGCCTCCCAGCCCCGCTCCGCTCCAGCGGGCGCACCGCCCAGCCTCCTCCGCCGAGCGCTCCGCCCAGCAGGCTTTAAGCCCCGCGGGCCTTTGCGGTGGTCATATGGGTGATCGAGGGTTCCAGGTTTAGCCCCCTGCGCGCGTCATGCGCCCAGGGGCTCTTTTTTTCCAGCCCCAGGGGCTTAAAAATCTTTTTTGGTGCTTTTTAAGGGTACCTGGGCATTTTTTGCTCTATCTGGAGCATACGGAGATCTTTTTTGGACTTCTTTATATCGTCGGAAAGCTCTTTCCGAGCTCTTTCCGATTATGGAGGTTAGGATTTTTGGATCTGCTGTTTTGACAGTGTTTTTTTCTGTCAAAGGTGATGTTTATTTTTTGCCTTCTGGGAGCCATATCTCGCTCATCCGGACTCATTTTTGGGCTCACCATATATCGTTGGAAAGCTGGTTCTGTGAGTTATGTAGTTGCAGGGGTCTTTTATCCAGATTCTACTCCAAGTTTTCTCTCCTTTGAGTTTTGCACTTTCGCACTCTAGCGGATTACTTAGGTTCTACAGGTCTTGGGATCTCTCCTTCTGTTCTTCTGGCTCACTCTTCTTTCTGACTTCTAAGCATTGTATGCTTCTCTTTTGTTGCATTCTTTTTCCTGTAAACATACTGAGATAAAGTGCCTGCTTTTGCATATTTGGGATCTTGTACTCCTTGTGTTTGTTTGTACTCGCACTCAGTTATAAAGTGCCATGGGGGGTTATGATGTTTTGCCTTTTGTGCTCATCCACCTTTGTCAAGTGAGTGTACCTTCCATGACATTAGCCCATGCTGTGTGTCCAGAAGATCTATTCTTCTTCTTCGACACCGCCCTTTATCCTGTGCGTGTACTTTTGTTGCACTGTTGGTGTTCCTGATTCTTCTTCTTGCAGATGTTTCTAGCATTGCATTTCAGTGTTCCTGTCACCCCTCTCTCTGTTCAGCATTATGGGGGGGTTCACCTGTTGGCTCTATTGCTTCCTTGGTTCGGTTGAGTGATCTACGTATACAGTTTTTATTCCTATGTACTAGGCGGATGCAGTGGCTAGGCACCTATGCATTTCGGTGAGATGGTTCATCTACTATATAGACACTCATTCATTCCTATTTTGGAGGTCACCTCTTCGATTGATCAGCTCTTCAGTCTTTGTCTTCTCTACCTGATCATGCACTATTTCAGTGGGGGTTCCAGCAGTTACTTCTGACAGTGTTTGCAGCTTTATGTTTCAGAGATGCTTCATGTTCTTTCTTGTTCCTTTCTTTGGGAGATTCCCTAGATTGGAGGCTTTGTTTCCTTCATCTAGTTTATTTCTTGTACTTGGGTACCTAATCAGGCCTTGTTGCCGGGACCCATTGCTCTTTCTTGCTTTTTTGCTTTCATAGCTATGCTAGGTTAGCTTCCCTCTTGAGCTACGCTTAAGGGGGGGTGTTAGAGTAATCATACTTTATGCTTATTAATTAAATCACTTTGGTTTAATTAATTAAGTCATTTATTACTCTATTTATTTAAGCTATCTTTTAGGTGCATTATAATTAATATATTTATTAATTATAATGTGCAACCTAGCTTTATTTTTTGCTTTATAGCTTTAGGGTTTTATTGTTCACCTATATGGTTGAACCTTTTGTACATTCTTTTTAGATAATCTTGGAATAGAAATTTCTCTTTGCATGTCCATAAGATGTCTCTGGCTTTTTGGCCTCCATGATTTTCTTGGTTTCTGTTCTTTTCTTCTTCCATGTGACAGGGTTATGCATGCAGGTGTTCTTGGGAGATTAGTATTTCACCTAATCTAACACTTGTTTCGCACTAGGTGCAAGTATGAAGGTAAGTGTAGTGATGTGATTATTGATAGTGGTACTACTGATAATTTGGTGTCAGTAGAGATGGTGACAAATTTGAAGCTCAAGAGGTAGAAACATCCACATCCATATTGAGTTGCTTAGGTGCAGGATGACCACAAGGTCATGGTCACTGAACAGTGCCTAGTGAAGTTCAAGATCGGCGGGTACCAAGATGAGGTACTATGTGATATCATATCTATGGATGCATGTCATATGTTGTTGGGTAGACCTTGGCAGTTTGACAGGTGTGTTGTACCTGATGGTTGTGCGAATACCTATTCCCTGACGAAGGATGGAGTCCAACATAAGCTAAAGCCATTGAAGGAAATAGAAGAAAACTTATGTGGTAATGCAATAATAACTTTTGTTGATAGAGGAAATTTCTTAGATGCTATGTGGCATGAGCATATGTTTTACCTTAATTCCAAAGGCTGGGAAAGAGGAAGTAGAAGAAGTATCTGTAGAAGTTACAGAAGTATTGAATGAGTTTCAGGATATTGTATCCGATAATGTGCCTGATGGATTACCACCAGTAAGAAAGATTAGTCATCAGATGGACTTGATTCTAGGATCCAGTTTTCCATATAAGGTAGCACACAGAATGACACTAGTAGAAAGTGAAGAGTTGAATACAAATTTGAAGTTTAGTTCATCACATCATCCACAAATTGTATATGGAAGTAGTCCCAGAAATGCATCTGAGTTGAGGAAGATAGATAAAGGGGAAATAAGTAGTGCTGAAGCTTAGGATTTTGCAGAACACTTGAGGAACATCCATGAGGAGGTGAGTAAGCACATTACCAAGATGAATGCATAGTATAAGGCTAAGGCAGATGAGAAAAGAAGGCATAAGGACTTTTAGGTTGGGGATGAAGTCATGGTTCATTTGCGGAAGGAGAGATTTCCAGTTGGTACATATAACAAGTTGAAAATGAAAAAGTTTGGGCCATGTAAGATACTGAAGAAGCATGATTCAAGAAATGCATATGAGGTAGAATTACCTACTGAGCTGAATATTTCACCAGTGTTTAACATTTCAGATCTGACAGAGTATCATGAAGGCAGTGTTGAAGATGAGATCACAGTAGCACAGTGGAGTATTCCAGCAAATAGTTCAAATACCAAGGAGATTGAAAATATATTGGATAGTCATGTTGGTAGAAGCACAACAAACAGGACATATGAAGAATATCTGGTCAAGTGGAAGGGACGACCTATTGAAGATTCATCATGCCTAACAAAGGAGGAGGTTAACCATCTTGGTTTTCCTCTTCACACCTGAGACATGATGGCGTCACTTCTCAAATTACCCTAGGTGTCTGATGCAGGAGCATCCTGGGTGTAAGAGCAATCTTGCATCACCCAAAAATATTTCTAGTTTCTTTTCAATAAGGGCTATTTTGTGTAGAGCTGCTATTTATGGAAACTTGCTATTTTTATTAAGTTGTTCATATGATCTCAAAATGTTCTAATTTCACATGTGGAGGTTCATCTTTGTCATATCAGTGTGCCAGTAAAATTTCATTGCTAGATCAAATCTAGTTTTGAAGATATTGCAGATTTTTGGTATTGGCAGCAGGGTACAAAAATATTGAACTTAGTTTTGAAGGCTTTAGAGGCCTCGGATGAGGTCAAACTTTTAGCTGAATGAAGCTTGCTTGATTTAGGCATTGTAGAGCTCCTCGTGCCCTTTCTGAATTAGGGTCATAATAGTCAATCAGAGCAACTAGTGATGACTTATGGTCTCTGAAAGTTGGGCCACCTGAAATGACGAAAAATAATTTTTCTTCAAAATTTATGTTCAGGTTTCAAAAGTTATTTTGAGCTGACTATGATGTAATAAAATGAAAAATAAAATAATTCTAAGTTTGGTCGGCGCTTAGGGCTAAATTTATGGAACCTTCTCGGGCGGTGCAAATTGCCTATATAAAGAAGGCCCATTGTGTTGTCTAGACAAGTGTTGGGTAGATCTGGGTAATAATTTGAGGCTTTGTCCTATAGAATATTGTAAAGGGAATTCCCATGTGGCTTTGCATATTTTAATTCTAAAATTTTGTAATTCCACATTTGTGGAGATAATAAGAAGCCCATTTTATATTTTTGCAAATTGTTGTTGTTATATGTTTCTGTTGTGTGTTTGTGGTATTAAGGCGAGCACCCTTCATCAAGTGGTATCAGAGCAGGAGTTCCTTGGTGTGTAAATAGATTGCCGACTGTGAGGCAGTTTTTAATAGGACTATGGGTTAGGGTTTCTATGTAAACAGATCATAGACTGTGAAGCAATTTGCACCAGGACCGTGGGTTAGGGTTTTTGTGTAAATAGATCACCGACTGTGAGGTAGTTTGCACCAGGACCGTGGGTTAGGGTTTCTATGTAAATAGATTGTTGACTGTGAGGCAGTTTGCACCAAGACCATGGTTATGGTTTCAGCAAGCAGTGCGAAAATGCCTCCACAAAGGGAACATGGCAGAAGAGCTGGTGGTGTAACACCTAAGGTTAGAGCACTCTAGAGATAAGTGCGAGCATTGCAAGAAGAGATTCACAGAGGAATGAATCTTAATGTCAGAGATGATGCAAGGATGAAGCTGAGGAAGAAGGGAATTCTGAAGGAGAAGTTGAAGTTATAAATCAGGAAGAAGAAAGACCTTTCCAAGCCATTTTGAAGATTGGGAAAAGACCTAAGATTGAGGTTCTGACATTTTTTGGAAATCTTAACCCAGAGGAATTGATTGACTGGATCAATGAATGTGAAGGATATTTTGAGTACGAAGATATTGAGGATCCTGATAGGGTCAAATTTGTGAAGGCCAGACTGAAAGGTCATATGAAGATCTGGTGGCAAGAGATTCAGTTGGAGCGAAATTGAAGAGGAAAGGATAAAATCACAAGATGGGATCGGATGGTAGATAAATTGAAGTGACAGTTCATTCCTGTTGATTATGAGCTTGACCTACTGAAGAAAATGCAAAGTTTGAAGCAAGTAGGAAGATTTGTTCAGGAGTATATGGAGGATTTCTATCGAATCCTTATCAAAATAGGCCATGCGGAAGCTGATAAGGAGAAAGTTCCCCATTACCTTAATGGGTTGAGGCCAAGCATTCAAGAGGAGTTGAATCTAGTTTGAATGAGCAATATTGAAGAGGCATACCAGTTTTCCCTAAAAGTAGAGAAAAAGTTGAACAAGAAGTTTGAGAGCAGACAAAGAGGAAGAGGTCATGATGGAAGATCTGGTGGACAGTCGTATGGAGATCGAAATGAAGATCTGAAAAAGCAGGATGAGGCCAGTAATAGTCAGAATCAAAGAGGAGATGATTTCAATCATTTCCATGATTAGAATAATAGAGATCAGAGAGGAAGAGGAAGAGGAAGAGGACAAGGATCTAGAAGATGAGGCTTCTGTGGAACATGTTTTCACTGTGGAGAAGAAGGTCATAGGGCATTTGAATGTCCTCAACACCAAGGAAGGACAGATAGAAGAAATGAAGGCTAGGCCAAAGTTGCACATGTAGATGAAGATGCTAGATCGTCAAATTTTGAAGATGCTGAAAGAGGAGAAATGTTGATTAACATAAGAGTCCTGTTGAGTGGTGAGAATGAACCTGAGCAAAGGAGGAGCTTGTTTCATACCAAGTGCAAGTGTGAGGGTAAGTGTTGTGATGTGATTATTGATAGTGGCAGTACTGATAATTTGGTGTCAGAAGAGATGGTGACAAAGTTGAAGCTCAAGAGGTAGAAACATCCACATCCATATCGAGTTGCCTAGGTGCAGGATGACCACAAGGTCATGGTTAGTGAACAGTGCCTAGTGAAGTTCAAGATCGGTGGGTACCAAGATGAGGTACTATGTGATATCATATCTATGGATGCATGTCATATGTTGTTGGGTAGACCTTGGCAGTTTGACAGGTGTGTTGTACATGATGGTCGTGCGAATACCTATTCCCTGATAAAGGATGGAGTGCGACATAAGCTAAAGCCATTGAAGGAAATAGAAGAAAAGGTATGTGGTAATGCAAGAATAACTTTTGTTGATAGAGGAAATTTCTTAGATGGTATGCAGCATGAGTATATGTTTTTTACCTTAATTCCAAAGGCTGGGAATGAGGAAGTAGAAGATGTATCTGTAGAAGTTGCAGAAGTATTGAATGAGTTTCAAGATATTGTATCCCATAATGTGCCTGATGGATTACCACCAGTAAGAAAGATCAGTCATCATATGGACTTGATTCCAGGAGCCAGTTTTCCAAATAAGGCAGCACACAGAATTGTAATACCCTAAATTGGCACCTATTAAATTCAATTAATTTTGGTGCATTTTCGTCAATTTTACATCTCCTAAGTCCTAGTTTCCTAGGTAATTTTCTCTCTCCTACTTGACTTAACTCGACTTGATGTCAATTGCAAAAACCCTAATTGCATTAATCAAATATTAAAATTAATTCCTAAAGTCTTCGACTTTTATTAGCTAAATTACCCCTATGATAAATTAATTTAATCCTAAAGTCCTAAGTACTTAGAATTAAATTAAACCCACCCCATTTGGCTAATATACATGAAAATGAATTAATAATTACATGTTATTTGAATGGACACTCATTTTTGAATTAACAATTTATAATATTTGAAAGGTCACCATGTGTGGCATTTTCCATTCTTTTATTAAGTAATTTATGCATTTTTTGTCTTAAATGGGAATGAAGGGTCAAGAGTTTCAAATCAAGAACCCCTTCATTCTCTTCTCGGGCTTTTCTATTTAATGAGCCTCATTTCTTCATTCAAGAGAGCAGTTTTTGAGAGTAATTGAACTATACTATTTTTGTGTCTCAATTTCAAAGCTTTTAATTGCATTTTATTATAATTTTTATTTAGTTTAATATTGCATATTCATATGCTTAGTTTGGCTTATTTTCTCATAGCTTAGTCTAATCTCATATTTCTTTCAAGTACTTTAGAATAATCTGCACTTCATATTTTCTTTCCAAGCTATCTAGATTAATATCTCTATTTCTTTCAAGCATCTTAGATTAAATTGCACTCATTCTAGCTTAATTTTAGTTTTTACTTATCATCATAGCTTTTGAAAATCCTCCATTGTAGAATCAGTCTTATGGTTGTTGGCTCTCCAATCTGAGAGTAATTAAACACCCCATCTACATAGGAGGCAACAGGTCACTTCACGATGGATTTCAGATTGAGTAATTCATACTCTCTCTTGTAATTTGATCATGTGAGTAATGACCATGTTGCGTGTGTAGTTGGATTTGAGGTCCACATTCAACTATATACATTTTGGCTCCCTATAGCACTCTCTCGCGTGAGCTAATGCATCCTCACGCAGCTCCCTGTACTTTCTCGCACCCTGTGGAGTACTTCCTCACGTGAGATTTGGATACAGTGGTTTAAAATTTTTAGTTTCTGTCTTTCCTGTTTCAGATTTCTTACAGTTTCCTATTTGTTTTTGTTTATTATTTCTTTGTTATTTTCATAGCGTAACAATTTTCTACAAGACATTTGACCAAGAACATAAAACATGCTAATGGTTTGATTGCAAGACGATAGTCAAAGACATGCTAAAATGTTGTGTTTGTTTCTTGCTTTCATTCACATAGTTTGAATAGGGCTCCGTTAAAATTTCTTGAGGATTTTGATAGTGAGTAGGGAATTTGGCTCTTCATTACATGGAGGTGATGACCATGAATGAACCCAAAATCCTAATGATCTTACTAATATGACAAATTCTTGGGGAAGTGGAGAAAGGTAGTGAATCTTTACGTTTCTATTAGCCAGGGGATTATGCTCTTCTCTCTTTGAGAGAAATAGAAACCCAAAAGCTTATAGTTGTGGTGGAGTGAAGCTAACTCATGATGAATCTTCTTGATGTGTTTGGGTGAAGTGATGAGGTAGAGAAGTATGCTCTTCTCTCTTTGAGAGAAACAGAAAATTAAACCCTCAGATCTAAACCAAGTTGTGTCACCTTTAGAGGGCCTACCAAAAGTTGAACCTCTGGGAACGACCCAAGTGAGTACGCACCTTTCACCGGTGATTCTGCCTCACTCTAATAAAGAACATTTTTTTGATTCTAAAGACTCCAAAACCATGTTAGCTTCCTTCTCAAGACTTTAACTATCATCTTGAGAGCTCCATTTGTTATACTGAGCGGCACCCCTCCTAGCCCTGCTTGTGGGGGTGTATGACTTTCGGGTGTTGGTGTGACTGTGAGGCCTCAACCCTGTATCAGGGGCACTGAAGGTTAGCATAAATGGAAGCTTATTAAAAAAATTCTTTAGCTAGTGGCTTACCCGGTTCACCTCCGAAAGGAGTCATAATCTTTGCGCAGGGAGGGGGAAGAATCTCTCCCATAGATTCCCATCATAGGCATACACCTGGATGCTTGAAGGTGGTTGCGACACTGGCCCCTACTACAAGGGTAACTTTTGAACATACACTATTAAGTCCTTGGAAACATCAAAAACATGAGTGCCCTCTAGGGGGTGACACGGCTATGTGAGGTGCACGTATGCGCATAAGCAATGGGGCAAAGGTTTTGTCTTCTCACCATTTTTTTTGTAGGACTAAGCTATGTGTTTTTTTATCGAGTCTTAAACATTGTCCAATCATCATCAAACAAAGACTCCCCTAATGCTATCAAGTTGCTTTGTCCTTGATAGGTTTGTTAATGACTACTTCTTGTATCACAACTGCATGATTTGAACCTTTGTGTCTTTAAAGGAATGCTTGAAATCCTAAAATGAGATTGTTGATTAAAATGTTCTTCAAACCTGTCAGGAAACTAGATTTTTTGTCAGACATCAATTCAGGTTGTACCTTAAAATTTAACTTTAACCTCAAAAATTGTGTCAAATTGTCAGATTTTGCACTTTTCCCGCATGAAGTTTCACTCTTCAGAGTACTTTCTTGTGCAAGACTTTGTTCTCTCATGTGAAGGTTGGTGTTCTCTCACATGGCCTGGTACCCTCTCACGTGAGATTGTAGCCCATTTTTCAAAATAGAGACCTGTTTGCCATTAACTATTTGACTTTTTATCTGATCTGCTTTTTGTTTGAGGTCTATTTTTCTACTTTCTTGTCATTCACTGTCAGAAACTGGTTGTTTTGAGTTAGGAATTGATCAATCTTTGCTTTGACTCATGTTGTCTCTCATTGGTTTACCTTATCTCTTTATGCCTTTTGTATCTCATGTTGCGATAGTCTTATCTCGACTGTTCTAGCCACCTCTTTTGATGATTTGTACCAGGTCCATCTCGCATCTTGGTTGTTCTAGCCTCTATCTTATCTATGTTGTTCTTAGAGACTGAGTCTAGCATCATCCCGAGTCCTCTCTCATTTCATCTTCTTCTATGACTGTCACAACTATAAGTGGCAAGACTTATCCCATTCAAAATCCTGATCAAGGTAGAAGTGAACCTCCTAATCAAGAAATAGATCATCCTGAATCTATTGTGAAATCTAAACTTTGTGAGATATCCTCGATTTCCTCATTGAATACTTTGAAAGATAGTTCATCTCAACCATCACCTCTGGTGTTTCAAGAGTGTTTTAATCCATTGTTTGAAGTGCAACCTGGTTTCTCATTTCAAGACCAAGACAACTTGGTCTTCCAAGAGAACTCATTGTTTCACAACTTTGGAAGACCTCTTCCTCGGACTAATCCTATTATCATACCTATTGATCCTACTAAGGATAGTTCTATCATTAAACCTAGTGATACTGTTGACGATATCTTCTTACTTGAATTTGTTAAATCTTTTGATCCTATTCGCTCACCAAAGGTTACCGTGGCCGCACCCTTTAAGCACTAGACATATCATTTCACTGAGAATTCATATACTGCACAAGCCTACAACAAGATGGGAGATCCGTTTGACTTCCAACCTGGCAAGTATAGTTAAACCTTTAATCAATCTCAAAACAATCAATATCATGGTCAATCCTCTAATGACCCATGTCATGCTCAACCTCGGAATGAGAAACCTCATGGTCAATCTCAACATGACCAAAATCAGTCCCACAATGATGATCAATCTCAAAGAAAACCTCAAGGCGATCAACAACCCACCTATTTCTATCATCCTCCTCCATTCGATCAAAACCAAGATGATCAGCAACAAGATCAGATTTTGAGTATTTATGAGATTCTTTGGAATGAAAATGAAGTGATAACTCAATAGGATATAGACGTTGCTAAAGCTAATAAGGGTCTTATTAAAATGATGGAGATCCTTCTCCTAGAGGAGAAAGAAAAGTACTTCCTTGAGCTAGCTAAACAAGGGGCCAAGTTATCCCAAGACTATCAAGTTGAAACACTCGTAGCTAAGGAAGAAGAAACTGAGACCGCAAAGTTGCAAAAGATGGTCTGAGAAATGCAAGATCAAATTAGTCAACTTGCGAGGAGTAAAGACAAACCCACTCAACAATTTACGATGGAAAGCATTTGTCCTTTCCCTTTTGACAGAAGTCTTCATATGCCACCTTTTCCCATATGTGTAGAACTCCCTAAATATGACAAATACTTGGGTGAAACTGATCCCCAAGATCACTTAAGTGAGTTTGTCGCATTGTCTATGGAATTCATTCACGATCAAACATATCTTATGCACTTGTTTCCTTGTAGTTTGGGCAGACCAGCTATGGAATGGTTCTCTAGATTGCCCACTGGCATTAAAACTTTTGATGAAATGGCTAATCTTTTTCTCCAGCACTACTCACATAATATTCAGCATCCGATCAACATCCAGGATCTTTGCAACTTAAAACAGCGACAAGGAGAATTATTCCTAACATTTCTCCAAAGGTGGAGACAATTATGTACGAAGTGTCCTCACAAGCTACCAGAGTCTAAGAGACTCAACATTTTCTTGGGCAATCTTGTTGCAGACTTTGGATACCAAGTACAATTGCAAGGTCCTCTTACTTTTGATAGTATGATCAAACAAGCAGTGTGAATAGAGGCCTTTATGATCAAGAAGGGAGAATTAACTTTGAATAAGGATAATAAACAAGGATTCTCCACAAACAAGGATAAAGGAAAGACTACCAATAAGAATAGAGATGTAGTAAATGATGGAGTGGTGGATAATGTTACTGTGAAGCCTTCAAAGCCTACTTTTAATCTTACTTCCAATATACAAGCAGCTAAGGCTGTCGAAAAGACCACAACGGATAATCAAAAAACTTCAAGATTTTCTAGGAACAAACCTTGGGCCTCTCGACCCAAGCGTGATTTCACCTCTTTGGGAGACCCTCTTGATGTGGTCTATAAAACTCTTATAGAGAATCAAGTTCTTACCCCTTTCAAAAAGCATACTTATGACCCACAACCACGACCTCATTGGTGGAATGATAATGCTTACTGTGACTATCACTAAAACATTGGTCATAAGACTTCTACTTGTCTCCAACTAAAGCATAAAGTTCAAGATCTCATTGACAATGGTGACATCCTTGTGGAGAACCATAATAAGAATTTTGACCACCAAGCTTTTAAGGATCCCTTCCCTCCTCATGAGAAGGGTGAGTCTTCAAACGCCAAGAATACCAATGCTAAAGTCAATTACATGTACACTAATAATGACAATGTTATTGGTATGATTGAACCTATCGAGATAGAGTATTGTGACGTGATCACTTCTAAAGGGAGTGGCAATGCTCCCAAATCTAGGACTCATTTTATCTTGCGTAGCTCTATGTCTCATTCGTCTAAATCTGAACAATCTCAAGACTATGCTAATGTTGTCACTCGATCACGAGGAAGAGTTGTTTTGAAAGGTCCTGATGCTTCCACATCCACTCCAAAGAAAACTGGGGATAAGAGACCTGATACTCCTGCATCCGCTCTGAAGAAAATTGTGGATAAGACTATTGTTGGTCCTACCAACAAAAACATGAAATCTATTCCTACAGCTAGCTCGGCTAGTTATAGCATCTTAGATCAACTCCAGCAAACCAATGCTCAGATTACCATTTTTGAGTTGTTGAAGATCTCGCATGCTCATAGGTAGATTTTGGATAAGGCCCTTGTTGAGGCAAATGTTCCCAAGGATCTCAATCTCAACCGGTTCCAATCTATGGTGGGTCATTTAACTTCACCTCACTATCTATCCTTCTCTAAAGAAGATGATCACTCTTTGAGTCACCCGCATAATGCTCCCTTGCATATAGAGGTCATGATAGGTCCTAAGCACATCCGCTGAGTGCTCATAGACAATAGTGCTGGTCTTAATATATGTTCCGCTAAACTGCTCACTCAGCTAGGTTATGATGAGAATTGTATAGACCCTCACAAAAAGATTACCATCAAAGCTTATGATGAGGAAGAACACAAGTCCCAAGGCTTAGTTGTGCTACCTATCCACGTAGGTCTTTTTGAGAGAGATGTTACTTTCCAAGTGCTCGATATTCCTCTTGCCTACAATATCTTGTTGGGTAGGCCTTGGATTCATGAGATGTAGGCTGTTCCATCCATGTATCATCAATGCATTAATTCCCATTCCATGGGACAAAAGTCATTGTACCTACAAATACTAATTTCTCTTGCAACACTCTTGCACAAACCGTAGATAGCTTTGTTCCAGCAAATAGAAAATCCACTGAGTTTTATGATGCTAAGCTGAAAGAAATGGAACAAACTTTGAGACTTAAGGATACAGGCATGAGAGAATATCAAATGGAACCTGTGCTATCATTGGCTGCTCTACCTCTGTCTCCATGCTCTTATGGGAGACCTTCTAAGGACAAAAAAATTTCTAATGCTCCTCCTCGAATAGTTTATGATGGTGCCTTTGTAAGGGCCTCTACGCCTTTAGAAGATGAGGATGAAGAGAGAGCTATCAAAGCATGGATCTATAAAGGAAAAGAAACAACTAAAACAACCACTCCACCTCCAGATTTAGAGAAAGAACCATACAGTGAAGCCTTCAAGATCATGAAGTGCTTCAGTTATAAGGGGAGTGGTCCTATAGGGAAAAATGATAATGGCTTACTAAAACCCATTGAAGCTATAGGCCACCACATAAAAGATACTAGCGGCTTAGGCTTTAAAAAGACTCCCTTTCATTTGGGGACCAAGAAATTTGTGTCAACTCCTAAGCCTAAACCTGAACCTGAACAAGAAATTTAAGATGCCACTCCAAAAGTGAATCTAGAGGACAGCTCTGATGAAGATACATTTCCATATCCTATTCCTCTTAATCTTGTGGTACTCTTTGTCGAACCTGATGAGCCTATCATACCTGTTCATATGGTAGAGATAGATACTGATACTAATAATGACTCTGATAAAACTTCTTTAGTATATCAATTCACATATGAGGAATGGAAAGCAACATAATGATGATCCTAATTTTCAAGGTGAACGATATAGGCCACCACATTTTCAAAAGTATTTTGAACAAGAACAACTTTAGCAAGCTATTAATGCCACAAGGGATAATAATGAGTCTGATGATGCTGCTAATGAAATTCCCACATTAAGTACTGACTCACATGAATATGAGTTCAACTCTTTATCTGATTCTACTTATGATGTAGACATAGATACTGTTCACGTGTATGAAAGACTCATCGAAGTAGGTGAAGGGTCTAGCACTAGGCTGCATGAATTAGACACCACTAATGTTAACATGTCCTCTACTTCTGACATAAGGTCTTATAGGGATCTGAATTCTCCTTTGGACGAGATCACTCTAGGTCTGACTTGCTTGTCAGTGCTTTTGAGGGTTATACCGTGAACGCAGTTGAACAAGTCACTACTTCCCTTTCACTCCGCCGTCCCAATCTGATAAACTAGAACTCCCCTTCTGAATCCAATGAAGTCCTAACATTCTAGAATGATTATGATCTAGCCTGTTACCTCCATGCTATTGAACCTATGATGTCCTCCACCAACAAAAGTAGTGTCAACATGACAAAGGCGGATATCAAGTATCTCAGTCAAAAAATTAAAAGAAGAAAAAATAGATGCTCTGATGGTGAAAACCACTTTGTGGCAGTATCAAAGCCAAAAATAGTAAAAATAAAAGATGTATCCAAGGGTGAAAACCTCTCTGAGGCACCCAAGGATGAGATACTTGATACACTTACGAGCCACTTTCAAGAGAGGTCATCAATATTGATTGAGCCGACACAGCCGGTCAATTTGGGTAAAGACACTGCTCCATAGATTATTCATTTAGGACAATCATTGTCTACTGAAGAAAAAGAAGATTTCACGAGCTTCTTTCAGAGCAAGAAAATAAATTTTGCATCGACCTACTCTGACATGCCTAGATTAGACCCCAATTTAATCATGCATCATTTTTCCATTGCACCAAGTATCAAACCTATTAAACAGAAGCTACGAAAAATGCATCCACATGTAGCACTTTTGGTTAAAGCAGAGCTAGAAAAGCTTCTTAAGGCTAGCTTCATAAGAACTATTGATTATGCATAATGGATTTTAAACATTTTTCCAATCACTAAACATGATAAATCCATTCGTGTATGTACATATTTCAGAGATCTAAATAAGGCATGTCCAAAAGATGACTTCCCACTGCCTAATATTGATATGATAGTAGACATGACAACAAGATATGAGATGTATTCCTTGATGGATGGCTTTTCTAGCTATAATCAAATCAAAATTGTGCCAGAAGATCAAGAAAAGACCGCTTTTACATGTGCCTAGGGCACCTTTTGCTGGAATGTCATGTCGTTTGGGCTTAAGAATGTTGGAGCAACATACCAGAGAGCTGTTACTACTATCTTCCATGATATGATGCATAAAATGATGGAGGATTATGTGGATGATACTTTAGCCAAAAGCATGCAGTGAAGAACTCACCTCACAGACTTGGGTCCCATCCTTAACCACATGGAACAATTTAGTCTTAGACTTAATCCAAAGAAATGTGTTTTTGGTGTTACTTCTGGGAAACTCTTGGCTTATATCATTTCAGCTAAAGGCATAGAAGTTGATCCTGAAAAGGTGCAAGCTATTATGGACATGCCTCTACCCAAGAATATCAATCAAATGAGAGGATTACAAGGAAGGCTACAATCTATCTGGCACTTCATTTCATAGTTGGTCGACAAGTCACAGCCATTTACTAAAACTTTGCATAAGAATGTGACCTATGAAGGGAATGAGGAATGTGATAGGGGACTTACTCAAATAAAATAGTATCTTGCTAATCCACCTATACTAATGCCTCCTATTCATGGGAAGCTACTTATACTATACATCTCAGCAACAAACACATCCTTGGGTGCTCTCCTAGCTCAAGAAGATCAGAACAATAAAGAGAGAGCCATATACTATATCAGCAGAACGTTGGTTTCCTATGAAATGAATTATTATGTCATTGAGAAGGCTTGTTTAGCAGTGGTATTTGCTTCTCAAAATTGCAGCATTATATGGTAGCTCACACCACAAAACTTATTGCAAAAATTGATCCACTGAAGTACTTGTTGAGCAAGGCTGCCCTCGCGGGTAGATTAGCGAAATGGGTAATGATACTTAGTGAATTTGACATTGAGTATGTGGAAAGAAAAGCTATTAAGGGACAAGAAATTGTTGATCAGCTGGTAGAAGCTCCTTTGAAAGATCACCAGCCTTTGAGTATTGAATTCCCAGATGAATCCATCATGCTTCTCACACATCAATCTTGGAGCATGTTCTTTGATGGATCATTCACTCAGCAAGGATTCGATGTAGGCATTTTGTTTGTTACACCTCAAAGATACTCATTTCCAAAAGCATATAAAATGTTGTTTCCCTGCACAAGCAACATAGTTGAATATGAAGCTCTCATTAATGGAATGAAGATAGCCCTTAAATGGCGTGTGGATGAGCTCAAGGTCTTTGGAGACTCACAGTTAATCATCAATCAAGTCAATGATGTCTACCAAACAAAAGATGACAAGCTAATACCTTACAAAATACTGGTGGATGATCTCAAATAGTACTTTGCACACATTTCTTTCCAGTAGATTATGAGGATAGACAATAAAGCAGCTGATGAAATGGCCACTCTTGCTTCAATGTTACAAATGCCGAAAAATGACTTCAGACATGAATTCCTAGTGGAGGCATTACACTACCCTGCCTATGATATTCCTGAATCCTAGATTATCTGTTCAATCATTGGACATGATTCATCCCGCTACCACCATATCTTTTCCTACCTTAATGACCAGATCATTCCAGACACCTATACCCAGAATGAAAAGTGTCACCTCATTCGTACTGCTTCATGGTATGTCCTCATAGCAAATGACTTTTATAGATGGGGTCTAGACGGTACCCTCCTTAGATGCTTAGAACCCAATGATTCCAAATGTGTGCTAGCTAAGGTACATGAAGGTATCTGTGGGTCTCATTCTAGTGGTCTGACGTTAGCCCGAAAACTTATTAGAGCTGGTTATTACTAGCCGAACATGGAAAAAGAAGTTGTTCACTATGCTAAGACTTGTAAGCAATGCCAATTTCATGGGAATCTGATTCATGCCCCTGCTAATAAGCTTAGTCCCCTCATCAATTTTTGGCCATTTTAGCAATGGGCCTTTGACTTGATCGGTCAGATACATCCTTCCGTCTTCAAGAGGGCACAAGTTTATCATCACAGCTACTGATTACTTTACCAAGTGGGTTGAGGTAGTGCCTCTAGCTATAGTTGATGGCAAGACCATTGCTATGTTCATACTGAACTATATCATTTGCAGATATGGTATACCCTCATCTATTATCACTGACAATGGGGGACAATTCAAAAATAAGGACCCAATAGACTTATGCACTAAATTTAGAATTATTTAGCATTGGTCATCCATCTATTATCCTCAGGATAATGGACAAGTAGAGGCTTCTAATAAGACAATTTTAAAAATCTTACACCGAACAGTTCATAAATTTGGTAGAGATTGGCATCTCCAGATTAATCTGGCTTTGTGGGCCTATAGAACAAGTATCTGAACACTAATGAGGGCCACTCCTTTCACCTTGGTTTATGGAGCAGAGGTAGTATTACCTATTGAGGTCAAGATTCCAACATTGTGAATCTCTTTGAGGGGCCTCATCACTGATGAAGAAAATAGAATATCCCAGCTTCAAGAGCTTGAGTTACTTGATGAATGTCAGAAGGTGGCATTCGATCATCTAAGAGCATACCAAAAGAGGATGTCTAAAGCTTATGATAAGAAATTTAGATAAAGAGAATTCCAAGTGGGTGATCTCGTCATGAGGGGAGAACCCCAAGAATCAGCAACAGCGAGTCCAGAAAGGGAAATTTGAACCAAATTGGCTTGGTCCAAATGTCATTACTACAGCATTTGGGTCTGGTGCTTATCAACTCTCCACCACTAAAGGAGAGAACTCAAAGAGCCTATCAACGCTCTTCATCTAAAGAAGTTCTATAGTTGAGACATTACTCATGTGCTCATGTACATACTTATTGGTCCTGAAAAAATCCAAAAAATGAAATATTGCAAAAAATCTTTAAAATTGCAAAATGTCCTAAAAAAATGATCATCTTAGTGAAAACCTGGTAAACAGGCACTTTGATGTATCTATTATCTTGGTGAAGACTTGGTAAACAGGTGCCTTGATAATAATAATAATAAATAGAAAATGGAGAAAATACAAAAAAAGTGAAAAGATCAAACATACAAAAAAATGAAATACTCAAAAATACAAAAAAATCAAAAAAAGTACAAAAAGTACAAAAAAATTGAAAAAGAAGAAAATGTGCCATTGATGAAAACTCGGTAAACAGGCACCTCTTATTTCTTGAACCTACATCTCATCTCAGTGTCACTTGGCTTTTAGTTTCCTACTTTAGTTCACTTTCCCACTTTCCTGCTTTAGTTTGTTTCCTACTTTAGCTTGCTTCCTGCTTTAGTTTGCCAGCTCATGCTCTTGCCTTCAGTTGTCTTCAAGATTTTCCTTGACTCTTCATGGATTGGAACTGGTTTAGGCTTGGGGGCACCTTCCTGATCTAGGGGGCATTGACCTATTGCTTTTGGAAGTTTTGTTTGTGCATCAGTCACTAGCGGTTCTCGCTACATCTGCCCTGCTGATGCTTAGATACTTTTGAGATTTCTCTCCTTGAGGATCTCTCATATATCAGGTGCCAATGGTTCTCACTATTCCTACCTACTGATACTTAGCTCTTGTTTGAACCTCTCTCTTTTGGGATCTCTTCCTTACATCAGTCACCAGTGGTCCTCATTGCATTTGCTTGTTGATGTTTTGCTCACATTTTATTCTCTCTTTCAAGAATCTTCCTTGTATCGGTCACTAGTGGTTCTCACTATGTTCACCTGTTGATACTTGGTTCATGCTCCAATATCTTCTTGAGACTTTGTCTCTTGCAAAGGTCACTAGTGGTTCTCACTATGTTTGCCTGTTGTCGCTATCCCGTCAAGACGTTGAATGTTGTTTGCTTTCGATTCGACTTCAATCTGCTTGAACACAAATGTAAACTGAAACTAAAAACTGATCTTGTGTTCCTCTAAAGCATGCTGAGCTTTTCCTTTGCTTGTTTGTTTATTTGCTTTATCATTTCTCCTTGAGTGAATCTAAGATGTCTTTCTTGACTGAGAAACACGAAGACTGGGGCATGATCTTTCCTTTGCTTTTTGTTTGCTGGTTTAGTTCCAATGATCCAAAGAATCTATCTAAGAGAGGTGTCCATTTGTAGGAGCCTTCATCTCATATTAGATGGCCATGCATACCTCGACTCCTTTTATATGGACACTTTGGTGAGGTTGGTTCTTCTCCTTGTCTATTTTGAGTGACTTCTTTCTGCTACAAGTAAAATTGCTAATGCTCGTCTTGCTAAGTGAACATAAGGGTCACTGCGAGCACTCTTTGGTAAAAGAAGGAACTCTTGTGTGTCTGGTGTGTTTGTTCACAAGCAACATTCAGGTCATTCTAGCAATTGTGCTTTGATGCTTATGTTAACTTGCTAAATCAAAAGGAATAGGTGTTCAGGTCTTTCTGGCTTCTTGTGTCTTAATGCTTACACCTCATTCCGACAAATCTAAGACTTATGTCATATTCATATTCTCATAATTGCAATGTTAGTGAGGATTTTATGACATCTTGTGATCATCACGTGCTTAAACAAACTCAATGATGATAAATACGATGAGTCCAACAACCAAGTCCTAGGGCTTGCATTTTAGTTTAGGCTTGCATTTGTATGTTAATCTTGCCTTTGAGATGATATCTTGTTACTCTCTTGATTGCTTTCTATTCATCAAAGGTTCTCATCTTTTGTCTCGGTTCCATCTTGGTTGCACAAGTGTTCGGTCCTCGCTCTTGATCTTCGGAATGTAATCTTTTTTATTAGTACCTGTCATATATTGTGACAATCCTGCATGAGATGATTAGTACCATATACATTACATATTCATTGCATTTTCATTTCATTTCCATTTGCATCCATAAATTCATTTGCATCTATATATACATGTGCATCAACTATAAGCATAACTCAAATCATACATTGCACATATGCATACATTCTATCCATCTATCAATGCATTTCATATTGCATCATCATAAAAATAACCATATGCATATTCATATTCATAAAGGAAACATGTGCATTTCATACATTTCTATCCATACATCTAAGCATATAAAAACATCTCATAAACATCAATATCAAAGCAATATAACAACAAGTACAATGATATCAAATTGTCGATCTCATATATATATATATATATATATATATATATATATATATATATATATATATATATATATATATATATATATATATATATATATATATATATATATATATATATATATATATATATATACATATATATATGTATATATATATATGTATATATGTATATATATGTACATATATATATATATATATATATACATATATATATGTACATATATATATACATATATACATATATATATGTATATATATATATATATACATACATACATATATATATATATATATACATACATACATATATGTATGTATGTTATATATATACATATATTTATATATGTATGTATATATATATATATATTTATATATGTATGTATATATATATATATATATTTATATGTATGTATATATACATATATATATGTATGTATAGATATATATATATATGTATATATATATATATGTATGTATATATATATATATATATATATATGTATGTATATATATGTACTATATATGTATATATATATATATATATATATATATATATATATATATATATATATATATATATATATATATATATATATATATATATATATCAAACAATGTCATGTACAAAAGAGAAGGTGCTACTCAAGCACAATATCAAAAATGGGCTACATAGTACAAGTATATCAAGTGTGCTAACTAGGTCATGCACCACCTAGAGGAGGGTGGTGGAAATGGTCTTTGGGGTAGAGGCATCGGCCGCTGTGGAGGTGCCTGTTGTGGTGGTGCCTATGGTGCTTGTGGTGCCTATTGTGGTGGTTGCCTATGGAGGTGCTGGTGGAGGTGCTTGTGAAGCTCCAACATAATCAAAAAAAGGTGGTACCTACTCTAAAAAATTTGGAATGACCCCGCAGTAAGCTGCATAGTAGTAAGCTTCCTAAGCAGCCTCATATCTAGTCTCAATCCTCGACCATGCTAGCTCCTCCCATAGCTGCTTGATCTCAGTGTCCCTGTCAGCTACTTAGGTCTCCTCTCTGATGACTTGAGTGTGGTAGTCATCGCACTCCCACTGGACCTATCGCACCTCTCACGGCTCTTCCTAAGAGCCTCCTGCAGCTGTGATGTACCTGCTCCTACCAGAATCTTAGGCATGTCAGTATCATCATCTAGTGGTGCCTACTATGACATATCACCTTTCCACTACCTGGTGGACCTCTACTAGGCCCCACTACTCCCAGCTCCTGCATCTGAGCCCATCATCCTAGCAGGGATGCTAATCTATCCTACTCGAGGTCTTCAACACTCTCTATTGCTACTATCCCTATTGTGTAGCCTGCTGCTGTACAGGCTATTGAACTAGTGGTTGCTAGGCTGGGTGGCTACTGATCTGGTGCCTATTATTGTTGTGTAGGCTAATACTATGCTCCCATGCCAATAGGATCTTTGAATCTTAGATGAGGACTTGCAATCAACTGATCCTTGTATGCAGGTGTCACCCTTGCATTGGTGACACCCACCATATAATCCCATCGCACTGCTGGAATGCATGCCTCTATCACACACTACCTTGGATCCAATCTAGCATGCCACCCCTTCTTCTCCTCATCAAAGAAGTGGGTGTAGGGGCAGTACTCCTATGATATGCCCTAATGCCTACCAAACTGGTGCAGGATGCAGGGTAACAAGGAATCTCTCTATAATGGTGATGCTACGTCCAATTAGTGGACATGATACAAACATATGTGAGAGCTCTCTCCGAGCATCATCCCATGGCTCAATAGCCACCCAAGGTCTCCATACTACAGCTTCCATGTCATCCAGATGTCCCTCTCCACTACTCCATCTTACCCAGTAGAGGCTAGGTCATCAGACCTATGTACCTGTAAATATACAGCTCAAGCTTCTATCGTGTGTCATGGAAGATAGGCCTGCAAATAGGGAGATGCTCCCAGGCCCAGATCTGTAAGATGAAGACACTTGTTGCCATCATCCTCGCACTACGATATACTATCTAATGCATATCATGATACATGCGGGCTAGCATGCACTCGCCCCATCTAAACCTGATGACTGGCCTCTCCAACATCCTCTGCAACATCATGCCCCAACCGCACTCTAGACCATGCTAACCTCAATCTGGAACAAGGTAGCAACTTAGAAACATAGCAAGAACAATGGAAAATGGATGAGTTCCATCGTGCCTGCTGATCAAATCATCCCAGGAGATGGCCCGGCCCATCACTAGATCATCCCTGAAGATCATCCTCAAGGTTACTATACCCTGCCGTAGCTATGTCTCGTACTTTACTTGAGCACCATGGACTGTTATTTGTAGAATCCTATATACATCCTCGGGAGTCACTATCATCTCCCCCATCAAAAAGTGAAAAGTGTTCATCTTCGAATGGAAACGCTCTACCAATGCACCCAAGAAGATTGTGATTTACCTGAATGTCGAGTAAATCACGCAAGAACCCCAAACTAAGTCCCTCAATATGAGCACTCTCTGCATCTATCAGTCTCTGCACTAGGGTGGTAATCACAAGATGGTGCTTCTAGAAGGTGATGTCAGGGAAGTCAACCTACAAAGCAAGCGATGACATTGGATCAGTAGCTTGATATGATGGTTTTCAAATGTAACAACAGCAAATGCAACAAGACATGTATCCTAGACAGGGCTCTGTGATGCTATACTTGGTTGATTTATGCAAATTTGACAAATTTTGGCAAAAGACTTCAAACTCTGCAGCAACTTTTCGTGTGAGGAAACTGTTTCCTCGCACAAGACAGGACTTGATCTTGCACGAACTGCTACAATCTGGTGCGGGACCATCTTTCAGCTCGCGCAAGCTTCCAGACAGAGCCCGCGCAAAGAAGACCTGACTAGCATGAGGAAACTACTTCCTCGCATGAAGGGAGACCTAGGTCAGTGCAAGGAAACTACTTCCTCATGGGAAATTGGAAGAACACGACCTAAAATTTGTCAAATCTACCCTAAATTGACCTAAAAAGCAGTATGAATTGAAATGCAAGGAGGTTTATCGACTACTTATAGGTTTGTCATACTCCACTGGCTGGGCATGTCATTGGGAGCACTCAAATTAGTGTGTATGTAGTGGAAGACCCTCCATTTCTCTCTCAAAGCTCAAAATCACAAGAAGACGAAGGTGAATAATGAATTGAAAATGACCCCTCTGGCCTTATATAGATTTTGACCTAATTTTCAAAAGTGCTTCATTTTGTGCAAAAATTTCACCCTTGGCTATATCAACTACTCTGAATCCATTTTTAGGATCAAAATCAAAATCTGACATCTCTAGATAGCTCAAAATCATGTTTTAAATTCTAGGACCCTTTTGGGATCAGACGCTTGTGCAATCAATCTTCTGGCGTCATCTTCTTGCCCGACCCTCATCTTTGCATCATGTCCTCAAGATCTTTTCTCTTTTCATCAAAGTCAAATCTAGTCAACCATGGTCAACCATGGTCAAACTTGGTTAACAGGACCTCTGCTTTACTCTGATTTGCTTATGCAGCTTCTCGAATCTAGTCTAATTGCTTCTACTCTGCAACCTTTTATTGTCAATCATCCTTTTGATATGTCATCTTTCGATTTTGCTCCCAAGGGGGCAAGATGATTGCATCATTTGAATCTTGTCAAATCAATCCTTGAATCAGTCTGACCTGAATCATCAATTCTCATTGCTAGGGGCATCTCGGTGCCTCGCATCTTGCTATCTGGTCATCTATCTTTTAGGTATCTGAGCAATCTAACTTAGATCCTCAAGAATCAAGCTTCATTTTGGAGATGGTTCTTGAAATCTTTTAGGTATTGGGGCAATCTAACCTGAGTCTCGGAGGGCTAAGCTTCATATTGGGGCAATTTAACCCTAATTCTGGAGACAGTCCTAAGTTTGCATTTGAATCTCATTCTGGGCATTGGCGCAACCTAACCCCGATTCTCATCTTCTCTCAAGACTGTTGTCTTCGCAATCTAACTTAGACTTCAGAAAATCATGCTTTGATCTATTCAGTGTCTTGGCAACCTAACCTAGACTCCTAAATTTCTTGTCATCTGTCACTTCAAGCTATTCTTTGAATCAACATGTTGTTCACACATCAATTCAAAGAGGGGCAAATGTAATACCCTAAAATTGGCACCTATTAAATTCAATTAATTTTGGTGCATTTTCATCAATTTTACATCTCCAAAGTCCTAGTTTCCTAGGTAATTTTCTCTCTCCTACTTGACTTAATTTGACTTGATGTCAATTGTAAAAACCCTAATTGCATTAATCAAATATTAAAATTAATTCCTAAAGTCTTTGACTTTTATTAGCTAAATTACCCCTATGATAAATTAATTTAATCCTAAAGTCCTAAGTACTTAGAATTAAATTAAACCCACCCCATTTGGCTAATATACATGAAAAAGAATTAATAATTACTTGTTATTTGAATGGACACTCATTTTTTAATTAACAATTCATAATATTCGAAAGGTCACCCTGTGTGGCATTTTCTATTCTTTTATTAAGTAATTTATGCATTTTTTCTCTCAAATGGGAATGAAGGGTCAGGAGTTTCAAATCAAGAACCCCTTCATTCTCTTCCCGGGCTTTTCTATTTAATGAGCCTCATTTCTTCATTCAAGAGAGCAATTTTTTAGAGTAATTGAACTATACTATTTTTGTGTCTCAATTTCAAATCTTTTAATTGCATTTTATTATAATTTTCATTTAGTTTAATATTGCATATTCATATGCTTAGTTTGGCTTATTTTCTCATAGCTTAGTCTAATCTCATATTTCTTTCAAGTACTTTACAATAATCTGCACTTCATATTTCTTTCAACCTATCTAGATTAATATCTCTATTTCCTTCAAGCATCTTAGATTAAATTGCACTCATTCTAGCTTAATTTTAGTTTTTGCTTATCATCATACCTTTTGAAAATCCTCCATTGTAGAATCAGTCTTATGGTTGTTGGCTCTCCAATCTTAGAGTAATTAAACACCTCATCTACATAGGAGGCAACAGGTCACTTCATGATGGATTTTAGATTGAGTAATTCATACTCTCTCTTGTAATTAGATCATGTGAGTAATGACCATGTTGCGTGTGTAGTTGGATTTGAGGTCCACATTTGACTATATACAAGAATGACACTAGCAGAAAGTGAAGAGTTGAAGACATATTTGAAGTTTAGTTCATCACATCATCCATAGATGTATATGGACAGTAGTCCCAGAAATGCATCTGAGTTGAGGAAGATAGATAAAGGGGAAATAAGTAGTGCTGAAGCTGAGGTTGCAGAACACTTGAGGAACATCCATGAGGAGGTGAGGAAGCAAAATTACCAACATAAATGTGCAATATAAGGCTAAGGCAGATGAGAAAAGAAGGCATAAGAATTTCAGGTTGGGGGATAAAGTCATGGTTCATTTGCAGAAGGAGAGATTTCCAGTTGGTACATATAACAAGTTGAAAATGAAGAAGTTTGGGCCATGTAAGATACTGAAGAAGCATGATTCAGGAAATGCATATGAGGTAGAATTGCCTACTGAGCTAAATATTTCACTAGTGTTTAACATTTTAGATCTGACAGAGTATCATGAAGGCGGTGTTGAAGATGAGATCACAATAGCACAGTGGAGTATTCCAACAACTAGTTTAGATACCAAAGAGATTGAGGATATACCGGATAGTCGTGTTGGCAAAAGCACAAGGAACAGGACATATGAAGAATATCTGGTCAAGTGGAAAGGATGACCTATTGAAGATTCATCATGGCTAACAAAGGAGAAGGTTAACCATCTTTATTTTCCTCTTCACACCTGAGACATGACAGGGTCACTTCTCAAATTACCCCGGGTGTCTGATGTAGGAGCATCCTAGGTGTAAGAGCAAACTTGCATCACCCAAAAATATTTCTAGTTTCTTTTCAATAAGGGCTATGTTGTGTAGAGCTGCTATTTATGGAAACTTGCTATTTTTAGTAAGTTGTTCATACAATCTCAGAATGTTCTGATTTCACATGTGGAGGTTCATCTTAGTCATATCAGCATGGCAGTAAAGTTTCATTGCTAGATCAAATCTAGTTTTGAAGATATTGCAGATTTTCGGTATTGGCAGCAAGGTACAAAAACTTTTTACAAATTTTTGAAGGCTTTAGAGGCCTCAGATGAGGTCAAACTTTTAGCTGAATGAAGCTTGCCTGATTTAGGTGTTGTAGAGCTCCTCATGCCCTTTTCAAATTGGGGTCATAATAGTCAATCAGAGCAACTGGTGATGACTTATGGTGTCTGGAAGTCGGGCCACCTGAAATGACAGAAAATATTTTTTTTCAAAATTTTTGTTTGGGTTTCAAAAGTTATTTCGAGCCGAATATGATGTAATAAAATGAAAAATAAAATAATTATAAGTTTGGTCGGCCCTTAGGGGTAAATTTCTAGAACCTTCTTAGGCGGTGGAAATTGCCTATATAAAGAAGGCCCATTGTGTTTTCTAGAGCAGTGCTGGGTAGATCTGGGTAATAATTCGAGGCTTTGTCCTACAAAATATTGTAAAAGGAATGACCATGTGGCTTTGCATATTGTAATTCTGAAAGTTTTTAATTCCACATTTGTGGAGATAATAAGAAGCCCATTTTCTATTTTTGCAAATTGTTGTTGTTCTTTGTTTCTATTGTGTGTTTGCGGTATTAAGGGGAGCACCCTTCATCAATTGGTATCAGAGCAGGAGTTCCTAGGTGTGTAAACAGATCACCGACTATGAGGCAATTTGCACCAGGACTGTGGGTTAAGGTTTCTATGTAAATAGATTGCCGACTGTGACGCAGTTTGCACCAGGACCGTGGGTTAGGGTTTATGTGTAAACAGATCATCGACTATGAGGCAGTTTGCACCAGGATCATGGGTTAGGGTTTCTATGTAAACAGATCACCAATTGTGAGGTAGTTTTCACCAAGACCGTGGTTAGGGTTTTAGCAAGCAGCATGAAAATGCCTCCACGAAGGGAATGTGGCAGAAGAGCTGGTGGTGTAACACCTAAGGTTAGAGCGCTCCAGAGACAAGTGCAAGCATTACAAGAAGAGATTCGTAGAGGAATGAATCTTAATGTCAGAGATGAAAGCGAGGATGAAACCGAGGAAGAAGGGAATTTTGAAGGAGAAGTCAAAGTTATAAATCAGGAAGAAGAAAGACTTTTTTGAGCCACTTCAAAGAATGGGAAAAGACCTAAGATTGAGGTTCTGACATTTTTTGGAAATCTTAACCCAGAGAAATTGATCGACTGGATCAATGGATGTGAAGAATATTTTGAGTATGAAAATATTGAGGATCTTGATAGGGTCAAATTTGTGAAGGCCAGACTGAAAGGTCATGCGAAGTTCTGGTGGCAAGAGATTCAGTTGGAGTGAAATCGTAGAGGATAAGATAAAATCACAAGATGGGATCGGATGGTGGATAAATTGAAGTGACAGTTCATTTCTGTTGATTATGAGCTTGACCTACTGAAGAAAATGCAAAGTTTGAAGCAAGCAGGAAGATCTGTTTAGGAGTATACAGAGGAGTTCTATCAAATCCTCATCAAAATAGGCCATGTGAAAGCTATTAGGGAGAAAGTTTCTCATTACCTTAATGGGTTGAGGCCGAGCATTCAGGAGGAGTTGAATCTAGTTCGAATGAACAATATTTAAGAGGCATACCAATTTTCCCTAAAAGTAGAGGAAAATTTGAACAAGAAGTTTGAGAGCAGACAAAGTGGAAGAGGTCGTGATGGAAGATCTAGTGGACGGTCATATGGAGATCAAAATGAAGATCCGAAAAAGTAGGATGAGGCCAGTAACAGTTAGAATTAGAGAGGAGATGATTTCAATCATTTCCATGATCAGAATAATAGAGATCAAAGAGGAAGAGGAAGAGGACAAGGATCTAGAAGAGGAGGCTTCCGTGGAACATGTTTTCACTGTGGAGTAGAAGGTCATAGGGCATTTGAATGTCCTCAATGCCAAGGAAGGACAGATAGGAGAAATGAAGGCCAGGCCAAAGTTGCACATGTAGATGAAGATGCCAGATCATCAAATTCTGAAGATGCTAAAAGATGAGAAACGCTGATTAAAAGAAGAGTCATGTTGAGTGGTGAGAATGAACCTGAGCAAAGGAGGAGCTTGTTTCACACCAGGTGCAAGTGTGAGGGAAAGTGTTGTGATGTGATTATTGATAGTGGCAGTACTGATAATTTGGTGTCAGAAGAGATGGTGACAAAGTTGAAGCTCAAGAGGTAGAAACATCCACATCCATATCGAGTTGCTTGGGTGCAGGATGACCACAAGGTCATGGTTAGTGAACAGTGCCTAGTGAAGTTCAAGATCGGTGGGTACCAAGATGAGGTACTATGTGATATCATATATATGGATGCATGTCATATGTTGTTGGGTAGACCTTGGCATTTTGATAGGTGTGTTGTACATGATGGTCGTGCGAATACCTATTCCCTGATGAAGGATGGAGTGCGACATAAGCTAAAGCCATTGAAGGAAATAGAAGAAAAGGTATGTGGTAATGCAAGAATAACTTTTGTTGATAGAGGAAATTTCTTAGATGGTATGCGGCATGAGCATATGTGTTTTACCTTAATTCCAAAGGCTGGGAAAGAGGAAGTAGAAGATGTATCTATAGAAGTTGTAGAAGTATTGAATGAGTTTCAGGATATTGTATGCCATAATGTGCCTGATGAATTACCACCAGTAAGAAAGATCAGTCATTAGATGGACTTGATTCTAGGAGCCAATTTGCCAAATAAAGCAGCACATAGATTGACACTACCAAAAAGTGAAGAGTTGAAGACAGATTTGAAGTTTAGTTCATCACATCATCCATAGATTGTATATGGAAGTAGTCCCAGAAATGTATCTGAGTTGAGGAAGATAGATAAAGGGGAAATAAGTAGTGTTGAAGCTGAGGATTTTGCAGAACACTTGAGGAACATCCATGAGGAGGTGACAACGCACATTACCAAGATGAATGCATAGTATAAGGCTAAGGGAGATGAGAAAAGAAGGCATAAGGAATTTTAGTTTGGGGATGAAGTCATGGTTCATTTGTGGAAGTAGAGATTTCTAGTTGGTACATATAACAAGTTGAAATTGAAGAAATTTGGGCCATGTAAGATACTGAAGAAGCATGATTCAGGAATTGCATATGAAGTAGAATTGCCTACTGAGTTGAATATTTCACCAGTGTTTAACATTTCAGATCTGACAGAGTATCATGAATGTGGTGTTGAAGATGAGATCATAGCAGCACAGTGGAGTATTCCAAATAGTAGTTTAGATACCAAGGATATTGAGGATATATTGGATAGTCGTGTTGGCAGAAGCACAAGGAACAGGACATATGAAGAATATTTGGTCAATTGGAAAGAACGACCTGTTGAAGATTCATCATGGCTAACAAAGGAGGAGGTTAACCATCTTGGTTTTCCTCTTCACACCTAAGACGTGATGGGGTCACTTGTCAAATTACCCCGGGTGTCTGATGCAGGAGCATCCTGGGTGTAAGAGCAATCTTGCATCACCCAAAAATATTTATGGTTTCTTTTCAATAAGGGTTATTTTGTGTAGAGCTACTATTTATAGAAACTTCCTATTTTTAGTAAGTTGTTCATACGATCTCGAAATGTTCTAATTTCACATGTGGAGGTTCATCTTAGTCATATCAACGTGCCAATAAAGTTTCATTGCTAGATCAAGTCTAGTTTTGAAGATATTGCAGATTTTCGGTATTGGCAGCAGGGTACAGAAACTTTGAACTCATTTTTTAAGGCTTTAGAGGCCCTGGATGAGGTCAAACTTTTGGCCGAATGAAGCTTGCTTGATTTAGTCATTATAGAGCTCCTCGTGCCCTTTTTGAATTGGGGTCATAATAGTCAATCGTAGCAACTAGTGATGACTTATGGTCTCCGGAAGTCGGGCCACCTAAAATGACAGAAAATAATTTTTCTTCAAAATTTATGTTCAGGTTTCAAAAGTTATTTTGAGCTGACTATGATGTAATAAATGAAAAATAAAATAATTCTAAGTTTGGTCGGCCCTTAGGGCTAAATTTTTGAAACCTTCTCGGGCGGTGGAAATTGCCTATATAAAGAAGGCCCGTTGTGTTGTCTAGAGCAGTGCTAGGTAGATCTAGGTAATAATTCGAGGCTTTGTCCTACAGAATATTGTAAAGGGAATGCCCATGTGGCTTTGCATATTGTAATTCTGAAAGTTTGTAATTCCACATTTGTGGATATAATAAGAAGCCCATTTTTTGTTTTTGCAAATTGTTGTTGTTCTCTATTTCTGTTGTGTGTTTGTGGTATTAAGGGGAGCACCCTTCATCATATTCAATCTCATCACTTCATATCAGACTGGATACTCTTGTCTCATTCATTTCTCTTTGCTCAATCAATTTTTGATTTGATGTTTCTTATCGATCTTCATTCAATCAAGTTTGGAGCGAGTTCCATATCTGCAAGCTATTTTTTGAATCAACGTGTTTCTCGCACATTGATTCAAAGAGGGGAAAATGTAATCACCTAAAAATTTTCTAGTACAACCTAAGCCCCTAATTTTGATCAAATTACCTCAAAATAAATCCTAAATCTCAAAGGCATATTTACTAGGCATAATTGTGCAAAGTAACCCTGAAAATCCCCTTTGTATGATTAAATCAGGAATCAAAAATCTAATATCAAGCTTGTACTATGGTCTAATTTCTAGAGCTTTCATATTTGTTTAATTGCTAAAATGTTGCTTTCAATATAAAGTTCCTACACTTTTAATAAAAGAACACATTCACATGTGCACATACTTAATCTTGAATAATTAGTAATTAAAAGAGATTTTTGCTTTCAAAATTGCTATTTTGTCTTATCTTACCTAACATCTCTCTTTTGCCTCTTAATCCTCACCACTCATTTCTACCTAGCCTTGCATCTCCTTCATTCTCCTTTTTCCTCTTCATCTCAACCACTCATTATTTTTCCTCTTAATCTCAACCCTCCATTCTTGAGGAAATTCCTTTAAAAGGAAGCTCTTCCTCTGCTCAAGGGTTCCATCTTGTGATCTTGCATATTGGTGATCTTAGTTTCTTGCGTTCTTGCTTCCTTACATTCTTAGAATACTCTTGCTAATTTGAATTCTTAGTTGCTCATAGTTCTCTTGCATTCTTAGTTTACTTCATTTCTTAGCATAATTTTGCATTGTTAATCTAGTCTACTTTCTTGAATTGTTTCATAGCATAGTCTCTTGCATTCTCATTGTAAAATACTAATTGTTTGCATTCATTCTAGTTCAAATTTCTCATTCTAGCTTGTTAATCTTGCATTCTAGTTCATTTCTAGTTTTTCATTTGCATTTAGAATCTTCCATTTTGGAGCAGTCAAGTCACTAATCCTTATGTCAATATGATGAGCATTAAAAGAAGGATTAAACTCACTTCATCTAGGAAGAAATAAGCCACTTTTGAGGATTTAGTTGGTTCATTTGATATGGCCTCCTATAGATAAATTCTTGAGCTAATGGCTTATTGAGTGTTGGTTGCTTTTAAATTTGATACCAATATTTAACCACACAACTTATTGATGCAGGAGCATCTCGAGTTCTTTGAAATCTCACATCAACCAAAAATAGTTTGTTTCTTTTTGTCCCTGTTCTCGGTTGACAATTTGGTTCACCGATTTCTCATCTTGAGGAGATTCTAGTTGCGATCTTGGAATCATGTTCTGAAATCTCTCTAGTTCCCATCTCTCATATCGCACCTCTTTTGGTTCAGTTCTAGTTGAGTTATCTTCTTTGCGGCTCATCTTTTTTTCCTGGTTTCCTATTCATGGTGATCTTGTTCAATGGTCATGTGTTCATGTGTTTCTTATGTTGCGGTCATTTTTGCTTGTTGAAAACCTATCTTGGAATAATTTATGGTGATTACATCATGTTAGGATCAGGGACCTTCTTGTGTGGACTCTTTTGGCTGCTTTGGGTAGCATGTTCTTTTTTTCTTGAGTTGACCTTGATGATTATGGTTGTGGTCATTTCTTGTTGATTGTTAGTGTGTGTGATCTTGGTGTGTGATTGAAGGATCAAGTGTAGACCTATATCTATGGTCACACCTTCTTATGTTATCCTTAGTGGTTGTTTGGTTTGTTTTGCGGCCAACCCTTATTTATTTGTAAACATTTCATTGGATATGTAACTCTTCACCGACCCTTGTTGTGCAGTTGGGTATATGTACTCAAATTTTTGGAAAAACTCTTGGATGGTAGTATTTTGGTTGATCATGAAGCACTGATATTTCAGATTAAATTTATTTGTATGTGGCCTAAACTGAGAAAGCATAATATCCCAACATGTATGATGTATCTATTTAGTTAAATGAATAATCTCTCTCTCTCTCTCTCTCTCTCTCTCTCTCTCTCTCTCTCTCTCTCTCTCTCTCTCTCTCTCTCTCTCTCTCTCTCTCTCTCTCTCTCTCTCTCTCTCTCTCTCTCTCTCTCTCTCTCTCTCTCTCTCTATCTATCTATCTATTTATCTATCTATCTATCTATCTATCTATCTATTTATCTATCTATCTATCTCTCTCTCTCTCTCTCTCTCTCTCTCTCTCTCTCTCTCTCTCTCTCTCTCTCTCTCTCTCTCTCTCTCTCTCTCTCTCTCTCTCTCTCTCTCATGCAGGGCACCCAGGGAAACATCCAAGATGATCCTCATGTTTTATTTTTATTTTTTCTTTGTAATAATAGGATGGATCCTTGAGATCATCCTTCTTATGTTTTGAGTCAGCTTGTGTGGTCAAGGATCCCTAAGGCACACCTATAAGCCTTGGGATGCCTTAGTCCCCTTGGATTTTAAGTCTTTAGGTGATAAGTGTGATTAGGTATTTTGTGTGTTTTAGGAGTTTCAGATACGATTCCAATGATTTTGGATCATTTTGAGCATATTTGATCAGGTTTAAGGGTTAATTTCTTAGTCAAACTCATTAGGATTGCAAAAATGCAAGTTTGCAAGAAATGTTGCAAAAGTTGTAAAAGTTTCTCGAGAAGTTCAAATTTAGTTGCCAATGGTTACAACTACTCATGGACTGGTTGGAACTTTAATTTGAGCATATTTAAGAAAATTCAAGCCTCTCCAAGAGCTTATACATTGTACTATGAAGTTTGATGCAATTTTAATGAAAAATTGCCAGTTTTCCTGAGAAAATCTTACCTGGAATGGAAGTGTACAGAGTAAACAGACCAATTTCATGACACGAGTGGAAATTTTTGTGAATCTAATTTCTAACATAGTTGAATTGATTTAATTTGGGTTAGTGTATCAAAAGTTACAAGCAGCTTTGAAAAGGCAGTCCAGGAAGGAGCCCAAACCAGGCCTGTCACACAAATGGGACCCTAACTTGACATTTCACAAGTGGAATTCCATGGAAAGTTTGGAAATGAAACTTAGGAATGTATTATTAAACATTCCAAAGGCTCAGGGCAAGATCTAGAGGTCTAGAGGGTTTTGCATCAAGCCCTAGGCTAAATATCTCTATGTATTTAGCCAGTCACTTGTATGAAGTAGTGTGCAGACAATTGATATGATTGGAGAGACTGGTTAGAAGGTGGATTTGAGTTATTTGGAGGTAGATAAAGGTTTCCAAAACCCTTCACTGATTCTATTTACCCATACCCAATCACTTGTAGTGTAATCCAAGCCTAATCTAGCTAATTAGGTCTACGAGCATTGTGAGGGTTGAGTGTTGCTAGAGTGGATTTGGTCCTTGGGACTTTGGGGATCTTAGAGGAATCAAAAAGGGTACTTTAATCTTCTTATTTTTTTTATTCTCATCCATAGTGGGAATTTTCACACCAAAAGCCATTTGAAGAGACCTAGTAGGATTCATAGGTCAGTTTGAGTTTGGTGTATTGTGGGCGTTGTGGAATCAATTTTTTGATTGATTCTCTATTCATATTGTCCAAATAAGGTGTTCCAACCTTTAAGTTGGGTAGGAAGTGTCACTGGTGAAGATTTACATAATTGGTCTAAAATAGGGAAAGTGTCCTGAAGTCCTCATTTTGGAAGAATTGGTGTGAGACCTTAAGGTATTGAAGTGAAGAAAGGTGCTTAGACATAAATACTTGGTTGATATAGTTGGAAAGTTGTCTATACTAAATTATATGACTTGATATAGTGTTGTCATTATGGCAACAAAGTCATATAGCAGTTTGGAGTCAGCGCACTTAGTGTAAAGATCAGAATTCAGTTAAGTGTTGAAGACTGGATAGTATACAGAGTTCTAGCAGCTCAGAGCATCAGCGCACGAGTGTACAAATGAATTATGGTATGCACCCTAAAAGATAAGTTTGTTAGAGTATACTTATGCTTATTCTATGAGTGCATAAGTAGATATGCAAAGATGTGAAAGTTACAGTCAGTTGAAGTTGCACAGCCAATGTGTGCCAGCAGAGAATAGAGCATGGAGCCGACAACTAGCATTTTGGTTTGTGATTATAATTTAATGTTGTAAAGGCCATGCACCCATTGTATTTAGGTTTCTGACATGTTTATGTTTATAATTGTAAGCATGCTTAAGCTAATTCATTTGGAAGTGTTGTTTGTAATTAGTTATAGGGCCAACCTATTTATGTATTTTGTATGAGCGCATAAATATAAGGTGCACCCATTGTATTCGGTATGGAAGTTGTAACAGAGTTGTGATAAGCAGAGCAGAGGTATGTGAAGATAGCATAAGATGTATTAGAGCTTTGCTAGAGGTCAAAGCATCAGCGCACCAAAGGAACTGATCAGACAAGTAGTGTCAAGTAACAGTTCACCAGCAAATATAGTGTGTATCTGAATTCAAAAGGTTGTAGCCTTCACCATTTGAGTAGTGAGCTCTAGGACAATGAGTCCACTCCCCTAATAGGGATCATTGTAAAAGACTCCTAACAAGGTCTGACCCTTAACAAGGTCTACTATACTTAAAGCATTGTAAAGCTACTCCTAACAGGGTAAAGGATCTTCTAGCAAGGATCACAAAAAACTAGTGCAGAATATTAGTGGGTATCAAGTCCCACCGGGGTTTTTACCTATTTGAGTTTCCTCGTAACCATATTGGTGTCATGTGTTGATTTCATGTTTCATGTTTATGTGAATGTTTAATTCAGTTCTTAAGCATTTATGTTCTGCATAAAGATTAAAGTAAAAAGTTAAATTATAATGAACACTGATTCAAATCCCCCCTCTCAGTGTTCCCATTCCTAACAGATATACCCCATATCCCAAGGTTAGTGAGATTGGTTTGTGCCAAAACCAAGTTGGAAAAGTTGTGAAGGAGATAGTATATTTCCTTATCTTCTTGTTATGCTCTTTGCATTAGGTGGTATTAGAGCACTAGGATTGTTCTTTGGGAAGACACTTGAACCATGGAGGATCAGGGTGATGAATAAATCCCCTCAAGAGTGACCAATGTGGAATTGGAAAAGATTATGAGAGAGAAAGCTACTAGGAGAAAGAGGCTTGAAGCAAAATTGGAGAAGTTGAAAAGAAACCAAGGGAGGGGTGTTGTTGAGGATTTAGATGAGGAAGAGGCTCCCATACATGAAAGAGGAGAGGTTCCTACTGACCAAAGACCCCTCCTAGATGCCCTAGAAAGGGTTGGAAGGAAATATAAGTGTGACATCCCCATGTTTCTTAGCAAGATGAATCTAGAGGAGTGTATGGAATGGATTGAGGCATTGGAGAATTGTTTTGAGTGTGAGGAGGTGATTGAAAGATAGAGGGTGAAATTGGCTAAGTCAAAGATGAAGGGCCCAACCCTTAGTTGGTGGAACTTCTTACAAAGTGAGAGGGTAGAAGAGGGAAGGAACCCTATCACCACTTGGAAATGGATGGTGACTGAAATAAAGAGGCATTTTGTCCCTGAAGATTATGAGGTGGTTCTACACAAGAAACTCCAAAACCTAAGGCAAAGGGATATGGATGTTGGTACCTATACAAACTAATTCCATAGGATGAATCTCAAAGAAAAGATACCAGAGAGTGAGAAGAAAAAATTGGCTAGGTATTTGAATGGGCTCAAGTTTAGTATTTAGGATGAACTCAGCTTGATCAACCCTGGGACAGTCCACAAGTGCTATCAAATGGCACTAAGGGTTCAGGAGGAGAAAAAGAGAAAAGGAGAATAGAATAGTAGGGGTAGAGGAAATAATTTTAGAGGTAAAGGTAGATTAAATGGGAGAGGATCATTCCCTAGAGCCCAAGGTGAGTCTAGCAATCAGGAATCAGAAGCATAATCAAGCAATAGAGGTGCATTCAGAGGCATGAGATCTAACATTAGGGGAATATTTAGTGGAAGAGGACCTAGTGTCTTCATTGGTAAATGATTTACATGTAACCAGGTTGGGCATCAGTCCTTTAGATGTCCTAAAAAAATAGGGTCTAACAAGTAAGGAGGAGAAAGAAGGGTGCAATTAACCCAAGAAGAAGATTACAGAAGTGAGACCTCCTACCACACTTACACTTCTATACGTGCAGACCCTGAGCAAGGGGAGCATATTATGATATATAGGACCCTCTTAAATACCCCAATAACCAAAGAGACACCACAAAGAAAGTCCCTATTCAAGCCCCAATGCAAGGTTAATGGAAAGGTATGTATAGTGATTGTTGATTTTGGTTCCACAGATAATATTTCTTCATTAGAAATGATAAATAAACTCAAGTTTCAAAGGATACCACACCCATACCCCTATAGGTTCTCATGGCTAACAAAGGATAGACGTACCTTGATTAATGAGAAAGTTTGGGTAGAGTTTAACATAGGGGGCTATAAGGATAAAGTTTTATGTGACATATGTGAAATGGAGGCATGTCACCTTCTACTTGGAAGGTCTTGGCAATATGATGTGAAGGATAGGCATGAGGGTGAAACAAATGTGTACCATATAACCAAGGATGATATCAGGTACACCATGAGACCAATACAAGATGATGCAAAGGATAAACTAGTAGCGGGTACTATCATGCTTGTAGGAAAGGATTTTATGCAGACTGTGAAGGAGGAGAATACCCCATGTTTTTCCTTGATACTTAGACCTAAAAAGACACAAATAAAGGAACCTAGGGGTAGTATGAAAGATAGGGAGATTGGTTCCAAAGAGGTGATAGAACACTTGATCAAGTATCAAGGCTTGATCCCCAATAGCACATCAAAGACACTACCACCTCTTAGGGAGGTAAGCCATTACATTGATCTTATACTAGGGGCCACTTTGCCTAATAAGGCAACATATAAGATGACACCAGAGCATAATGAGGAGATAGCCAGACAAATTGAGGAGTTATTGAGAAAAGGGTTTGTTAGGAATAGTATAAGCCCTTGTGCAATCCCTGTTGTCTTAGCACCCAAGAAAGAAGGAAAATGGAGGATTTGCATAGACTCTAGGGAAATCAATAGGATCATTATCAGATATAGGTTTCCCATGCCAAGAATATAAGACCTATTGGATTTCCTAGGGGTGCAAAATATTATTTAAAGGTGGACCTAAAAAGTGGTTATCATAAAATCATAATAAGAGAGGGGGTGTTAGAATGATTTTAGAATAACTACGAGGGGGGGATCAGTTATCCTTAGGTCAAGATGTACCAATTCAACTTTCTAGCTCTTCAATAATCTCAGATCTAATCAGCTTTCAACTCGGTCTCTATAGCATATACCAATAACATAAAACTTGCAGTCCACTATCCTAAAGTAATTAACTTGTAGAATATAAAACTTTCAACATCATTCACATCAAATAACATTCACATAAGTATAACACCAAGATTTATAGTGGAAATCCAATTTGGGAAAAACCACTTGTAACATGCTACTAATTCTCACTCTTCTGAAGTGAGCTCTGTGAGAAGCCAACCCAATTAAATTTTTACAATACACACTATTAGGTGTGACCTGGTTAAAGGATTTAATCACCCTATCAAGGGTGGCCTAGTTAGAGGGATTAAGAAAATTCCATCAAAATGTCACCTTGATTAAAGGATTTATACAATGACTGTTAGGTTAACCTTGATTAAAGGATTTAGATTGATACAATGGTTAGTGTGATCAGAGAAAACCTAACCTATTTGGAACAAGTGAATAAATTCAAACATTAGTCTAAGAGAATATTCCTAACATATAGTAAAATCTATTTGCAAAGTCATTCAGATAGAGCTTCAACGGGAGTACCATGTCACCGTTCAATTTGCTCTCGATTTAGGGATGTGGGTGTGCTCTCAAAACACATAGACCTTGTCCCTAATATAGATTAGGAAGTATTGGGATGGATTAGGGACCATGAGAATCCCATAGTGGGACGAAATCAGGTATAGAACACCTATTTTTCCCCTAGAGCCTCAAGGATCCTAATAGAGCTAGAAATGCATATTGATGCAAGAATGCTTAAGCTAGATTTATTTTATCCAAATGAAGATGTGATATGATGCTAAAGGGATTAGAAAATCTTAACAAAGAACTAGATTCAATCCATTAATCTATTTGAGTATGATCTATGACAGCATAAAATAGATTTAATCTAACAATTATGCTAAATACTAAGATGATATAGATAAAAATGAGCATGATAACAATGCATGAAGATGAAAACTAAGATAATTTATTTTCTCTTAGAAGAGAGACTATTTATAGGATTCAAGCCAAGGGCTTGGGTTAGGAAGAGGAGTTAAGGTTAGAGTCAGGGTTTGGGGTAGAGTCTGAGGTAAGGTTTGGGGTATGGTTAGATTGGCCTTGGTTAAGGTTGCTCACATATGTGTGAGCAACACTAGGGAAGTGTGCAAGGGAAACAAGGGTGGAAGAGAAGATATGGGTCTTTATGAGGCTATAAGAGCCTTCAATGGTGGTGTAAGAAGCCATTAATGAGCATGTAAGGCTCATTAATGAGAGGATTTGACCAAAAGTCAAAGATTGAGGGTTTAGACTAAAAAGGGTAGGAATCACCTTCTAAGTAGGTTTAGGAAGGGTTTAGGAAAGTTTAGAAGAGGTTAGGGATTTCTAGAAGATTTTTAGGGTTTTGAGGGATTTAAATAAATATTTCATTTATTTAAAGGTTTTTGGTCAATTTATTAAATAATTAATAAATATTGGGGGAAATGATGTTTAAATTGGATTTAAACATTTCTGGAAGGGATTCCTTAATTAAATGATCTTAATTAAGATAAGAGGAATTAATGTCATAATAATTAACTAATTAATTAATTAATTAACAAATGATGATGTCATCAAGGGTTTTTGAGAAATAAAATATTTTTATTTGTCAAAGGCATTTTAGGTGTCTACATTTTTCCCCTCTTTGATGTGATGTCGCAAGTGGCATGGTGTCAAAGACAAGAAAATAAGATGTCCAGGCTAGGATAGAGGATAAGGGGTTGTGCCCCCTCGAGAAAATAATGCAAAGAGAAAACTATGTGGAATTTTCTCGAAAATAACATAGAAGGGAAAGGAGAAGGGAGGAGGGGGAATAAATAGCCAAACTTCCAAGAGAAAAGATGCATGAGTGCAATATGATGTGAGATGCGGGATGAAGCTATATGCAAGATGCAAGATTTATCTATATGATGTTGGATGGGGGATTTAGGGAGCTCCATGTGTTGGATATTTTTGAGAGCACAACCTAGTATGATATAGCAATGCTAGAGACCTACCAAGGTTACAAAAGAACACAAGGCCTTGTCACTAGCGTTGTAGAGGACTAGCACTAAAAAGACATGCAAGGTTGTCCCAGAATCATGCATGAAACCCGAAGGAGGCATGGTGGAAATGATGCTGGAGAAACCACAAACACGCAACTGACTCATAGGTAGAAGCAAAAGATCAAAAAACTTTGCCTTAGATTGTCCTCATTCATTGTGCACCATGATATAAAGGATCATGGCAGTTGTGAGGAGAGGACAACAAGAAGCTGTAAAAGATTAACAAGATCCAAAGGACAAAATCCAAGATCACAATGATAACTCCAAAAGACATCCTTTGCCAAGGAAAGAGTTTGATGGGCTAATTGATGGGGGGAGATTTGGTCTAATTGTGAAGAAGGATACATCGACATGGACCTGGGTTGATTGGTGGAAGATTAGGTCAAATAATACAAAAGGATACATCTATGCGTACCCATGATTAGGCTTAGGATGGACAATATAGAAGCATACATCTGTGCGGACCCGTGTTGATGGGGAGAATGTTATGTTGTTGATTGGAAAATGATGAAGTTCAAAGATAATAAATGTGATCAAGAATAATTGACAATAGATTTTTTGAAGTGCGACGTTGGATGGGACAAGCTCAAATGATCAAATGTTGTTGCAAGACTGACGAGGATATGTACAACAAGAGATGAAGAATGTGTACACCAAATGGGAAGATATTTACAAGACATCTCAAAAGATAAGCAAAGATCCAAAGGAACCAATGAAATAACAAGTATCTCACAAAGCCTTCTGCCATAGGTAGGATGATTGATGATGATTGATTTACTGAGGATTGATGGTGGAGGATTGGTGGAGGATTGCTAAGTGTTAGGGAATGAGTCATTGCTTCCTGATGTAGGATCAAATAGGATAGGATTGGATTTTTCAACCTAAGATAGACTGATGATCTTTGGGAGATGAGATTCTTGCCAGTGCATGCCAATCTCTTGCTCGAGATGACAAGGCCTACAAAGATAAGTAAAGATTCCCTAGACAATGCTCTGTCAAGGGGTAGTACTAGGATGATTCTAATTTAGGATAAGGATTGAGCATCTCAAAGGATATGATATGAAGTAGATGGTGGATAACTGGATAAGGATTCCTATGATAAGAGATAGGTAAGACACTCAAACCTCAAAAGGACCAAGGAATGATTATTGAAGCGCTTGGCTGGATAGGTCAAGATGACACAAGGGTTGACTGATGCAGAGGATGGGACCTAAAGATAGATATGTACAAATGAGCTTAGGTAGAGACACAACTGACACTAGGGTACAAGACTCTGGATAGGATGTACAAGGGATCTGGGGATGAAGCTGACGCTACTAACATATGCAAGATGATGCCCCAGTTAGGCTGGAAAGCCAAGATGGACTCATGGTGGATAGGGTGATAATGGATGAGGTGTCTTGAAATGACACAGATTTGGGAAGGATGCATCCAAACAATGATGATTGGTTTGAGATCAAGGCTTGTAACAAGACTAAGGACTTGATTGGGTCGATTGGCTTGATCCTGGATTTTGGATAGCTAGAAGGTGCAGATAGGATTTGCATATGCTGGAAGATTACACGGAGAAATAAGATATGGATGGATGGCATTGGATTACATGGGGGTAGCCTGTAGCTATGTACAAATGACAAGGGAAGATACCAGGTGATGGAAAGATGGAGTAAATGTTGAGGGATGAATGCTGGAGGAACCGTTGAGGATCTGGATAGAGGAATGTTGAGGGATGAATGCTGGAGGAACCACTGAGGATTTGGAAGATAGGTGATTGTTGAAGATTTGGATAGAGGAATGCTAAGAGATTTGGATTGGAGGGACTTGCTAAGGATTTGAGTAGAGGAATACTGAGGATTGGATAGAGGATTTTCTTGAGGATGTGGATAGAGGATTTTATGAGGGATGAATGCTGGAGGAATACTTAGGAGATTGGATGGAGGAAAATGCTGGGAGATTTGGATAGAGGATCTACTAAGGGATTGGGAGATGGAAGATAAGGATTTGCATGGGTCTCCAAGGAATAGGTCACCAACAAAAAAGATGCCCCCTGCTCAAGATAATTCATGCATTTAGAGACATTTGGTAGGGGGTATGATTGGATGGAAGATAAGATGACAAGAGGATGAGGAAGGTAGATGGAAGCTTGGAAAATGAATTGGATAGAAGATAGGTGGTTGGAAGATGTGATGGATGCCAACAAGGTGCCCAAAACCATGTATACTTGGAGGTCTTTGTTTCTATATAAAGATCTGAAAGAGGATGGAAGATTTTGAGAGGTAAATGGGATGGAGGAGATGTTGGATAAGACGTGATAGAAGGGAATTGCACCCAATTGTAGAGAGGAACTAGGGGGAAAGGATTATGCATGATGCCTATTTGCCAGGTTTTCATCATGGTACTTGTCCAAGGTGCTTGAATTGCCAAGTTTTCACCAATGGACGAATGATTTTATCTTTTCTTTTCTTTTTTTATATTTTTCTTGATTTTTCCAATTTTTATGGATTTTCTGATTTGCTGTTGACTTTCTAATTTATCATTGACTCTCTGATTTGTTGCTAACCTTCTGATTTGTTGCTAAATTTCTGTTGATCTTTTGATTTGTTTTTGACATTCTGATTTGTCTGGATGTTGGTACAACTTTGGTAGGGTGGAGGAATTATGTAAAGGCATGGATGAGATGGGGTAGATGGGAGATATGGTGGTAGAAAGTGTTTGGATGGAATGATTGGAGTTGATCATGATAGGGGGATGTTGTCAGGACCAACATTGGCACATGTTGTGAGGAAGGTGGATGAAGTGGATGGGATGCAGATGGATAGGATGGAGGACTCTTTCTGGGAGATCTTGGGACATAGGGACCCAAAATGGATTTAGGAGATGGAGGAGAAGAATGAGTGGCTAGTAGATTAGCAACTTTGGATGCCATTGTGGATGTTTCTTTTAGATGCATTGCATCTTTTTTCTTTGGGATCCACATAGTCTTTTCTTTAGCTTTGGTGGGCCTTTGTGGCCATGTAGTGGATTTTGTGTTTTCTTTGATGGGCCTTTGTGGCCATTGGGATTTAGTAGACCTTTTGATTGGATTTTTCTTTTCTTGAGCATGTCCTTTAGAGTGGACATGATAATCTTTTGATCCTTGTGGATATTTCCCTTTATGCATTCTTGGCATGGCATCCAAATTGCGAGGAGCATTGGAAGGAATATGAGGAGATATGGATGGAGAGATGGAAGGAGATTGGCAGATAGGAGATGTGGGAATGTTCCTTTGTTGATCCTAACTATGAATGTTTGGATTTTGGATGAAGGATTGAGTAGGATAAGATGGGGGATGATATTTTGGGATGTAAGGCCCCAAAATGGATTTTGCATGTAGAGGATATGAAATGGTAGATTGTGGGACATAGGGACCCAAAATGGATCTGGAGGATGAAGGAGGAATGTGATAGGTTGTCCTAGGATGTAATGATGGAGGAGGAGGAATGGCATTGTATGCTTTGGGGGGATGATGGGAAGATGCAATGGTGTTTTTGGAAGGATGCTTGAATTTGGTTTTAGTTGTACCAACATTTTTGGAGGAAGTGCCTTCTTCGGATGTGTGACCAATACCACATGATTTTGGATGTTTTTTGTCTTGGATGGGCTCCAAAGTTCCTTGTTCATGAGCACCTAGGAATTTTCCTTGATAATTCCATGTCTTAAGCATTTTATCCAAACAAGGATATTTATGACTTGGGGAATAAGATAAACATCTCGTATCTAGTGCCGTGGTGGAAGATATGAAACTGATCTCTTCTGCTTTGAGTTGGATTTCCTTGACAAATGTAAGTGGACCAAGGGGATAGAGCGATGGTAGTGGGATAGTTTGGATTGGAGGATCCTCAAGTGTAGAGGGTGGGATGATAGGATCTTGACAGGGATTGGGAGATGGTGATAGATATTGAGGTGGAGAAATTTGGAGGATAGGATCTTGGATTGGAGAAATTGGGATGGGAGGATATTGAGTTGGAGGAACTAGGATGGGAGGATATTGGATTGGAGGAATTTGAATGATTGGATGTTGAATTGGAGGAATTGGTATGATAGGATCTTGGATTGGGGGTGATGGAAGCAATAGAACATGCAATAGAGGAAGTGAAGGGATTGGATCTTGATTTTCATCTATGGGTACTTCAACATACTTTTGGACAAGATCTTCACTAGATTGGATTAGTGTGGATAGGATGATGGGGGATATATGGATGGATTGTTTAAATGGGATGGATGGATGGATGGAAGATTTTGTGACCATTATGGTAGGAAGAAGGGTGAACTCTTAAGATGGTATGGATGAAAGGATTGGAGATTCTATGATTGTGATGGCAGAAAGAAGGGTGAAATGATGAGGCTCACCAAATTTGCTTTAGATAATGCTAGGAGGAGGATATGTGGATGGATATTGGATGGAGTCAATAGATATAAGGGACTTAATGATGCTAGGAGATGGAAGAGGATCAATAATTGGGATATATGGAAGAAGGATAACGGATGGCTTCACATGAAGGATTGATATGGCATGAATCTTCATCTTTAGGAGTGGAATTCTTTGTTGGCTTCCTTGTGAAACTCCTTGGAGACTTTTTTGATGGAGTTTGAGATGAAGGATTGGAATGTGTAGAAGATGGGGAGCTAGAATAGTCCTCACATGAAGGTCGGGTGGAAGAGTGTGAACTTTCTTGAGGGGATGTTGGTGCAGATGAGGATTTGGAGGATGGCATGACTAGATAGTTCACATAGGTAGGTTTTGAAGAAGCTTGTGAACTTGATTGACTATTTGGTGAGGTAGGGGTGATCGGTTGAGATATGGGATATGAAGTAGATTGAGGGATCATGCATTCTTCTCATGAAAGGGGATTTTTGGCAATCAAGGCAAGAATGGAAGATGCTAGATTTAGATAGGATATAGCGGATGGTGGATCAAGATAGGATGGGAGATCAGGATAATGGATTTGAAGACTAGGATTTTGGTTTTGAAACTAGGCTGGGGGATAAGTAGATGGAGGATTTGGATAAGGGATGTAGCTAGTAGGTTTGTTGTGAAAGGATGGTGCTTGAGATATGACCATAGAAGGAGATGGAGGTATGAAGGATGCATACAAAGGATATTTAGGTTCAATATTGGAAGAAGGTGTGGATGAATAGCATAGTGGATTTCCCCTGTCAAAGGTATGATAAGGAGTGATAGTGGATATGCATGAAGGCATTATAGGATATTTTGGAGGAATGATAGGATTCTAGGGGATGTTTGGAGAAATCTTGCTAAGGTTTTCAAAATAATCATCATGATCGACAAGACTCTCATCATCATCGAGATAGGATGGAGGAAAATTTGGAGTATGGAGGATGTTTGGATCAAGCCTTCTAAGGTTTTCAAAGTGCTCATCATGATCAACAAGACTTTCATCATCATCAAGATAGGATTGATTGAGAGGAGAGACATAACAACCAAACTCATCATAATAGTTTTGAGACATGCTGACTTGTGGATGAGTTGGATAGGGATGAAGGATTTCAAGATGGATTGGAAGATTGACAAGATTAGACTGGGATTGGATTTGGCTCAAGATAGGAGGAAAGAGTGACTCTAGAGGAAGATGGGAAGATGATGGGGAATGACCAAGATGATTCTAATAACTTAGGATAGGGGGACAAGACTAGATGGGGAGGATGACTGGAAGACCATGATCAGGAGACTAGGATGATAAGATTCTGAAAGCTTGGATGACTTCTATATGTTGATTTCTATGGCAAAGGATTTGATGTATAAAAACTTGTGTATGTTTGAACAGATGTTTTGCACTGAGTTTGAAACTTCAAGAAACACATCAATCAGAACTACCTAGGAGACAGGTTAGTATCAGAATCTTTTCCTACAGCTTGATATCCTAGAAAAGGAATACATATGGTGAGTGTCTTAAGGTGATATGGGAAACCACTTGGATTGGTTCTTGCACAAAGATTTTGATACCTTTGGGAGTAGATCAAAGAGCCTCTGATTAACAAGTATCTGATTTGGTTTGTAGTGTCCTCCCAATCAATTTGTACATGCATGACTCACTTAAGAGCCTAGTTGACCATGCTAAAACAGTAGGGATATTCAACTACCTCGAGCTACCATCAACATGTTGTTGGAGATTTGCCAGCAGGCTAGTACTGACTATATGTTTGTCATTGATGACAACATATGGAAAGTAGCATGCATGGAAGTCTTATGTAGTAAGCTTTCTATATATGAAGCATGGACATGATATCATGAGCGCAAAGGTTAACTATTAGTACAAACAGTTATATAGCAGTTGGTGTCAGCAGTGTTCCTAACAGAGTAATAGGCAGTGTTCTATATATGGTTGTATGTATAGTTATCATGGAGCCTTGCACGCTTGGATATATGTTGAAGACATGTTAGTGATGTTTTAGTTATGGACGTGTAGTCTGTTGATGAGTAGAAATGAAGCTATGCAGTTGCTATTTGCCAACAGCAGTTTCTTGTGTTTGTTCAGAAGAGCCGACAAAGATTTTATTGGTTCTTGAGTTGTGCCTATCTTGAGGGTATGCGCCCTTGGATTTAAGCTTGGAGAAGTGTTATTGATGTTTGGTTAAGAGTGCATGAGTTAATTCAGCCTACAAAGAAAGTTCCAGTTGTTTTGGTAGAGCCGATAGTGTGAAGCGCGTGTCTACAATTATTTTATTAGACAGGTCCCAGAATGTGTTGCATGCATAGTAGAGCCGAAAGAATGTTATTAGAGTTTGTTATGGTTTCTCTAATATGATTTCAAGGTGGTTCTAATAGTCCAACTTGATTATATCATTTCGAGGAAAGATATTTATAGGCAGTCATTTGTGATTTCTTGAGTGTGGTTCATGGTTGATTAAGTAGAGTAGAGCAGAGTGTGTGAAGTGTTGAGCCATCAGAAGAAGGTCTATGTGACCAAGTAAAGTATTTGTGGTATTCATTGGAACTGATCCAAATAGCAGGTCAAAGCACAGTTCACTAAGATCCACATATAGTGTGTATCTATTAGTCAAAAGGTTGTAGCCTTCACCGCTTTGAGCAGTGAGCTCTCGGACAGTGCGTCCTCTCCCCTAATAGGGACAATTGTAAAAGACTCCTAACAGGGTCTGACCCTTGACTAGGTCTACTATACTTAATATATTGTAAAGTTACTCCTAACAGGGTAAAGGATCTTCTAACAAGGATCATTATACACTAGTACAGAATATTAGTGGGTATCAAGTCCCACCGGGGTTTTTATCTATTTGGGTTTCCCGTAACCAAAAGATTGGTGTTGTGTTCATGTGTTCTCTCATTATGTTTATGCTTTATGTTTAAGTATACTTAATTGGATAAAGAATTGAATCTTGAAGATAACTTCACCCCCCCCCCCCCTCTCAGTTATCTCTTGGGACTATTCCTAACACATGCATCACCTGAACTTGAGGGGATGAAGCGAGAGTTTTCTCAACACTTTATTTCTATACCAGTCAGGGAAGTACCGATTTGAATTCATTCTACAAAGAGGAAGCACTTTTCTCTCTGGACAAGCTTCGCTAGAAGTAAAACAAATGAACTTATCCGAGATCAAGTGTTTTACGTCACTTAGATTAAGAGGATTTGTAGAATTGAAACTCCTAGAAGCATATCATGCAGAGTTCTTTCCCCATTTGATTAAGTGATTTGAAATGAATTCTTGTGAAAAAATATGTGTTTATGATTTTGATTTGTTAATCCTTAAAGACACAAATAAGATTTGAAAGAAATCTGCAATTTTGTTTTAATTTTTCACTCAAGATTGTGTTTTGCAAGATTTGATTTTGAACTTTGGAATGAACTAGAGTGCTTTGTTTTCACTTTAAGGCATTAAATAATGATTTGTGTTTTATTTTATAATTGAGATAAAATGATTATTTTCACTTTGATTCATTCTTTTAGTTTCACTCAAGGTTTGGTGTTCCTATGATTCAATTTTAGACCAAAAGAGAGGTTCCTAGATTGATTTTGTGCATGACAACTTGGAAAACATTCAAGATTTTGCAACAATAAATTTTTTTCTATCAATATTAAAGCCTTAAGATTTAATTAGGAGCTTTTAGGAAAGATTAGGACTCTTTAAGAACCATTTAGGAAAGAATAGGAAATATTTGTAGATTTTGTTCCTAGTTTGCATGAGATTTTGAAAGACCTTTAAGATAATGCAAATGAAGTCCACTTTAGATAAGCACAATTGTTTCAAGATTGGTTTGAGAACACTTAGCATGAATTATTATTTATTTAGTAACCAAATAGGAATGTAAATGCAGAAATGTGGTTCTTTTTAAGCACCCAAAGTTTGAAGTGTTCCTAACTTGTATAAATGAACCTCAAAAACCCTAGATTTGCATGAATGATGTTATTTTTGGCCAAATGAAAGTCACTAGAGTTGAGTTTTATTGTTTTAGGACCAAATAGGAATGTTTATGATTAATTAGGAACATATTAGGAAATAATAGGAAAGATTTGCAGATTAGTCCCTTAAGGGCACTAAAAAATGACTAGAAGTTCATTTTAAGCCGGAAAATGAAGTATTTTTGGTTCCTAATCATCCAATAAAGTTAGTTAGACTTAAGTAACTTGTTTTTTGGTAATAAATTTCCCCCCATTAAGTACTTTCAAAATTTTAATGTCATAAATTACAAGCTTGAAGTGTAGGGTCACTAGGATCCCCAAACAGGTCCAAAAAACCAATAAAAACTAAGTCTAGGGACTCAAAAAAGATCCATGCCTCCCCTAAGACATTTTATGCCAGTAATTAATTATATTAAAGTTTCTTAAAACACTCCATGCATGCCCCATATGACAATTCATTGTTTCCCACATGACACTTGAGCCAGAAGGCCAAAAATGGCTTAAAATGCACTCAAAACTGGCCCATACGACAATTGCATGATGGTGGTCAATTTTTCGTATGACATATGGGAACTAATTATACGAAAATTTATCAAAATTATCAATATCCATATGAAACTACAGCAAAATCCATCCGAAAGGTGTTAAAAACTGAGTTTTTTAACCAAAAAACCCTTAAAAAGGCAGTTTTGAAGGCTTGTGGAGTCCCACCAAGCGTGCCAAAATGTGATCAGAGAAAACCTAACATGTTTGTAAAAATATTAGACATTAAAAAATTATTATAATATAATATTCCTAACATATAGTAAAATCTATTTGCAAAGTCATTCAGATAGAGCTTCAACGGGAGCACCCTGTCACCGTTTGATTTGCTCTCGATTTAGGTACGTGGGTGTGCTCTCAAAACACATGGAGCTTGTCCCTAATACATATTAGGAGGAATTGGGATGGATTAGGGACCATGATAACCCTGTAGTGGCACAAAATCAGTTATAGAACACCTGGTTTTCCCCTAGAGCCTCAAGGATCCTAATAGAGCTAGAAATGCAGATTGATGCAAGAATGCTTAAGCTAGATTGATTTTATCCAAATGAAGATGTGATATGATGATAAAGGTATTATAAAAGATTAAAAAATAACTAGATTCAATCCATTAAGCTATTCTAGGATGATCTATGAAAGCATAAAATAGAGTTAATCTAACAATTATGCTAAATACTAAGATGATCTAGATAGAAATGAGCATGATAACAATGCATGAAGATGAAAACTAAGATAATTTATTTTCTCTTGGAAGAGAGAATATTTATAATATTCAAGCCAAGGGCTTGGGTTAGGAAGAGGATTTAGGGTCAGAGTTAGGGTTTGGGGTAGAATCTGAGGTAAGGTTTGGGGTATGATTAGATTGGCCTTGGTTAAGGTTGCTCACACATGTGTGAGAAACACTAGGGAAGTGTGAAAGGGGAAAAAGGCTTGAAGAGAAGACATGGGTCTCTTTATGAGGCTTTAAGAGCCTTCAATGGTGGTGTAAGGAGCCATTAATGAGCATGTAAGGCTCATTAATGAGAGGATTTGACCAAAAGTCAAAGATTGAGGATTGAGACTAAAAAGGGTAGGAATCACCTTCTAAGTAGGTTTAGGAAGGGTTTAGGAAAGTTTAGAAGAGGTTAGGGCTTTCTAGAAGATTTCTAGGGTTTTGAGGGATTTAAATAAATATTTCATTTATTTAAAGGTTTTTGGTCAATTTATTAAATAATTAATAAATATTGGGGGAAATGATGTTTAAATTGGATTTAAACATTTATGGAAGGGATTCCTTAGTTAAATGATCTTAATTAAGATAGGATTAATTAATGGCATAATAATTAACTAATTAATTAAATAAATAAATAATTAACAAATGATGATGTCATCAGGGGTTTTTGAGAAATAAAATATTTTGATTTGTCAAAAGCATTTTAGGTGTCTATAGTTAGAAAGTAACAGTAGGTTCTGATCTGAAAATATACAACTCACTTTGCAAATACAGATCCACTTTGCACATATGCTAATTTACTGACTGACCTTCATTTCCATCTCCATCTCTAATATGCTCAAAATTCTCTTCAAGTAATCACCACAACTCTGTTTAATTTCAGCCTTCTTCTTAGATTCATCAGTTAATAACATCAACCTTCTTCTTCTCATCTCACCATTTGTAACCTCACAATTATGTTATTCGTATACCTCCTTGATCAGGTAGATTAATCTTTTGTCGCTTAATCTCTTCATAGATCTTAGGTTTAGGTCAAATTCATAAAATCCTTCCATCATTATGTTCTCCTTCTTTTCCTTCTAGATACATCTTCAAACTTCTCTTTGAAATCATAAGAAAATGTTTTACCATGCATTAAATGCTTCATACCATTCATTAATAATGTCAACACATTTTACATATCCCAAGAATTCAACCATGTCAACTGGGATTCTTAATTCTTTCTCAAAATGTAAATTACTAACACTCGGTCAATATTGTGTTCATCTCCTTAGTCGTCACTAGATATCTCAGTCATCACTAAAACTTTTCTTCTCGACAATTATCTATCGATCAGCAATTACTGATGTTCGGTCAACACTAGATTTGCTCAACATATATTGGCACTCAGTCAACACTAACATCACTCAGCTTAAACTAGATTTCTTCACTTTTGCTCAGTTAAGCCTACATTTTCAGTCTTTCTTCTTCACTTGGTAAACAACACATTACCTTGCCAATGTGCCAACTAATCAAGTACCCATTGAAGTATCACAAAACTCAACCTTTCCTTAGGTCCTCTTCTTATCTCCTCTTTTCAATTCCTCTTCATCAATCAAAAGATATGGTACTCTCCTAGATAGCAACTGTCTTACCAATTAAGGTTTGACATCAATGACAATATAACAATTGTTTCAATTATAGTTTCCAATGGGGTGATGAGTGGAAAACTTCATTCAAGGGCTCTATGAGTGGTTTGTAATGCCATTTGGGCTCTCAAATGTCCCTAGCACCTTTATGAGACTTATGAATGAAATTTTGAAACCTTTCATTAATAATTTTATGGTTGTTTATCTTGATGATATACTAATTTTTAGTAGGAGCATAGATGAGCATCTAGATCACTTGGATCAAGTCTTGAGGAGACTCAATGAAGAGCAATTGAAGGTTAATTTGGAAAAATGTGTATTTATACAAATAGAGCTTGTGTTCTTGGGTTTTTTGATCTCCCACAACAACCTCAAGATGGATCCCTCCAAACTTGAATCTATCATCAACTAGCCTACACTAGGGACAACATCAGAGGTAAAAAGCTTTCATGGATTATCAAGTTTTTATAGGCCAATGATGCTTTTGAATATCTAAAAAAGAGAGTTGCAGAACAACCTATATTAGTTTTCCTTGATTTTCACAAGGTCTTTACAGTAGAGTGTGATGCAAGTAAGAGGGCTATTGGGGGAGTCTTAAGCCAAGAAGGAAGGCTTGTTGCATTCTTTAGTGCAAAATTAAATGAGGCTAAACAAAAATATTCCACCTATGACCTTGAGTTGTATGCCATGGTGAAATCACTTAGGAAGTGGAGGCGTTACTTATTGCCTAAGGATTTTATTGCATACACTAACAACCATGCACTTAGCTTCCTAAATAGGTAGGAGAAGTTGAATCACATGCACATTAAATGGATGGAGTACCTTCAATCTTATACATTCATCATCAAGCACAAGAAAGGTACCTCAAACAAGGTTGCAAATTCTTTAAGAAGAAGGAACCTCACAATGCAAGAAATATAGTTGGAGAGTGTTGGGATCCATTATATGAAAGACATGTATAAGAATGATGTAGATTTTAAGGAGGCTTATTAGGTTTGTATGGAGCAGTCAGAGAAATACCATACTGATTTTCTAGATTTTGTGTTGTAGAAAGGCCTACTTTTTAAGGGCAATCAGTTATACATACCCAAGGGATCTATGAGGGAGAACATTATAAAAGAAAAACATTATGGTAGCATGGCAGGGCATTTTGGTATGGATAAAACACTCGAGCATGTGAGGAGGTACTATTTTTGGCCAAGATTGTAGACTGGTGTCAGAAGATTTGTAGAAAGTTTCTTGGTGTGTCAAAAGGATAAGGGTCACACCTCTAATGCAGGCCTATACACTCCATTACCCATTCCTTATAAACCTTTGGATTCCATTGTAATACCCCAAAAATGGGCATCAATACCATTAACCCTCTATATCAACAAATTGATCAAAATCGACCCTAAGTCCTAATCCAAGGCACATCTGTACATCAAGCTATCAAAACTCTAATTGATTTTATCACAAATGTGCATCGAGGAATATTCTTAAATATTCCTAATTCATCTTAATTATCTCTAATTAAATATTATTTGGCAATAAATGATATTATGTTATTTATCCTAAGTGCGATTAATTGAATATGTTCAATATTTGATTAATTAAACTTCATTTAGCCACTTAACCACTTTAATTAGATTTAATTATTTTATTCTTAATTAATATTGTTTATTTGACAATTAATCAAAAACTCTAAAATAATTGATTGAATATTTATTTAATTGATTAATTTAAATTGTCAATTGAAAATATGATTTTGAATAAAATTTGATTTAATAATTGATTAACCCATAAATCAGTTATTTAATTAATCAAATGGGTTGAGAATATTACACATGTAAATTAGATAAAGAAATCAATATTAAGTATTTATCTACACATAAATCAGAAGGTTCAGTTAACTCAAATTCAACTATCTGACTCAATCTGTTAAGTTTCTAACTCAACACTTGATTGTGAGTCATAAATCTGATTTGCATGATCATGTCAAAAGTTAACTATTTCTAATTCCATGATTACTTGTCAATCAATTCGAGTTAATCAAAGAGTGTTTTTTGGTTTTTCCATGAGTCATCAAATCCGGGTTTTCTATATAAATGACCCTCGGTTCTTCACAAAGGTATGTGCAATCTTGAGAATAACAGAGTTATATTGTCGAGTTCTTGATTGATTGTACCTCCATTGATACCATTGCTATTTACATTTTCTTAGTTTTTCATTCTTAGTTTGATTACATTTCATTGACATTATAGCTTTAGATCATTTCATCTAGCTTAATTGTTATTATTGCATTTAAAACTACAAAAATATAGCTTAGATCTTGCATCCATTTCAATCATCTAGCATTCAAATCCTTAGTCTAGATGTCACATTGTCACTAGTCTTGGTCATAATCTGAGAATACTATACTCGCGTCTCTTAGAAGGCAGTAGATCATCTAGTTTATGATAGATTCATTGTTTGTTTGCTTATTTACCATTTGTTTGTAATATTCTACTAAAGTGTTTTGTCTTCTTAGCAAGTACAATTTTAACACACATTTTTGGTGCCCACCATGGGGCCCAATATCGGGTTTCCCATTTCCTTTTCATCTGATTTTTGTTCATTTTTCATCTGGTTCTCAAATTTTGTGAATTTTTCATAAATTGCACAGGAAATATCATATGACACTTTTGATTGATGTTTCAAATAATCTTTTATGTCATACGACATACAACATTCATGTATTATCATGTTAGAGTGGACCCATTGTCGTATCAATACAAATTTGTCATGTAGATAGGTATCGTGTGTCATACGACACTCAATTCCAATTTTTCATTTTCCATATGGGTTTTTGTGATCATTTTTCAAGGTTTTGCCATGAATTTTGACTGGTATTAATTTTGACCTTTGTTGTTTGCTGATGTATGATCATTTTTAGACAGTCTAAGGCTTTTACAAGATGTGTGAGGAAGACTTGAGCATTAAAAACTTGTGAAATCCAATTTGGCCTATTCGTGTCTTCACTTCTAAGCCCTTTTTTATAGGAAACCTATCAGAGATCGCTTGTCAAAGAAAGCTCAATCAACTTAAAATTTCTGACTTGTGGTTTTGTAGGTTGCCAAATCTTCATCAAGAAAATATTATGTCTGATTAAAATCTTTTTCATAGGCACATAGTTAATTAATGATGTGCGGCATATTGACATTGTGGTAGATACTAAAGGACTATGCTCTTCTCTTTTATAGAGAATCATAAACCAAAAGGTATCCCGCCCCTAGCAATATATGTATTGTCTCTGGATTAACTCTATTTTGCATGTCTTGGATAGGGAAAAGGAAAAGGTTGGGGGATTATGCTCTTCTCTTTTCAAGAGAATCAAAAACCTAGATCCTGTGGTCTCTAACCTCACATTTTAATTAAACCCTAACAGGCCTGTCAAGGTGGAAAAATATCCCGAGAATGACCCAAAGTGATACAACATTTTCATCGTGCTTTTGATTCACTATAAATATACACCTAAGGGGATGAAAGCCCTGAGGGACATTGTTGAGCTTGTTTGATTTATCAGACATGGTTGCATATTTTGATGAGCGGAAACCACGCTTAATATCCTGCTTGTGAGACTTCACATGTGTTAATTGCTCATATATCCTGTACTTGGACTATGGGATTCAATGATTAACAGATGACTTTATTAAAAGCCTAAGCTAGTGGCCACTGATCTACCTCCAAAGGATTTGTAGTTCTTGTGCGAGGTGAATAGTAATCACCCCAAGAAACTTGTCATATTGAGCTACTTCCAACATTAACACCCAAACATATATGGGTGTCAATATCCATTGCATGCCATTGGTCTCCCATATGGTGGGGAGTTGGGGGATGTGTTCTTAAGTCAATGAGAAAGTGTTGCATCTCTTCTCCTAGTTAGGTTAAGCTAGGTGTGATTGATTCATTGAGTTAGTTCCCAAAGTGTTTTCTATGATTGTAAACCTACTGCTATGTTAAACATCCTCAGACAATTAGAAAAATACAAATCCTAAATTGGAAAACAAATTGAAGACAAAATATCAAAAATTACAAACTTCAAGAAAAAATCCTTTTCTGGTGTTAGTTGCCATTTTATCCTGTCAATTGTCGTATGACAATTGTTCAAAATCTTGCATTGTTGTAATCAGAACTAAATGTTTGTCATATGAGAAGTAACTGGGTATCGTATGAGTATTATCAACATTTGCAAGAAACAAAACATTTTATGGTTTGAACTATCATACGGGCTACCAAATTATCATGTCAAGGTCTATTATGTGTTGTACAAGCTTGCATATTGTCGTATGGAATTTTTCACAAACTATCAAAAAACTCATTGAGTTTACATAGTCCGGACAGGGACCATGGAAGGGAATCCTCAAAATCTGATATACATCCTCAGGGGTAATAGTGATCTCCCCGGTTGGCAGGTGGAAAGTCTACATCTCTGAATGGAAATGCTTGATCAAAGTTGTCAGTAGACCATGATTTGCCCTAATCTCGGGCAAACTAATCAAGTGCTCAAAACCACAAGAAGTGAGGTGAACTCTCATAGGGTCTAGTAGAGAGATACAAAGTCTTTGTGTGGTTGGATGCGTCACCCTCACATGTATATCTTGGTATGATATTTGCAAACACTAAATAATGAAGAACAATATCAGTCAATCAATCCAAATCAACGAAGAACTGACGAAAATCAATAAATTAATCATTCTACAAGGTGTAGTTAATGTCATTGAATCCATCTGAGCAATTAAAAATTTCAAAAAAAATGCATTAAGTGCCTTAAAAATGCTTGTTATTTTTCATATGATAATACATAAATTAATAAACTGGCATCAAGTGTCGTACGACAATCAGATAGGTCCCATACGCCAATTCTTCCCATACGATAATATACTAAGTCTCATATGATAAACATTGCAGATCAACAAATGTCGTAGGAGTTTGGGTCCCTCTCATACGACAACCATAAACAACCAATACGACAATTGACACTTTTGTGAATTGTCATACGACAATACACCAAGTGTCGTATGACATTCAGAGAAGCAAAAAATTAAAAATGGTAAAAACACATAAAAATCCAAAAATTCAATAAACACAAACTAAAATGCATAAAAGGAGTTCAAAGGATGACTTACTGGATTGTTGTATCTTCAAGATCTCTGGTATTGTCAAGATCACTCGAATCAGTGAGAGGAGACAAGAATCAACAATTTCTCACTCAGAGGGCTCCACAAACTCACAAAGTCAACCGCGTAAATGATTTCAAAAATGGCCCTTTTTCACCTTATATAGGTTTTGACCTAATTTTCAAAAGTGCTCCAATTGATGTGAAAATAGCACCCCTAGCTAATTTCGATGTCCTGAATCCATTTTCAAGATCAAAATTGAAATTTGAGATTGTTCTATTTGTCAAAATTGTGATTTAAAATTTGGACCTAAGACGACCAAATGCTTGCAAAATCGACCTTCATGAAATCAATAGAACCCAGATCTCAACCTATTTGAACATCTTACATCAAGTTTTTTGAATTTCAACTTGGTCAACCATGGACACAATGGTCAAATCTGCCCAAACTTGGTCAACAAGACCTCTAAACGATGCAGAATGCATCCCTGGACGTATACAACCAATTTCAAACTCGATCACATAGCTTCTCATCAATTCACACTATCTTTCTCACCAGATTTTGATTTTCATTCCGAAGGGGGCATGGTATTATACATCATTAAAAATTATCAAATATGTTAATCAAATTTTATATCGACAAAACATTTTCAAATCTTCTTCTGCAATCAAGACAACAACCAAGTCTAATTACTGACTCAATCAAAGTGCTCATCGCTTGGGGCATATCAAATTCATCAAAATTCATCAATTTGGTATTCTCTTTATCTTGTAAACTGTATCATCTCTTTGTAACCATTGGTTCAGATGTGTTATTTCCTCGATTATTCGTAACTGAAGGGTTCATAGTTGGTATCCTTTTGATTCCTTTGGAAAAGTAGGTCTAGAGTCAGGATATTTAAATTCCTCATAATCATAGGTTCAAAATTAGTCATCTTATCACTTCTTTGTAATCACAGGTTCAGAGTTTCTATTATTGACATCATCTTTGATTCTTTGGTCAATCGAGACTTGAATCAACATCTTCAAACCTATCAATTGATTTCTATCTCAGAATAGGTTAATCAATCAGGACTAGTTTTTCCATCACATAACTGAGTCTGAGTCTCAACAAATAGATGTATCTTTGAATCACTATGCTTTGCACAGTAATTTAAAGAGGGGAAAAATGTAATACCCCAAAAATGGGCCTCAGTACCATTAACCCTCTATATCAACAAATTGATCAAATTCGACCCTAAAGTCCTAATCCAAGGCACATCTGCACATCAAGCTATCAATACTCTAATCAATTTTATCACAAATATTTTGTGTGTTGTGAAAAGAACCTTCATAGGGTTAGTATTGTCAGTAAATGAATAAAATAACTAAATTACCACAAATAGCAAGCTAATTTAAGTAAATGAAGACAAAAAGCACTCTATGGACCTCTATTTAGATTTGCTAATGCAAAGCTCTTAGCAAGCTTCCATTAGTGACAACTCCAAAATGAGAATTTAAATGATAAGAAAACTAAGAATTCAATTCCAAAAGAAATTAAGCCTTAATTAACACTAAATTTGCCTTTCTAGCTCATAATTGCAAGAGGTTTGATGCTATTCTCAAATTTTGTGGATGATTTGTTCTTGATTTATGCCTTGCTTTTATAGATTTTGGCAAGGGTAGGGGGTGGATTTGAGTTGATTATGGTTGAGTTGAGGTTAAGTCCATGGTTCCACCTTTGGAGAAATTTTAAATGGATTATCCTCAAAGCTTGGGACAAAGAGACAAAATGGGTGGCCAAGATGCTCTCACCTTATGTGTGATTGAGATTTGTTTTGAACTTGATCCATGTGAGTCCAATCCTTATTTCCCATTGGTTGATGCATTTTCCTCCCATGTGGTGCTAAGGGAAAATACAGATTTAATAATTAAATCTATTTAATTTGTTTAGCCATGTGTACCCCTTAAATGGGTTGATTTGATTTAAATTGAACTATACAATTAATTAGATTAATTGCACAATTTATTGATTTAACTTGATTTAAATTGATTTATTGGCTTTTGATTTTCAATTAAATTTGGATTTTGGCTTGATTACAATTTTGCTTTGATTTTAGCTTGATTTCAATTTATTGGCTTGATTTTGCCTTGGTTGCTCACTTGAATTAATCTTGTCCATTTTCAGGTGATTACAAATGCCCCTCTTTGAATCAATGTGTGAAGCGTATCGGTTCAAAGAATGTCTTGATTGTTTTGATTCAGAGTCACTGATTAGTTGATGATCGATTTGATGTTGATAAAGGATGCAGATACCGATGATGAATCTGATGAATTTTGATTCGATTGAAGTTCTTGATGTTCATTTTGATGATGGATCACTGATATGATGCTCGATTTAACCTAATTTGATGTTTTGACGCCCCACTTGATTAAAAGCAAAAAAATTTATGTTAAAAGATTATGCCTTTGATTTGATTGTGTCAATGATGATGTGATTGCATGACCCCTCAGGAAATAAATCAAAATTTGATCTTGGTGAAGGATATTGCATTTTTTATCAATTAGCATTGAAAAATATTTAATTATGAGTAAATTTAGATTTGATTTCTGATAATGTATTTATGATGCTGTGATAATGAATGCCCTTGATTTGGTTGAATAGGTGAAAACTTTTGGTCCTTGGTCATTTTCTGGTAAAAAATGCTCCTTTTAGGTCAAAATGGGCTATATAAAGTGGTAAAAGGTCATTTTCACTATTCATTTTTACCCTCTATTTTGACTTTTCCTCTCTGACCACTTTGAGCTATTTCATGATGATGATCCTGATTCGAGAGTATAGGTTCAAGAAAGGCTATCGATATCAGCGTCCACCTGGCTACAGACCTCTGGTATGTACCCCGACAACTTCTTTTATCTGATTTCAGCATTTAAGTTTGAAAATTTTGGATTTTTTAATTAAAAAAACCCTATTTTTTCATTTTTTAAATTTATGATGCAAGAGCATCCTAGGATTCTTGGCAATCATGTATCAACCAAAAATATGTTTGTGTTTGAAGGTAGATTGTTAGTTTTGATCTTGGTTTGGTTTGGGAGTCTGGTTGCTCGATTTTTGTGGTTGTCAGGGTGCTCGGTCTCTGAAGAACACTCGGCGATAACTGTGTTGCTCGGTCATGCTTGGCATGGTCGGTTGACTGGCACTCGGTTATTTCCTTTGTTTCTCGGTGTTCTTGCTTACCAACTGGATTGTTTGGATGGATCGGCTTGGCCGACTAGTTCCATTGATTTGGGTCACACTCTTCGAGTTATGGATTGACCGTTGGATGTGTGGGGACCTAGATTTGGCATGTTGCATTCTTCTATGTGGATCTGATGACTGTTTGGGGCCATCTTGGAGAGTTTATTTTATTTGTAAGGCTATTTGAGAGTTGACTGATGTTTTAGCATTTAATATTTGTTTGTAAGGGTTAATTGTTTCATCAACCAACTTGTGGCTGGGAATCAATATTTATAGGATGCTTGGTTAGTTGTTTAGGGCATCAGACAGTTGGAATAAAGCTAGTAGCCTACGAGCTTAGGGACAAGAAGATTTCTTGGAAGTTTGAGAACAAGTTTAGATCTTTCCTAGTTGCCTACCAATGTGATGTGTGTTGCAGACCTGGGCTAGCCAAATACTTATGTTGTGGAAAAGATTTGGATCCTACGTGATCTTGTAGCCTATTACTTGCTTTGTATCTAGCCACAACCGAGAAGGCCTTACAGCCTGGCACATTGCATGTAATTAGTGATTTGATGAATAAAGGCTTCAGTTTTATTTTAGATCTATTGTTGTTATTGTGTATTTCCATTGCATATTGGTTTGGCTATAAGGTCGGTTGGTCCTTAATTGGATCCACCAACCTTGACTACATCAAGTGGTATCAGAGTGAAGTTTGTTCCTGTTTGAGAAAAGTTTGTTCCTGTTGGAGCCGAGTGGATCTTGTGTGTTTGCATCTGGATCTTGATTTGAAGATGCCTCCGAGGAGAAATCGTGAGATCTCAGAGGAAGAGGAAACTACTGGAGAATTCAGTCTTGATGGTTTTAGGGCTTTGCAAAAACAAGTGTAAGACCTACAAGAAGAATTGAGAAAGATGAAGCCTACCTTGAAGGAGGATAGTGATGATGAATCTAAGGAAGATCATTTTGAAGAAGCTGTAGAAGAAGCTAGAGATCCTAAGGATAATTGAATTTTGAAAGCTATATCTAAGATTGAGAAAAGACCTAAGATTAAAGTTTATGCATTTGCTAGAAGCCTTAGGCTAGAAGAATTGATTGATTGGATCAATGAGATTAATGAGTACTTTGAGTATGAAGAAATAGAAGATCCTGATAGGGTTAGATTTGCAAAGACTAAGTTGAAGGTTCATGAAAATATCTAGTGGAGAGAAGTTCAACTGGAAAGAGGTAGAAGAGGAAAAGAAAATATCACTAAGTGGAACCAAATGGTGGACAAGTTGAAGAATAAATTCATTCCAGTGGATTATGAATTAGACATGTTTAAGAAGATGCAAGCTTTGAAGCAAACTAACAAATCGATATAGGAGTATACCGAGGAGTTTTATAGAATCTTGATTAGGACTCATCATTCTGAAGCTAATAAAGAGAAGGTTGCTAGGTATGTCTATGGTTTGAGACCTAGTATTCAAGAAGAGTTACGTACTATGCAGATGACAACAATCAGTGATGCTTATCAGATGGAATTAAAGATTGAAGAGAAGTTGAATAAGAAGTATGAAGGAAGACAAAACAATAGGAACCGAGGTGGTAAAACTGGTGAGACAGTTGCTGAGAGTAATGTGATAGAGAATCCTAAGTCTGATGTGGAATCTAGCAGTGGTCAAGCTACTAAGAATGTTGGACAAAGAGGAAAGTGGAAGAATGAGCTCACCGATACTTGTTATAATCATGGTGAAGCTGGTCACAGAAGTTTTCAATATCCTAAGAAAAGAGTTGCACTAACTATTGAAGAAGATATTGTGAATGTTGTAGAAAAATGTGAGACACTTATCACTAGGAGATTAGCTGCATGTGTCCATGAACTGGTGCAAAGAAGGAATTTGTTCAGAACTAGATGTAAGTGCAAGAATAAGGTATGTAATGTCATAGTTGATGGTGGCAATTCTAAGAACTTCATTTCAAATGAAATGGTTAGTAAGTTGAATTTGGAAAGAAGGAAGCATCCTAATCCTTATCAGATTAGTTGGATACAAGATGTGTCTAAGGTTAGAGTTGAAGAACAATTCTTGGTTAAATTTCAGATTGGATCTTACCATGATGAGATATTGTATGATATATTTCCTATGGTTTTTTTTCATCTGTTGCTCGGTAGACCTTAGTAGTTTAATAGGAATGTTTTGTTTGATGGTCGTGCTAATAACTATGTGGTTAGGCATGAAGGAGCTCGGCATAAGTTGATACCTTTACAAGAAATAGGGGTTAAGGGATTTGGAGTCATCAGGTGTTTTCCTTATGACAAACCTCAGGAGTAGAGGGTTGATAGACTTATTCCTATGAAGTCTAGTTTGAAGGAGAAGGAGAATGATATATCTGAAGAGTTTGTTGAGATTAAGAGGCAGATGATCTTTTTGACAAAGATGGTACAACAAATGTTGACATTTATGACACAGAGAGATGCAAATGATATTGAGTTGATTGAGGAGTCTGGAGGGAATGAACCTTACCAAAGCACTGAGATGATCGGTAGTGGTTAGAGTCAGTTATTATCAGTTACCGACCGGAAGGATAAGAAAAGTGGAAAGTAGAAGAACTTACTGTAGGGTGAGATGAATGAAGTGAAGATAACTTGGGACAAAGGACAAGAGGAGATATGGGTTAAGAACAAATTTGGCATACCTGTTCTGATTCCCTTGAGACGTTCCTAATTTCCTTATGAGAAAATATTTCTTACCTGGGGTGTCTAATGCAGGAGCATCCTAGGATTCTTGGCAATCTTGTATCAACCAAAAATATGTTTGTCTTTGAAGGTAGACTATTAGTTTTGATCTTGGTTTGGTGGAGTACTTTCTCAGTTTGGGAGAATGGTTGCTCAATTTCTATGGTTGTCAGGGTGCTCGGTCTTTGAAGAACACTTGGCGATAACTGAATTGCTCGGTCATACTTGGCATGGTCGGTTGACTGGCGCTTGGTTATTTCCTTTGTTGCTCAGTGTTCTTGCTTACCGACTGGATTGTTTGGATGGATAGGCTTGGCTGACTGGTTCTGTTGATTTGGGTCACGTTCCTTGAGTTATGGATTGACCATTGGACATGTGGAGACCTAGATCTAGAGTGTTGCATTCTTCTATGCAGATCTGATGACCATTTGGGGCTATCTTGGATAGTTTATTTTATTTGTAAGGCTATTTGAGAGCCAACTAATATTTTAGCATTTAATATTTGTTTGTAAGGGTTAATTATTTCATCAGTTGACTTGTGGCTGGGAATCAATATTTATAGGATGCTTGGGTAGTTGTTTAGGGCATCAAACAATTGGAAGAAAGTTAGTATCCTATGAGCTTAGGGACAGGAAGATTGCTTGGAAGTTTGAGTACAAGTTTAGATCTTTCCTGGTTGCCTACCAGTGTGCTCTGTGTTGCAGACCTTGGCTAGTTGAATACCGATGTTGTGGAAAATATTTGGATCCTGCGTGATCTTGTAGACTGTTACTTTCTTTGTATCTGGCCACAACTGGGAAGGCCTTACAACCCAGCACATTGCATGTAATCAGTGATTTGATGAATAAAGACTTCAATTTTATTTTAGATATGTTGTTGTTATTGTGTATTTCTGTTATTGGTTTGGCTGTAAGGTCAGTTAGTCCTTGATTGGATCCACCAACCTTGATTGCATCAATTTAGCAGTGCGTACAATCATTTTAATAGTGCGCACACCAATCCTGTTGTGCATCTAAGGTTTTCCGCAATGCTTTTAAACTTTTTAGTAGTGCTTACAAATGCTAAAGCTAGGGCACATTTCACATTTTCCCTTTTGTATAGCGCTTTCACATTTGATTGCACTTTTAAGATTTTTAGTGGCATGTACAGGGTATTCCTATAGCGCGTACTATATCCTACAGTGCATACAATAGTTTTTGTTGTACTTTTGATGTTTTAAGCAGCGTATTTGATTTTCAGTGCTTTTAAGCAATGAAATAGTGCATACACCTTATTTGGTCAAATTTGTGAGCATTTCAGTTAGTTTTCTGATCTGTCTAATGTTGTCAAGTTATCGATTGGCTTAGGTTTTTGAGTTCTGCTTCTAGCAAGTCATGTGATGTTAGTTTGAGTCATTTGATATTGAATGTTTGATGGTCAATCTTGATTTAGATGATGGATGATGATAAATTTTTCATCCTTTATGAATAGAATTAGTAAAATTGATTATGGTTTGATTAGATTTCATTGTTTGATTGACTTAAGATGGTCCAATAGTTTATGATTTCGATATCTGATGTGTTTAAACTTGCTTTTGCAGTTGCCGCTTTGGAAGCTAATTGTCTGAGGCTTGTTTCCTTTACCTTTCGATATGATAGATGACTTGAGCAGGCCAAAGTGTTGGATAATAGGTTGATGTGGGTTATCTTTCCTCCTCTCTCTCCCTTGATTCTGTGTGAATCAAGGTCTTCTTACTGCTATGGCAGAGCGCTGGCACTCTGACCATAACACTTTCCATTTACCAATGGGAGAGATGAAAATCACTCCTGAGGACATTTATTGGTTGCTATGGATCCCTACTCATGGGGAAATTATTAAATATGATCAGGTATATGATGGTACGGTATGCAGATGCCTCTTTGTAGACCCGACCATTGGAGATGAGAGCATTCAGTGGGCTCAGTTTACATCATTTCTAGTACTTGGTGTACTCGTTGGTGATTTATTGGTTCCTGATCAGCGGGGTCATGGGTTTGTAGTTGGTTGGGGTCAAATCTTGGAGGACCTAATTTCTCATCCTCACAGGTTTGATTGGGGATCCTATGTGTTGGCTCAGTTATACCATGAGCTTCATGATGTTGTATATCGTGGAGATGCTACTCTCTCTACTGGAGTAGTCCTCCTTCAATTATGGACCTGGGAGCATATTCTCATTACTCGTCCCATATTAGTTCATCATCAGGATGTAGGTTTTCCTTTTGCCTAGATGTATGAGGGGGTGCTTGTGCAGGCCCACATGGGAAAGGTGGATTACTAGTGGCACATCATTGATGATATCGATCAGGTGGTCTAGAGACCATACATTAGATGCGAGCCATGGCCAGAGGATGCATCAGAGCTACCATATATGTGCATACCTCATTGGATGATAGGGAGAACACCCTTGGTGATTGAGAGATTATGCTTCCATAGAGTTCTACGGTAGTTTGGCCAGATATAGGGGATGCTTTGGGGTTTATCCCTTTATGCTCATTTATAGGTTGAGAGGTCCCTCTAGGGTCCTTAGATTGACTATAGGACTACACGGGATGAGTTATTATAGCTGCCCCACCTTGTGTGGGATATGAGAGATCATATTGTTAACATCGATATGACCAACGATTACGTGTTGTTGTTCATACAAAACCCTTTTCCCAAATTAACAAATCCATCCAAGCCAGTGCCTGAGATTGAGGAGTCAGATGATGATGGTGGAGATGGAAGTGGTGGTAGGAGACAAGGTCATCGGGGATGACGAGGTGGTAGGGAAAGAAGAGGAGGCAGGGCTTTCATTCCTATTATTATTTCCCCCACTCCTATCAGAGGTAGAGTCTGGATGAGAGGCAGACAGGTTAGGGTGAGGGGTGGTCCTTTTAGAGCACTCCATCAGGTGGGGGTTGACAGATTGGCCAGATGGGTTCAACATAGAGTTTGGGTGTATAGGCAAGTTGGTGCATAGGTTGTGGTAGACATTGATGCACAAGTGCCCCATATTCTTGTAGATGAGGCACAGGCACCTCCAACACCTCCTCCTCCACAGGGTCCTATTCCTTCTTAGATTATATCTTCTTCATCTCTTCCATATTCTTCCATTCCATCTTTTTCCATTCCATCTTCTTCCATTGCTCCACCCGCATAGGCTCTTTCAGTAGAGGCTCCAATGTCATCTTCTAATGTTAGGGCTTTACAGTCTGATGTTTCAAAGACTAGGCAGCAGGTCAGTCAGTTGGGCAGTATGATGCAAACATTCATGGCTGTTATGAGTTAGTACAGGCTACAGGCGAACTTGAGTCGAGGTCCAAATACAGGTCCTGGTCCTGATGGTGCCAGTGGTTCTAGCAATTGATTATATACGATTGATCCATTTTTTTTATGTACATTATGATGATTATTTTTTATATCAAGACATTGGACTCATATTCTTTTATCCGATGATGTTTATTTATGATCGATACTTGTTATGTTTGATGGACTTTGATTCACATATTATAATGGACTTTGATTATACCATGGACTCTGATATTCATTGATAGATTTACTTTATATGATGTCATTATGTGTTGGACTTATTTTTCAAGTACTTTATATGATATGCAGATGTATATGATTCTATTTCTACATGCTTTGTTTTTATGCTTTTCAAATGCAGTTTATGATATGAATGCACCTGTCTAGTTATGAGAATGTCTTATTTATGACATAGAATAAATGGATATTTGCAATACATGGTTTAATGTTTAACAATGTATGATGATGTTATTTAATAGTTTAATGATTAATGCTATGTGATGATGTTTATGGACGCATTTATATGACGTTATGGATAATGCAATGTAATGTGATGGATGCAAATGAGATGTAAATATAATGGATGCACTCATATGATGTAATGCATGGATTTTGATGATTTAATGACTAATGATGAATGTAATGATAAATGATATAAATGATATATGGATTAATGATGATCTAGATGTAAATGCAATAACCTAATACACTTATTTTTTAATATAATTCAATGTTTAAATATAATTAACCTTGATGAATGCACCTATATCAAAAATGCAATGTACCAATGAGATGACATTAAATGCAATGTTTAGAATGAATTTAATTCAATACAATTAATAATGTCCTAATGATGTAATTAATGCAACTAAAAGATGATAATTAAAATGAATGAAACTAATGCAAATGCAATTTAATGAATTTAATGATATGAACTATAATGATAATTCAATGATTTGATTTAAAAGGAATGCAACCTAATGCAATGAATTTAAATTAACTAAGGTTAATGCCCTAAATGGATGCAAGATTACAAAGAATGAGATGAATCTAAATGTAACCTGATTTAAAAATGCAATTAATTTAATGCAAGGCACCTTTGTTTTTTATTGTTGATTTCCAACACACTCTATCACATATAGTTTTTGTTGAACGTTTGATTTTTGATTTTTTATTAACTCCACCCCCTTCTTTTCTCTTTTCTAAAACCCTTTTTGAGCTAAGAAAAATAAACAACTTAAATGCATTTAATCTAGGATGGATGCAGCTAGCTGTCACTATTCACAAATTAGGAGCTTATATTCATCATTGAGTAGTTTTGAAACTTGAAATTAGTACAACCATCACTGATTCAACCATGATGATATGAATACCTCTTTCCTTTTCCATGTTTCCTTCCCATTCTTGGTACAAATATCACTTATTGAAATCAATCATGAGAGTATGAATATCGATTTTGTCAGATTCTATGTTGCAAGTGGGTTTTGGTATTATGATATTCAACATCAAAATATCCAAGGTATCATGTTGTGTAAACAAATAAAGATCTTAGTTTTTCCATATGTAAATGTCCTCGATGATTCTTTAATGATCATGTCCTTAGATGGATGATACATACTTTAAAACCTTGACCTTAAGACACTCATTTAGAAATCAATAAAATATCATGCTTTCATCATAGCTTGTCTAGTTTAAAAACTTTCATCGATTTTGCTAGAAAGACATGATTTCATCAATCAAGTAATCACTTAAAAAATTTGCACTATTTTCCAAATCCATATTTCAAGTATAGTTCCATCCATTCTATACTTTTAATCTTAATAAAGGTAATGTCTTTGTGAGATCTTGGATCAAAAATTTTTGTTTGTTTGATTGATGTTAGGATTAGGATGTGATCGTGCAAGTGTTTCACTTGTATTTTGATGAATTGATTTGGTGTTAGATAGATGTTTTCTTTGATGAATCCTTCCTCCTTCAGAATAGATTTTCCCCTAGTCTGATGTTATTACATTTATTGGACTTGGGACATTTTTTCAGATTGGTGATGAAAGCTTTAGGTACTTGCAAATGCAATTGTGGGGTTGTATTATGCAATATATACAAATGTTGGTGAATGCAATATATACAAATGCTGGCAAATGTGATATTTACAAGGATGCCAACTAGGCATGAGACTGACATGGACTTTCAATGGCTCATGTTTACCAAGTTTTCACCGATTGAATGGATTTTCTCTTTTTCTATTTTTCAAGATTTTTCCCTTTTTTTTGCTACTAAGGTGCCTATTTGCTAGGTTTTCACCAAGGCACTTTTTCTCTTTTCCCATTTTTTTGTATTTTCTCTTTTTTTCAATTTTTTTGTTTTCATATCATCAAGGTGCCTATTTTCTAGGTTTTCACCAAGAAAACATCTTTTTGAAGATCATTTTCGATGTTTTTGGATTTCTTCATGCTCAATTTTTCACTATTTTTTTTTTTTTTTGCATTTCTAATTTGTTTTCTCTTTTCTATTTTTCAATGTTTTTTAAATTTTTCAGGATCTCTTTTAACTATGTACAATAAATAGGATGCTCTCTTATCTAATTTTTTGATACTCTTTTTCTTTATACCTTTTTAGTTGCTTCATGTGTAGAACCTTTTCAAGTGTATACTATTGATGGGTTCTTGCAACTCTTCTCCTTCACAATCAGCTAGTTTATAGGTGCCAATTCCAAAAGAAGAGGTGATCACAAAAGGTCCTAACCATTTTTCTTCCCATTTTCCTTTCTTCTCTCTTTCTTCTTTAATTTTAGGGTTCTCTCGCAACACTAGATCACCTATTTGGAATGTCCTTGGTTTGATGTGCTTGTTATAGTTCCTTGACATTCATTTCTGATACACTTTTAATTGATCAAATTATTGTTGCTATATTTCATCTAGTAGCTCCAATTATTGCAACATAGTAACCCTATAGTCTTCTTCACTTAGTAGTCCATGCAATGAGACTCTTAAAGATGGAATTTCTACCTCCAAAGGTAAAACTACTTCAACTCCACAAACTAGTGAGAATGGTGTAGCTCATGTTGGTGTTCTGATGCTTGTCCTATAATCCCATAGAGTAGGGTTTATTTTAATGTGCCAATATCTACTTGAATTATCCATGGTCCTCTTCAATATTTTTAAGATATTCTTGTTTGTAGCTTATGCTTGTCCATTACCTTGTGGGTAGTATATTGAAGATGAGTGATGTACCACATGAAATTTTGTACATAGTTCTTTCAAATATTTGCTCTTGAAATGTTTTTCATTATTCGTTATGATGGCGTGAGGAACACCATATCTACAAATTATGTAGTTTAATATGAACATGGATATTTTCTTTCCTGTGGCAGTGGATAAGGGTACAGCTTCCACCCATTTGGTAAAATATTCCATTGCAGTAATGATGAATTTATGACCATTTGATGATGGTAGATAAATCATACCTATCAAATCCAAAACCCATTGATAAAAGGGCCAAGGTGTAGTCATAGGGTGTAATTATTGTGCTAGCACATGGATTAAGTTTCCATGGTACTGACATTTATGATAGGTTTTTGCAAAGTGACAAGAATCTTTTTCAATAGAAGGCCAAAAATATCCTATCCTAAGAAGTTTCTTAGCAATGGTTAACCCATTTGAATGTGACCCAAAAATTCCTTCATGGATTTATTGTAAGGCTATGGTTGATTCCTCTTTCTCTAGATACCTTAAAAGCATTCCATCTAGGCTCTTGTGATAAAATGTTTCGAATACCAGGGTATAACGAGAGGCTTGTCGTATAAAAATTTTCTTTTGATTTATGGTTTGGTCTATGGGTAAGATTTGGTCTTTTAAGTATGTGTAAATGGCTCCATACCAAGGTGAGTCATGTCCCATTAGTAAGAAAATGGTGTGAGGATGGGAAGGGTCAAATGCAGGTTGTCCAACTTCTTCTACCAAGACTTCATATCTGTCATTTTGATCTGGCATTTGGAGAAGTGATGCCAATGTAGTCATTTCATTTTTTGCTTTATTCTTATCCCTAGGCACTTGTTCAAATGTGATTAGAGTGAAGTATTTATTGAGATTCTCAGTCATGTTCTTGTAAGGTATCAACATATCATATTTAGTCTGATACTCATCATTGATTTGATTAATAACCTATTGGGAATCTCTATAGATTTGTAGCTATGTTACCTTCCATTATAATGCCAACTTTATGCAAATGACCAATGCTTCATACTTAGCTATATTATTTGTACATGGAAATAATAGCTTGTATGATTTTGGAATTGTAGAACCTTGAGGAGTAATTAATAGTATCCTTGCTCCTGACCCATGTTGTGTATAAGAGCCATCAAAGTATAATTTCCATGTCTTTGCTTCAACATTAATTATTTTAGAATCTAGAAATTATGAGTGGATTGGTGATGCAGGAGCATCCAGGGTGTAAGAGCAATCTTGCATCACCCAAAAATATTTCTATTTTTATATTCAATAAGGGATATCTTATGCAGAGCTGCTATTTATGGAAACTTGCTATTTTTGGTAAGTTGTTCATACGACCTTAGAATGTTCTAATTTTACATGTGGAGGTTCATCTCAGTCATATCAATCTGCCAGTAAAGTTTCATGGCTAGATCAGGTCTAGTTTTGAAGATATTGAAGATTTTCGGTATTGGCAGCAGGGTACAAAAAATTTGAACTCAGTTTTGAAGGCTTTAGAGGCCCTGGATGAGGTCAAAAATTTGGGTGACAGGCACTTGTGCAATTCAAGCCTGTAGGGCGCTTTGTGGCCTTTCCGAAGTGGGGTTATAATAGTCAATCAGGTCAACTGGTGATGACTTATGGTCTCTGGAAGTCGGGCCACCTGAAATGGCAGAAAATAATTTTCCTTCAAAATTTATGTTCAGGTTTCAAAAGTTATTTTGAGTCAAATTTGATGTTATAAATTGAAAAATAAAATAATTATAAGTTTGGTTGGCCCTAAGGGCTAAATTTCTAGAACCTTCTTGGGCGGTGGAAATGCCTATGTAAAGAAGGCCTGTAGTGTTGTCTAGGGCAGTTCTGGGTAGTAGATCTGGGTATTGATTCGAGGCTTTGTCCTACAAAATATTGTAAGGGAATGCCCATGTGACTTTGCATATTGTAATTCTAAAAGTTTGTAATTCCATATTTGTGGAGATAATAAGAAGCCAATTTTTTGTTCTTGCATATTGTTGTTGTTTCTCTATTTATGTTATGTGTTTGTGGTATTAAGAGGAGCACCCTTCATCAAGTGGTATTAGAGTAGGAGTTCTTGAGTGTGTAAATAGATCATTGATTGTGAGGCAGTTTGCACCAAGACCGTGGGTTAGGGTTTCTGTGTAAACAGATCACCAACTATGAGGTAGTTTGCACCAGGACCGTGGTTAGGGTTTCAGCATGCATCATGAAAATGCCTCCACAGAAGGAACATGGTGGAAGATCTGGTGTTGTAACACCTGAGGTTAGAGCGCTCCAGAGACAAGTGCGAGCATTGTAAGAAGAGATTCGTAGAGGAATAAATCTTAATGTCAGAGATGAAAGTGAGGATGAAGCTGAAGAAGGAAATGATGATCAAGAAGAAGAAGGAAAAATTTTGAATCAAGAAGAAGAAAGGCTTTTTTGAGCCATTTCCAAGATTGGGAAAAGACCTAAGATCGAGGTTTTGACATTTTCTAGAAATCTTAACCCAGAGGAATTGATCGAATGGATCAATGAATGTGAAGAATATTTTGAGTATGAAGATATTGAGGATCTTAATAGGGTCAAATTTGTGAAGGCCAGACTGAAAGGTCATGCAAAGATCTAGTGGCAAGAGATTCAATTGGAGTGAAATAGAAGAGGGAAAGATAAAATCACAAGATGGGATTGGATGGTGGATAAATTGAAGCGACAGTTCATCCTTGTTGATTATGAGCTTGACCTACTGAAGAAAATACAAAGTTTGAAGCAAGCGGGATGATCTGTTCAGGAGTATACAGAGGAGTTCTATCGAATCCTCATCAGAACAGGCCATGTGGAAGCTGATAAGGAGAAAGTTGCTTGTTACCTTAATGGGTTGAGGCCAAGCAATCAAGAGGAGTTGAATCTAGTTCGAATGAACAGTATTGAAGAGGCATATCAATTTGCCCTAAAAGTAGAGGAAAAGCTAAACAAGAAGTTCGAGAGCAGACAAAATGGAAGAGGTCACGGTGGATGATCTAGTGGACGGTCATATGGAGGCCAAAATGAAGATCCGAAAAAGAAGGATGAGGCCAGTAGCAGTCAAAATCAAAGAAGAAACAATTCCAATCATTTCCAAGATCAGAACAATAGAGGTCAGAGAGGAAGAGGAAGAGGACAAGGTTCAGAAAGAGGAAGCTTCCGTGGAACATGTTTTCACTATGGAGAAGAAGGTCATAGGGCATTTGAATGTCCTCAGTGCCAAGGAAGGATGGATACGAGGAATGAAGGCTAGGCCAAAGTTGCACATGTAGATGAAGATGTCAGATCATCAAATTCTAAAGATGCTGAAAGAGGAGTAACAGAAGAGTCCTGCTGAGTGGTGAGAATGAACCTGAACAAAGGAGGAGCCTATTTTGCACTAGATGCAAGTTTGAGGGTAAATGTTGTGATGTGATTATTGATAGTGGAAGCACTAACAATTTGGTGTCAGAAGAGATGGTGACAAATTTGAAGCTCAAGAGATAGAAACACCCACATCCATATCGGATTGTTTGGGTGCAGGATGACCACAAGGTCATGGTCAGTGAAAAGTGCCTAGTAAAGTTCAAGATTGGTGGGTACCATGATGAGGTACTATGTGATATCATACCTATGGATGTATGTCACATGTTGTTGGGTAGGTCATGGCAGTTTGACAGATGTGTTGTACATGATGGTCGTGCGAATACCTATTCCCTGACAAAGGATGGAGTGCGACATAAGCTAAAGCCATTGAACGAGACCAAAGAAAAGGTATGTGGTAATGCGAGAATAACTTTTGTTGATGGAAGAAAATTCCTAGATGGTTTGAGGCATGAGCATGTGTGTTTTGCTTTAATTCCAAAAGCTGGTAAAGAGGAAGTAGAGGATGTACCTATAGAGGTTGCAGATTTGTTGAATGAGTTTCAAGATATTGTATCTAATAATGTACCTGATAGATTACCACCGATAAGGAAGATTAGTCATTAGATGGATTTGATTCCAAGAGCTATTTTGCCAAACAAGGAAGCACAATGACACCAGCAGAAAGTGTAGATTTGAATAGACAAGTACATGAGTTGTTACGGAAGGGATTGATTCAAGAGAGCCTGAGTCCATGTGTTGTACCAACATTATTAGCACCAAAGAAGAATGGAGAATGGAGGATGTGTACAGATTCTAGAGCAATAAACAAGATCATAATCAAGTACCAGTTTTCATTACCATGAATGGATGATATTATGGACTGTTTGAGTGGAGCTGTGTATTTCTCAAAGATAGATCTGAACAGTGGATATCACCAGATTTGGATCAAAGAAGGAGATGAATGGAAGACTACCTTCAAGACAAAGGAAGGACTGTATGAGTGGTTAGTCATGCCTTTTGGGCTAACCAATGCACCAAGCACTTTCATGCGGCTCATGAACGAGGTTCTGAAAGAATTTCTGGGTAAGTTTGTCATTGTGTACCTAGATAATATTTTGATCTTTAGTAAGACATTGGAAGATCATATGATGCATATTCATATGGTGTTTGAGAAGTTAAGAGATGAGAAATTGTTGATTAATTTGAAGAAGTGCAGTTTTGTGAAGAAAGAGTTAGTGTATTTGGGATTTGTAGTTTTAGCAGAAGGTCTAAAAATGGACCCAGAGAAAGTATAGGCTATCCTTGAATGGCCTACTCCAAGGAGTGCTACTGAGGTAAGGTCTTTTCATGGTTTGGCTAGCTTTTACATAAAGTTTATCAGAAATTTTAGCAGTATTTGTGGACCCTGGACTGAAACAATGAGAGGGGATAGAAAAGAGTTCAAGTGGACTAATGGGGCAGATAAGAGTTTTAAACTATTGAAATAGAAAGTTATAGAACAACCTATTTTAGCACTTCCTGATTTTAATAAGGTGTTTCAAGTAGATTGTGATGCTAGTGGTACTGCAATAAGAGCTATTATGAGCCAAGAAGGTAAACCTATTGCTTATTTCAGTGAGAAGTTGAATGATGCCAAGAGAAAATATTTTGTTTATGATCAGGAATTTTATGCTATAGTTCAGGCATTGAAGAAGTGGAGACACTATCTACTTCCTAAGGAGTTTGTTTTGTATACTAATCATCAAGCTTTGCAATATTTGAATAGTCAAGGAAAGTTGAATCAAAGGCATTTGAAATAGGTTGAGTTTTTGTAGAGTTATACATTTGTTTTGAAACATGGAAGTGGAAAGTCTAATAGGGTTGTAGATGCACTTAGCAAAAGGCAACTATTGCTAACAAAGATGTAGATTAAGGTGGTTGGGCTCAAGGAACTCAAGAATTTATACCCAGAGGATCCTGATTTTGGTGAAGCTTGGAAAGCTTGTATAGAACCTGTTACTCTAGATAGGACGAAGTGGCTAGATTTCATCATTCAAGATGATATGCTATTCAGAGGGAGTCAGTTGTGCATTCCAAGAAGTTCTATGAGGGAGAATCTCATCAAGGAGAAGCATAGCGGAGGATTGGCTGGACATTTTGGTCATGATAAAACTCTTGCTTTGGTTAGTGAGAATTATTATTGGCCATAGTTGCAGCAAGATGTCAAGAAGTTTGTACAGAGTTGCAGAGTATGTCAAATGGTGAAAGGAATGAAGCAGAATATAGGGTTATATTAGCCATTACCTATACCAGAGAATCCTTGGGAGGATATCAGTATGGAATTTGTTCTTGGTTTACCAAGGACAAAGTGAGGACATGATTCAATTTTTGTGGTAGTTGACAAATTTTTGAAGATGGCACATTTTATTCCCTACAAGAAGACTAATGATGTTGTTCATGTAGCAGAATTATTTTTCAAAGAGGTAGTGAGACTACATGGTTTGCCAAAGACCATAGTTTCAGATCGAGACACCAAGTTTGTAGGCTAGTCATGTTGGCAGAAGCACAAGGAATAGGATATATGAAGAATATCTGGTCAAGTGGAAAGGACAATCTGTTGAAGATTCATCATGGTTGACAAAGGAGGAGGTTAACCATCTTGGTTTTCCTCTACACACCTGAGACGTGACAGGGTCACTTCTCAAATTACCCTGAGTATCTGATGCAGGAGCATCCAGGGTGTAAGAGCAATCTTGCATCACCCAAAAATATTTCTATTTTTATATTCAATAAGGGCTATCTTGTGTAGAGCTGATATTTATGGAAACTTGCTATTTTTGGTAAGTTGTTCATATGATCTCAGAATGTTCTGATTTTATATGTGGAGGTTCATCTCAGTCATAGCAGCCTACCAGTAAAGTTTCATGGCTAGATTAGGTCTAGTTTTGAAGATATTGAAGATTTTTGGTATTAGCAGCATGGTACAGAAACTTTGAACTTAGTTTTGAAGGCTTTAGAGGCCCCAAATGAGGTCAAAAATTTGGGTGACAGGTGCTTGCACAAGTCAAGCTTGTAGAGCGCTTTGTGGCCTTTTTGAAATGGGGTTATAATAGTCAATCGGGTCAACTGGTGATGACTTATGGTCTCTGGAAGTCAGGCCACCTGAAATAGCCGAAAATAATTTTCCTTCAAAATTTATGTTCGGGTTTCAAAAGTTATTTTGAGCCAATTTTGATGTAATAAATTAAAAAATAAAATAATTCTAAGTTTGGTCGGCCCTAAGGACTAAATTTTTGGAACCTTCTTAGGTGGTGGAAATGCCTATATAAAGAAGGCCCGTAGTGTTGTCTAGGGTAGTTCTAGGTAGTAGATCTAGGTATTGATTTGAGGCTTTATCCTACAGAATATTGTAAGGGAATGCCCATGTGGCTTTGCATATTGTAATTCTGAAAGTTTGTAATTCCACATTTGTGGAGATAATAAGAAGCCAATTTTATGTTCTTGCATATTGTTGTTGTTTCTCTATTTTTGTTATGTGTTTGTGGTATTAAGGGGAGCACCCTTCATCAATTGGATGGTCATTTGTTAATGGTGCCTCTTCTAGTTGATCAACTATTACTTGACCTTTGATAGCTTTTCAATCCACATACTCTATGTCAAACTCACTTAGGACCATGACCCATTTGGCCAATCTTCAATTCAGGGTTGTTTTGTTGAGAAGGTATTTCAAATGATCAATTTTTTTTGAGTCGGATTTGTGAGATAACATATAATGGCGTAGTTTTTGGGAAGCAAAAACTATAGCCAAACATGCTCTTTCAATAAAGCTGTAGTTTAACTCATATTTCACCAATGTTCTTCTTATGTAGTATATGGCCTTTTCCTTTCCAACTTCATCCTCTTGAGCCAAGAGTGCCCCTAATGCATGTTATGTCACTAAGATGTATAAAATTAAGGGCTTTCCTCTTATTGGTTGCATCAAATTAGGTGGATTCATTAGGTATTTTTTCAATAATGTGAATGCTTCTTCACATTTCTCATCCCACCTGAATATTGTGTCCTTGTGAAGGAGTTGAGTAAAAGTGTGGCATTTTTCTGCTAATTGGGATATGAACCTTCTGATAGATTGAATCCTGCCTTGAAGTGATCTCATTTGAATTATGTTTTGAGGTGCCCCCATTTATTATCTTTACTTTGGTTAGGTCTACCTCTATTCCTTTGGCTAAAACTATATATCCTAATAGCTTTCCTGATTGTACACTGAATGCTAATTTCTTTGGATTTAACCTTACTTTGAATTACTCCAATCTTGTAAATATTCTTTCTAAGATGGGTAGGTGTTCCTCCCTTGAGTGGGATTTAGTAAGGATGTCACCTACATAGTCCTCTAGGAACTTGTGCATCATGTCATGAAATATTGTCGTCATGGCTCTTTGATATGTCACTCCAGCATTCTTGAGACTAAAAGGCATACCATTCCAGCAGAATGTCCCTCATGTGCATGTAAATGTCATTTTGTCTTGATTCTTAGGTGCTATCTTAATTTGATTATAGCCACTAAACCCATCCATAAGTGAGAACATTGAATTCCCTGTTGTTAGATCCAAGATGGTGTTTATGCTTGGTAGAGGAAAATCATCTTTTGGACATGCAAGATTAAGATCTCTAAAGTCCATGAAAATTCTGATAGATTTGTTTGCTTTAGAAATAGGCACAATATTTGATCCACTCAGCATAATCAATGGCTCTTATGAACCCCACTTTTAGTAATTTCTCTAACTCCACTTTCACAAGCAGTGTTGTGTGTGGATGCATCTTTCTTAGTTTTTGTTTGACTGGTCTTGCTCCCACTTTGATATTCAAATGATGCATGATTAGATTTGGATCTAGTCTGGGCATATCATTGTATGACCATGCAAAATTGATTTGTCTTTCTTTGAATTTTTTATGAATTCCTCTTTTTCCTTACTTGATAGGGATGTCACTAAATGGATGATCCTTGGTTCTAATTCTAACCCAATGTTCACTTTCTCCATTGGTTCAATTAGGATACGTGATCTTTCCTCATAGTGTTCGGGCAAAGTATCCAACCCTTCTTCCTCAGGTGCTTATGTTGGGTTTTCACCTTTGGAAATGCTCTTTATGTAGATCTCTATAGTTTTTTTGACTATTAGTGACTCACACTTAGTCATTTATCTAGGCAATAATGGTCGGTCATCACTGTGACCGAGTCATTATGTAAAGGTCAAGTTATGTAATGTATACTTACCGAGCAATAGTATTGCCAAGTAAACTTATGGTCACTATGCATTTTTGTATTATTTGAGTCAAGTTTTGTCGAGCCATGTATGCAATGATTACCGAGTGATAGAGATATAAACATATGTCGAGTACAATGAATGTCAAGTATCAGGAACATCATTTGCCAAGTTAGCCAGAAATGACATATGAGTTTTTTATGGCATAGTGATCGAGATAAATCATTTTGGCCGACATTCATGTTTTGTATTTTATCTGTTGAGGTAATTACAGAGGTAATTACGCATCTATTTTGCAATCATTGATCCCTATGTAATACTCAAAGCCAATCAGAAATTAGTAAGGCTTAAGCGGCAAAAGGAGTTAATCTGAACCGTAGATCTTGAATCATGAAGATGTTTTGTTGTTTATATATAAGTATAAGATCTAAACTTTAAAATTTAAGAGAGTGTGAAAGAAAGGATGCAAAGGGTAGGAAGGAATGAGCAGAGAGGCACACTCAGTTTTGGTGAAGCATTCAAATAGAGTTCAGTGACTGAGTTAAGTAGTGAAAGGACAAAATAGAGAAAAATCTGATAGAAGAGATCAATACAGTACTATAAAGAGAAGATTTGTAATCTACATACAATGCAAACCAAAGGATCAGGTACTGAGACATTCTAACAAGTGTATCAGGGTAAATCTCTTAACCGAGTGGTCCTAACAAACCTATTGTAATCTCTTAACTGAGTGCTTACTTTGTTGTAAGTTTTAAATCCTTTAGCAAGGTAGACTGTATAAGTCTTTGAGCTCTTAACAGGGCAGACCCCTCACAAGGTAGATCACATTTTGATCAAATTTTGTAATCCCTAACAGGAAAACTTATTACTACAGTAGTGAAGATTTGTGGGTGTCATCGCCACCCCAGTTTTACCTTTCAAGGGTTTCTAGGTAACCAAAATTATTGTGTTATGAGTACTTTCATGAATGTTACTTAGTATGTTAGTTACTTTTTTTTGAGAAAGTATTGTTGATACTATGCAAAAGTTTTATACAATGTTAAAATTTGAAGTAGGTGATATCTAATTCACCCCCCCCTCTTAGTATCTTTTCCCAACTATATTTCCAACAATTGGTATCAGAGCTGCAAGGTTTCTCATAGAAAGTCTAACCACTTGAAGAAAAAGATCTTGAGATGGAAGTCTATAAGCTAGGAAAGGTCATAGAGAATCATAAGATTGATGTACAACTGGCATTACAACAACTGGAAGCAGCCAGAGGTGAACTAAAGAAATCCTTGAGCAGAAGGAGAGAAATTGCTATTCAACAAAATGATTCACTCTATCAAGAAGAAGATACCACTGGACTATTTGATAATGAAAACTCTGTAGAAAGTGACAAAGCCATAAAAGAGCTACTGGAGAAAAATACTATAATAAATGATGACATCAGAAATCTAAGAAGAGAACAAGAAATTCAATCTGTTAGACTCTATGAAGTAGTTGAATAGAAAAAGAAAGCTGAAGATGACAAGACAATGGCTGAAGAGGATAAAAGACAAATAGCAATGAGACTAGATGAAAGGACAAGTGACATGCAAAGGTTGACCAACAATCAACTAGACATGGTAAATCAACTACTAGTGGTTAATCAAGAATTGGGCAGGAAAGATATGGAAATCAACCAACTGAGATCTGAAAATGACCAATTAAGGAATGAACTTAGATCTAAGAAGGAAATCAATGAAAGGATGAACAAACCTAATGAAGCTGCAAAATATTTTGAAGAGTTTTTAAGGTCACCTAGAAGATCTAGTGATAGATCTGGACTAGGACTAAATGAGCATTCATCATCTACTGAAGAAGGAGAATCATCAAAGAATGGAGAGCAGAAGAATGCAAAACCAAAGAACAACAAACCCACATGTCATCACTGTGGAAAGCCAGGACATACAGCCAACATATGCAGGAGAAAATATGGTAAGTATGATCGTAAACCTAAGTTCAATGGACATTTCTTTAACTGTAAGAAACACGGACATCAGGCACATGAATGTAGGTCTAAGGTCAGCAATCCACCTACCTTACCTAAGTTTCAAGGTCAATATTTTAACTATCAGAAGTATGGGCATAGAACATTTGAATGCAAATCTAAACCTAGATGGTCATCAAATGAACAAACTAAGTCACCTATGAAGAATAACTCATACAATTAGGATTATAACAGTTGGTACAATTGTCATTACTATGGAAAATATGGACACATTGGAGAAAATTGTATGAAGACTCATTTCAGAGCCAAATCCAAAAGCTGGATGAATGGAAGCATGGTATGTTACAAATGTAATAAGATAGGTCACCTAAAGAAAGATTGTAGATCACCTATGTCAAGCAATGATCAAAATCAGAATAAAGATATCCATGAGAAATTGAGAAATCAGATGAATAAGACATGGAAGAAGAAAGAAGAAGAAAGCACAAGTGAAGCTAGCACATCTGAGGTCACCCAATCCGATGGATCAGGTGATCACACTTCTTCTAACTAAGTATAGAAGGTATGTTTGGAACTAAATCTTACAATGCTTTATATTATATCAGTTCCTAACATAAACTTGAGTAAAAGTCCATATTTTCATAGACAAAGATGCATTAGGACATATCTGAGTAAAGTAGAGAAATTTCATTTTATGTCGAGCGTCAGTGTCTTGACCGAGTTATCAATGTATGCCGAGCACCTGTATCATCTTAAAATGGAAGCACTTCCATGTTAAGAGTGTTTAGCCCTCAGAGTGATTGGTTTGGGTCATGTCAAGCACCTTGAATCAGCTCTTTGCTTGGATCATACTTGTTCTCCTCATTCTGCTTCTATATGTCCCTGATTTTCACTTCAATCTGCATTTCCTATCATTCTGGGTCAAGATCCTGAGGTTTTTGACCATAAGGTCAAAGTCAAGCTCAACCTTGACCTGGTCAAATACAAGCTCATCCTTGACCCCCTATCCAAATTTCAAATTTCCTTGATTTCTAGGTGTCAGGTTTCGGGGATATTTGTTTTCCCGCCTCCGGGTTGACCATTTCGGGTTTCAAAATGGTAAATCCTCAAATTGCATTTAATCTAGGTATATTTTATAAAGGTTAGGACCTAATTGGGATTTAATTCTCTAAGGTGGCCCCTCTAGAGGATTGTGCCCTAGTTCACTATAAAAGGAGGCCTTCCTCTCTCATTTTCTCCATCTCTCAATAAAGTTTTCTCCATTAAGTTTCCAAGCGATCTTCTTTTACCATCAAGCAATCAAGTTTTGCAATCTCCTCTCTCAAGCACTCTCAAGGAAACATTGGTGATCAAGCAAGCATCCATTCTCAAGGAATCATCCATTCAAGTCCTCTTCTCCATTCAAGTTCTCCATTAAAGATCAAGGATTCAAGCATTCAAGCCATTGAAGGGAATTTCAAGCATTCAAGATTCATCATTCAAACCCTAGATCTAGCCATCATGATGGTGTGATCTTCCTTCAAGATCCTTTTGTTCATCTTCAAGATCCATTCATTCTTCCCTCAAGGTGGATTCCAAGCATACAATCATGGAGGTTTGATTTACATTTGTTGATGTTCAAGCTTTCATATTAACATACTTGATTACATTTCAAATACAATTTGATATCTATTGAATAGCATAGCTTCATTGTTAAATCTACTTCTACTACTTGCTAGCATTCTCCATTTCAATTTCAATATTAAGGTTGATTCCAAACCGGGGTTTGACTAAGGCAAACCCCTACCCCAACAAACAAAACTATTTTTTCTTGTAGGTACAAGTGTGGAATTACGGATCTGAGCTTGGATTTGGATACCCTTTTCACCAAACTTTCAAGATCTGTGAACAAAATCAAGGTCGACCTTCAGAATAAAAATGTAGCCTTTGACCTTTTATGAGGGTCAAAGACTACTTGCAGTCAAAAAGATAAAACATTTATGGGTTTTCTTCGTCTCGGTGTTTCCAGTCTGGGACAGGTTGCAGAATTCCCTGAAACTGTACACAGGCACTAGAAAATAGGTACTTCCAAATTACTTTCATCATGAGATATGTATCTTATTTTATCTGATTTCAGGTATTTCCCTTACAATTCAAATGTATGTGTAAAATATTGGCTTTGGGGTCTCTTTTATGTGCAAACCATTGTTCTAGGACCCCATCCATATTTTATCCTATACAGCACCTATTGTGGCCGAGATGCTATATACACTGAGTTGTGTCTTAACGGTTATATTGACCGAGCTTTTGTTAGCCAAGGTTAACATGAGTTTGTCGAGACAGTTGTATTCCACTTAGAATTTTGTACGGAGCATTTATGAGGCCCTAATTCAACTTTTTGGAATCTATAAAGAGGAAAGTTGCCACCCATTTCATTTCACCAAGCGAATTGAGATTTCTTTGAGTGATTCAAAGTGCAAGCAACCAGTTTGTCAAAGGTGATTCTGAATCTTTTTAGCGTGTCATTGGCAAATATCATCTACAAGACACTTACGAGAAAGGTACACTACCAAGAAAATATTTCTTTTCAGAAATTTTTTAAATTAAAATGGCATCATCATCATCTGCTACAATGAAGAAATGAGGGATGGAAGTTTTCAACGCACAATTGGTAAGGAATGAAGTTTGCAAGCCGCAAAAATTTAGGGCAATTACGGAAACCACAATTAAAGGAGATCTTACCGATGCCCTATCCTCAATTATGGAGAATGTGTTGATAATGAATGACATTAGGTCTTGTTACATGTGCAAGATTGGAGAAATCAAAGATTACGAGATCAGGGAGGCATATGAAAAATTGTGTGATAATGGTGTGTTGAAGTAGGAGTATAAATCAATTGCAGAACAAGGGTTAGTGCATGCCCTAGATTTCCTGTAGAATTTTAAGGTTGAATGGATAAAAATAGTGTTGAGTCGAGAGCATGACATATAATTGTGGCTGGAAGATGGACCCATGAAAATAACAAAGGAAATGATCCACTGAGTCACTGGATATGCTACAATTCAGGGAAAAAGAACAATGAAGTGTTCAAGTAAAGAATAAATTCAAGAAAACATACAGATAGTATGGAACAAGCATGGAATGATGATTTCCACCATCACAAATCTAGAAATTGACTTTTTTGTTAGGGTTATCTCACACAAATTCTACCAATCCAGTCAGTTGGACAACATCCCATGTATGGCAGTGGACCAGGCATGGAAAATCATCAAGAAGAAACACACATATGATCTTGTCGAGCTCCAACTGACTCAGCTTGCCGAGAACCTCAACTCAATCTAGACTACAAAGAATTCCATGTGTAAGTTTGGTTCTTTGCTAGTCTATCTATTCTTTTACATACAAAAGTGTTTTCCTACTGTTGGAGGTGTGATATGGGATAAGAAGAGACCCATTACTGTTCAAATAAGTGAGTTCATAGGTCAAATAGGAGATAGTTTTAATGGTGTGATGGAGAACTATTTTGTTGAGTTTAAGAAGAAAATGAGGAAGAGGAGTAGACTCCCTATGTCATTAATTGAGAAGTACAGTAAGGATATATGTTTTCTAGTCGACACATACTTTACTTATGCACAAGAAGTCTTTCCTAGGGTTTCATGGCTAATGCCATTACCCTATGAAGTAAACATAGATGAAACCACTACTACTATTACAACCCTCTTAGCTAAAGAAATTGATGATAAAGCACCCTATTTTGGAACATACAATGAAGCAAAATCTAAAATCACTATGGATTTGATGGTTTCAATTGTAGAGAGAAAGAGGAAGAAAATAGTAAAGAATCTGGAGAAATGTGTGGAAGAAACTAAGAAAGATGCACCACTTGAGTTAACCCAAGGATTGGGAGAGGATGAACCAAGTGACTCTAGTGATAGTGAAGAAGAAGAAGAAGTTCAAGTAGAAAAGAAGAAAGGTAAGAAGCCAATTAGGTAAGAAGCTAGTACTTGTCGAGCCCCCAACCAAAAGAAGGATATTGAAACCTAAAGTGTCATCGAAACCTATGCTTAGGCCTAGAACAAGGGGAGTAGCTGCCGAGACACCAAAGAGATCCCCTACATCAAGTAAATGAAAATTTGTTCAGCCTAAGGTAGTGTTGAGCAAGGCTAACAAAAGGCCTAGGAGGAAACTTGTTTTGGAACAGGAAGATGATGAGGAAACTGAAAGTGATGAAGAGGTGAACAAGAAAACTGAATTTCAGAATGTAAAACCTACTGTGGATGAAATATGCCACAAAATCACAAGCACTGTAGGAGTAGAAGAATTAAAGGGATTAAAATTTGGAAGCATGAGTATAGGAGACAAAGAAAAAGTTGAAGATGTTATTCTTGAAATGCTTTGCATTTTCAAGATGTTACCTATTCAGTTGGAAAATCGGATTCCTAAGGAATTAAGCAATAGGGTAGGACAAAAATGGGAATATGCTCTTAATATAGAGAAAAAAATAAGGGAGATCACCCTAGCACAAGTTGAATCAAGTTTAACCCCTACAAACATTACAAAAATTGTGGTACAATACAAAGCAAAATTTGATCCTAAGCTTAGAGCTTATTTAATCCTTCAACACAAGGTTGAGGATGTTTTACAGGAAAGTCTAAGGACTTGGAAAATAGTGTTTAGATTGTCAATTGACAAGGATGTAGATAAAGATGCTAGTAAATCTAAGGTTGTTGAGCCTAACATAGAATAGAATGCAATGGAATTACCCAATCCAAAGACTGAAGCTCCTAAGGTGGAGGAAATTCAGAAGGTATCAGAAGTAAAAATTGTTGATATAACAAAGGATACCCCAATAAAGACTCAGGTATTGACTGAGGAGGATATACAGGCCGTGGAAGCAAAAGATACATCTTTGCCAAGCAGCAATACTATACTTTTGCAAGTAAAATCTTATCCAACAATTGATGAGACATCAATTGTTAACACTACCCCTGCCAAACCTAAAGTTGTTACAGTTGACATGTTATCTGGTACAAGCACTACCGAGGAACAGGATCAGTTGGCACCAGCAAATCCACCCACATCTGTCGAAGAGTTACAACAAGATCAAGGTGAGCAGTTAGAAGGAAAAGCTACTAGTCCTCATGTGAAGGATAAGGGAACAGAAGAAAAAGTAGTAAAAGACAAAGCTATTGAGGTACAAGAGCCTAAGGAACAAGAGGCAATAAAATCTCTTGTATAGATGTCGAGTGGGAGCACACTAAAGAAGGCACTTAAGAAGAAAGTGAAATTCTTTTCACCAGAGATAACCATTGATGAAGTTATTATTATTCCAAAATGGGATTATGATAACTTATCTTATGAGCAGATACAAGTACTACAAGATTTATTGAAGAGGAAATGCAGACAAGAAGAACTAAGAAGAGAACATCAAAAAAAGTAGGTTCTATATGAAATCAAAGAAATCTTTAATGATTCTTTTGAGTTGTCTGATGTAAATAGTTCTACTCCCATATTGGAACAACTTATCCATATTGTTCAAAAAGTAACTAATGAAGAAAGTGGAGCCAATGATAAGTTGTTGCAGTGGTCGAAAAGAAAATTTGAGATCAAGATGATGGAAAAAGTATCTGCCGAGATTACAGTGAAACAAGTAGCACTTTCCACTTTGGTAACAGAGTCAGAAGAAGTCATTGTGAATGCACAATCTCTGCTTACCAAACTTTGCAATGTAGAATAGTTCACTGAGGATAATCAAGGACTGGTTGATAAACTACAACAAGAACTAAAGTCCACTAGTCAAGCCTTAAGCTTAGATGCAAAAACTAGTGCAAGACATTATGCCAAGCTTATGCATACACAAGGACGGATAGTCAAACTGATGGCTAATGATGGAAAGATAAGGGCTCCTCTACTCTCTATGCAAACAATTTTGACACCTCACCTGGAGGCCATGCAAAGAGAGTTAGCCAAGGATAAGGACTCAACATAGAAGGATCCAAATCTGTCTACAGTTGAGAGCCTAGTTCATCTAGCTGCCGAGCTAGAAGTGTAGTCCAAAGTTTTAAATGTTGCTATAGGAGACTGGGAAACTACACTACACATGGTTATGATGCTACACAAACCATTTATGGAGAAATAATTCATGATCCCCACTACAAAAGAGATCCTTCGTGCCAAAAACAAGGGGGAAATTAAGTGACATGACATGACAAAGGGAAGGTAACAAAATTTTGTATGTATATATATCTTAGGGGGAGTATTCTGCTAATACTAAGTACTTTTGTAAATACAAATATAATGTCATGACAAAGTGTTTTTGCCACTAATGTCAAAGGGGGAGATTGTAGATCTCTATAGTTTTGTTGACTATTAGTGACTTGCACTTAGTCATTTATCTAGGCAATAATGGTCGGTCATCACTGCGATCGAGTCATTATGTAAAGGCCAAGTTATGTAATGTATACTTACCAAGTAGTAGTACTACCGAGTAAACTTATGGTCACTATGCATTTTTGTATTAGCTGAGTCAAGTTTTGTCGAGCCATGTATACAATGATTACTGAGTGACAGAGATATCAACATATGCTGAGTACAGTGAATGCCGAGTATCAGGAACATCATTTGTCGAGTTAGCCAGAAATGACATATGAGTTTGTTATGGCACAGTGATCGAGGTAAATCATTTTGGTCGACATTCATGTTTTGTATTTTGTTTGTTGAGGTAATTATGGAGGTAATTACGCATCTATTTTGCAATCATTGATCCCTATGTAATACTTAGAGCCAATCAGAAATTAGTAAGGCTTAAGCGGCAAAAGGAGTTAATCTGAACTGTAGATCTTGAATCATGAAGATGCTTTGTTGTTTATATATAAGTATAAGATTTGAACCCTAAAACATAAGAGAGTGTGAAAGAAAGGATGAGAAGGGTATGAAGGAATGAGCAAAAAGGCACATTCAATTTTGGTGAAGCATTCAGACAGAGTTTAGTGACCGAGTTAAGCAGTGAAAGGATAGAATAGAGAAAAATCTGATAGAAGAGATCAATACAATACTATAAAGAGAAGATCTGTAATCTACATACAGCGCAAATCGAAGGATTAGGTACTGAGACATTCTAACAAGTGTATCAAGATAAATCTCTTAACTGAGTGGTCCTAATAGACCTATTGTAATCTCTTCACTGAGTGCTTACTTTTTTGTAAGTTTTAAATCCTTTAGCAAGGTAGATTGTATAAGACTTTGAGCTCTTAACAGGGTAGACCCTCATAGGGTAGATCACATTTTGATCAAATTTTGTAAGCCCTAACAGGAAAACTTATTAATGTGGGAGTGAAGATTTGTGGGTGTCATCCCCACCCTAGTTTTACCTTTCAAGGGTTTATGGGTAACCAAAATTACTGTGTTATGAGTACTTTCATGAATGTTGCTTAGTATGTTAGTTACTTTGTTTTGAGAAAGTATTGTTGATGCTATGCAAAAATTTTATACAATGTTAAAAGTTGAAGTAGGTGATATATGATTCAACCCCCCTCTCAGTATCTTTTCCCAACTATATTTCCACACTTTATTTCTTTCTCTTTTTGACCTAATGTTGCCACAATGTGGTTTTCAACATTAGATTCTTTCCATTTTTTTTTATTTTTATTTTTTTCACTTTTAACTGAATTGAAAGGTTGGATACTTCCCTTCGTCACTTCTTCTTGATATTCCATGGTAGAAGAAGGTTCAACCGTATTGAGGTATTGGGTCACCAAGTTATCATTCAATAAAATGGGAAGGATGGTATGTTTGATGGAATCCCATTCAATGAGCTCTGGATAGATAAGGGACAAGGGATCAATGTTTTGGTTTGGTTTGTAGGGTTTAAGGACATGACCTCATTGGAAGGTTTGAACATTGTATCACTCAAATCTATGATATGTGCCTCTTCTAGGTGTTTTAGAGAGCTAGGGTCAAAATCTTCCTCACTTGAATCCTCTTGGGTTTATAATGGGTAAAAATATCTTGGATTAAATCTAGTGTTAGATTCCCCTATAGTAGGTCTCCATGATGGAACATAAGGCTCTCCTACCCATTGATTTTCTTTGACTTCTTGACTGGGCACATTATCTAAGACCTCTTGGCTAGAACTTGAAGCTTGATTTTGATTTGATCCTAAAGTTTGTTCTTTTCCCTTGCTAGGAGTATAAGTATGGATGACATCGACCTCTTTGTCATGGCATGATTCACTTGAAAATGAATCCCACTCCCAATTATTTGAATCTTCATCACTTTGGGAACCTAGTTTCAAGATTTGATCATAAACCAATGGATGTTTCTTTTAAGTGTACCCTTGTTCAAGGTACCCCAATCCAATTTTCTCCTTACTATCTCTCCATGATATTTCAATGGGTTCAATTAGTCCTTTCTTTCTTGTACCTAAAGGCCCTTGTCCTTTATATCCCATCTTCTACATTATTTGAAATCCTTTTCTGTATTAATGAGTGGGAATGCTTATGTTTTGAATGTATTTTTCATGGGCACTTAATTCCTCATCCTTATATAGCCAATTTAAGATTTCATTATCTTCTTCATCCATGGATGAATAAGTACTTTCCCTTACAAAGTGGTCATTGTATTTATGTGGTACATGTAGGCTAGATGGTCTTCCATGGATTTGGGAGATAAGGGTAGATCCATCATAGATAAGGAGTATTCACCTACACATTTCTGTTCGATTTGGCATTTATTCTCGAAATTCTTCATCATGTGATCCATCTTTTGATAATGGGCATCCTTGGTGTAAATTTGAATAGATCTAGCTTGATCTTCTTTTTGTTCATCATGGGTACTTTCCTCACTAAATTTCTCCTTTCCTTTAGTCGATGTAGTTAAGTTAGTGAGAACTTGATGATTTTCAACAACAACATCTTCTTTTTCTTCCTTTTCTTTGCCTTTCAAAGATGGAAGATCCTTTGAGATTTGTCCTTATTCTAATCTTTGGGACATAGATCCTTCTGCATTATGTGGGACTAAGGATTCATTCATAGGTTTCATGTTATTGTGATATTAGAAAGGGTTCAAATTCCCACTTACCATGAATTCTTGTCCCCTGTACGTAAATTTGAGGCATTGATGATATGTTGAAGGTACTGCCTGCATTTCATGGATCCATGGCCTTCCTAATAGGATATTTCAGGTCAATTTGAGGTCTAGGACTTGGCAAATGGTCTATTTTTTCATTGGGCCAACTCTAATGGGGAGTACTATGACACCTTTAGAGGCTCTTTCTTCATCATCGTAAGCTTTAATGGTTATTTTCTTCTTTGGATCAATAACTTCCTCAAAAAATCCTAAGGCTTTAACCAATTTTAAGGTAAAAATATTTAGGTCGGCTCCCCCATCAATGAGGACTCTCTTCACCCTATGCTTGTGGATCAAAACCTCTATATGCAAAGGCAGATTTTGTGGGTGATTCAAGGACATATCATCTTGTTCTGAGAAGGATAGACAATGGGGCACAATAAGATGACCTACTATATTTTTGAACTCATCCACATCCAAATTCAAAGGCACATTAGTCTCCACAAGGGCTTTTTCCAAAATCTCCTTATGAGTTGGTGAAATTTTGAGCAATTCTATGATAGAAATTCGAGCAGGGGTTCTTTGCAATTGGTCCACCAAATTGTGTTGCTTTGAAGATGGAGATTTTTGATTAGGTAAGATAATTCTTGGGGCACCTCCTGATAGAGTGATCTTTGATGCTTGCCCCCTAGTTAAAACATTAGATTTTTCCTCTCTTGGCTTCTCTTTTACCATAATCACATTTATTGTATTTTCATCACCACTTAAAGCATTAATGGTGTTATCATAAGTATGGGCAAAATTCACCTTTCCATTACCCCTTTTATTGTTGTGATTGGTATTTGATGATTCTCCCTTTTCATGGTTTAGGAAAGGGTTCTTGAAAGCTATATGATCCTCATTATTTTGAGGCCCTTCCACTTTTATGGTTCCATCATGGATTAGATCTTGGACAAGGTGTTTTAATTTCATACATTCACTCATTTTATGTCTTTTGTTGCGATGATATTCACAATGGTGAGAATCATTCCACCAGGTTGGCTTGACTTGTGGTCTGTATGGCCTTGATTCAGGTAGAATAATGATTTTGTTGGCCACTAAAGTCCTTAATGCATTTTCCAAAGGTTCACCTAGAAATGTGAATTTCCTTTTTTGATATGTGGAAAAGAATGATTTAGGTTTATTGATATTGGAATTATTGAATGGATTGTTGGTATTGTTGTTGTTATTAGTGTTGGCACTGTTGTTATTATTATAAGGAGTCTTGGTCATTTGGTTGACATTATACGTTGGGTTTGACCCACTTGATAAATTAAAGGGGGTAGCCTTAAAGTTGTGTGCTTCCACAACTCCATCATTCACAAGATTTTTATTGGTGTTTTTCAACCATAGTATTGGTTTATCATTGTGATTTTTGGCTCCTTTATTATTATTATTATAATCATTGGCATTGTTGGAGTTGGTATAGGTTTTATTATCTTTGAATAATTTGATTTCACCTCTTTTAACTAACACTTCTTCAATTTTGATCCCATTTTTGATGATCTTTTCAAATGTAGGGGGACATTGAAGTTAGAGCCTATAGTTCATCTCCATATTTAGATTATTCATAAATATTTCCATCTTTTCTTTTTCGGGTATGCTTCGTGGATATCGTACGAAGACTATTCTCCACCTTTGGAGAAACCCTAGAAAAGACACCATCTCGTTGTTTAGTATCACATAGATTAAGCATGGTGATTTCATGCTCTATGCTATAGGAATAACGAGTCATGAATTTTGAAGCTAATTCCTCAAATGTTTTGATCCCTTGTGGAAGTTTGGAGAACCATTCCATAGCTTGGCCTCCTAAACTCCTCAGAAATAGCCTCATTAAATATGTGTTGTCATGCATGAATTTGATACTTAGAGAAAAAAATTCTCTAAGATGGTCTTGTGGGTCTGATTTACCCATATATTTATCATATTTGGGGAAGACCACAATAAGCGGGAAAGGTGCCATAAGCAAACTCTTATCAAAGGGAAATAGGCATAAAACCTCGATGGAAAATGGCTTAGGTTCGACCACTTTCTTCATTATGTCAATTTGTGCTTGAAACATTTTCAATTATTTATTCATAGCACCTATAGGATTATCTTCTTCCTCATCTTTCTTAAGTGTTGTGATGTCATAGTCCTGAGGAAGTTTTACCCCTGCTTGGGCCAAGTTAAGGAAATATCTTTCTTTATTTCTTTCCATAAGTTTATCCATAACCTCAAGTAACTTAGGGTCTTGGGCCACCCTATTGGCTTTGTCTTCAGTTGTTTCTTTAGGCTCATGGTTTTCTCGGGTAATGTGTTTGTGATTTGTTGTTCCTTGCTCTTCATTGTATCCCCCATGAAGGTAATCATGATTTGTTGTGTCTCTATCCATTTAGTCAACTCTATTTTCAAAAAGGTTTGGGAGACTATCCCCTAGGTTGTGATTTATCAAAGAAGTTTGAGATTCAAATTCAGGAACTTCTCTTGCTATGCAAGTGTCGTCTTCTTATAAAGATTGTTTAAGTTTTTGAGATCGTGTAGAAACTAACATCAACAAAGGTTTGATTTGAAATTGTTTTCCCCAAACTTGGTGATTATTCTTTTTATGAAGATATTAAAAGTGTAAGATGATTTTGAAAAATGGATGTTTCTCACTTGTACTATGTATCTTCAAAAAAAGCAACCACAAATACACTTTTTCTTTTTAAACCCTCTACATAAAAAGTGTTTGAATATGTTCAGACATTATCACGAGTTTTTCATGATAAGCAACTTCAAGCAATCTACTAGTTGTCAAATTGGTTCTTAAGCATAGCTTTACAAGGTAGGCTTTCTAAGTTAACAAGGTATTTAATTAAGATTCCGTTCAAAATGGACATTAAGTTTCATCCCCCAAAAATTAGGAGGCTTCCCACCACTGGTATATCAGATTTTTGTGCAATCCTGAAGGACTACTCGAGGAAGTTTGAAGCTTAATATCCTTTTGTCATCCACCCCATTAAGGATGAATACATTTCTTTTTATAGTGGGTCAGATTATTGTGGAAAAGGCAATTGTATCTCACTTTGGGTTGTCCCTCTCATCGGCCTCATTAAGGCAAATCTCAGGAGGCGAGCCCACTAAAGATCTAGCATGTTCATTTGTAAAGCAACAAATGGATTTAAGAAATAGGTGTTAGGAGTTTGATTCACCAAAAGGTGAAGAGCATATCCCTATCTATTCTTGCCTCCCAAGCACAATTAACAATATTTGATTATCCAAACCCACTAACTAATGGGAATTGAGTATTTCTACTCTCCTACACAAACAAGGGGTTATTGATTAAATGCTTAATTTATCCTTTATGCTAGTTTAATTACTAGATTTTGACAAAAATCACAAGGCCACAATTTAAGTAAAAATTGACCAATTTTAGGCTTACCTAATTTGAAGTTGGCAAAGGCTAGGGGCATTTTTAATGGATTTTTCTATGATTTTGACTCACCTAGTGGCGATCATTCCCTCTTCTTTGCCTCCTCTTTGAAAAGTTACTCAACACAAACAAGCAAAATGAAGAAAACAAGTAGATTTTGAAATCTAAGCCTTATTTTTCAAATTTGACAAAAATTGATTAAGGCATGTAAATCCAATTTAAGGATATGAATTTCAATTTGTAAGCTTCTACAACTTGTAAATATCATTTGTATACCTCACCTTCTTGTTGTGAATTCTCCAAAACAAGTTTAATGTTCACTATATTCTCGCTTTTGATTCGTTTAGCCAAAGCTTTATCTTCTCTATTATATCTAGTCTCTAGATTTTTAATCTTTTTGTGACATGTTATCATAAAACAAAGGAAATATCATTTTCCGGCTATCAAATTCTACAAATTTGAATTACAGTCAAAAGCACTGCAAAACTAATTAAATGCGCTGTTAAATTTATTAAAAGCGATGCAGAACAAATTGAAAGCACGGAAACAAAAATTGAAAGCTTTATTTTAATAAGCAAATGCGCTTAAAGAAAACATTAAAAGCATAGTAGAATTCTTTGAATGTGCTCTGTAGTTAGGGTATACACGCTAAAAGAGAAGTAGATAGGATATTAGAAAGATTAAATGCACTGTTTGGCTGTGTAAAGGCACAGAACTTTGTCGTGGATACGTTGTTTCAGACCTTAAACACGCTGCAGAACTGATTGTAAGCACTGCATAAACTATCTGATGCACTGCAAAATCTGTAAAATAGATAAAAACACAAGAATATGCAAGAAAAAAAAATGATTTCTCCAATTTTTAAAAAGAATGAGGCATAATGCCCCAGAGTGGGTGCCATTTTGTGTGCTGTGAAAATCACCTTCATAGGCTTAGTATTGTCAATAAATGAATAAAATAACTAAATTACCACAAATAGCAAGTTAATTTAAGCAAATGAAGACAAAAAGTACTCTATGGACCTCTATTCAAATTTGCTAATGTAAAGCTCTCAGCAAGCTTCCATTAGTGATAGCTCTAAAATGAGAATTTAAATGATAAGCAAACTAATCATTCAATTCCAAAAGAAATTAAGCCTTAATTAACACTAAATTTGCCTTTCTAGCTCAAAATTGCAAGAGGTTTGATGTTATTCTCAGATTTTGTGGATGATTTATTCTTGATTTATGCCTTGCTTTTATAGATTTTGGAATTGAGTTGATTATGGATGAGTTGAGGTTAAGTCCATGGTTCCACCTTTGGAGACAATTTAAATGGATTGTCCTCAAAGCTTGGGACAAAGAGACAAAATGGGTGGCCAAGATGCTCTCACCTTATGTGTGATTGAGATTTGTTTTGAGCTTGATCCATGTGAGTCCAATCCTTATTTCCCATTGGTTGATGCATTTTCCTCCCATGTGGTGTTGAGGGAAAAAAGGGATTTAATAATTGAATTTATTTAATTTGTTTAGCCATGTGTACCCCTTAAATGGGTTGATTTGATTTAAATTGAACTATACAATTAATTAGATTAATTGCACAATTTATTGATTTAACTTGATTTATTTGATTTAAATTGATTTATTGGCTTGATTGCAATTTTGCTTTGATTTTAGCTTGATTTCAATTTATTGCCTTGATTTTACCTTGGTTTCTCACTTGAATTAATCTTGTCCATTTTCAGATGATTACATATGCATCGGGGAATATTCTTAAATATTCCTAATTCATCTTAATTATCTCTAATTGAATATTATTTTATGATAAATGATATTATGTTATTTATCCTAAGTGTGATTAATTAAATATGTTAAATATTTAATTAATTAAACTTCATTTAGCCACTTAACCACTTTAATTAGATTTAATTATTTTATTCTTAATTAATATTATTTATTTGATAATTAATCAAAAACTCTAAAATAATTGATTGAATATTTATTTAATTGATTGATTTAAATTGTCAATTGATAATATGATTTTGAATAAAATTTGATTTAATAACTGATTAACCCACAAATTAGTTATTTAATTAATCAAATGGGTTGAGAATATTACACATGGAAATTAGATAATTAAATCAATATTAAGTATTTATCTACACATAAATCAGAAGGTTCAATTAACTCAAATTCAACTATCTGACTCATTCTGTTAAGTTTCTAACTCAATACTTGATTGTGAGTCATAAAGTTGATTTGCATGATCATGTCGAAATTTAACTATTTCTAATTCCATGATTACTTGTCAATCAATTTGAGTCAATCAAGGAATGATTTTTGGTTTTTCCATGAGTCATCAAATCCAGGTTTCTATATAAACAACCCTCGGTTCTTCACAAAGGTATGTGCAATCTTGAAAATAACAAAGTCATACTATCGAGTTCTTGATTGATTGTGCCTCCATTAAGATCATTTCTGTAGACACCGAAAAATCCTTCAGAAAATAAATTATTTTTGTTTTCTGAAAATCCTTGATGACATCATCATTTATTAATTAATTAATTATTTAATTAATTTATTTATTTTTATGGCATTAAATCCCTCTCTCTTAATTAAAAATCTTTAATTAAGGAATCTAGCCTAAAAATGTCATTTGGACATTATCCCTAATTTATTAATTATTTAATTAATAAATTGCCCAAAAACTTCAAAAATAAATTAATTTATTTTTAATTTATTTTTTATCCCAAAGTTGGCCAAAATTCTAAAGAGCACTAAACTCTTGTAGAAAGTCCTAAACCTTCCTCTAAAAGGGTCAAATCCCTAATCTAGTCCCTTCAAACCCTAAGCCTAGATATTTAATATTTATTAAATTTACCTTTAATAAATATCTAAATCTCCCCAAAAGCCACTTGCCCATCCCTTTCTCCTAATCCTAATCCTAATCCCCTTTCTAATCTTGTCACATTCCATTAGCAAAAGGTTTACCAAAACTTATGCTAACCTCCTCCTTAGTCAACAAAGATGGCCACCTCTTGGCCACCTCTTGCAAATGCATTTAAGGATGCATTTAAGCCTTCCTTATCTTTCTTACATGCATTCATTATGCATTTAAGACCTTCTTATCCCTTCCTTGCCACCTTTTGGCCTTGGGCACATTTACCAAATTGTGCACATGCCCTCAAACTTTCAACTCAATCCTCCCTTGACACTTGTCAGGACACTTGTCCTTGACTCAACCCTAACCTTAGCCCTAACTCTGACTCGTCCTTTTAACCCAAGACCTTCCCTTTTCCTATAAATAGCCTCACTTCTTTGAGCAAACAATCCTCTCTCATCTTTCAACTCTCAAACTCAATAGCAAAGTTATAATGCCATTTTCATTCTAGCATAAGCATAAATTCATCATTTTAGATCATTTCCAAGCTTAAATCACATCTAAATTAGCTTAATTGGATTAACATAGATTTATTTCTTGTTTAATCTATCTTAGTTCATCTTTTAGCTTTGCATATTTGTGTGTTCTTGAGGCCTTTGAGGCAAAATAGGTTCCTCATACCTATTTTGTGTCATTTTGGGTCTTCTTGATCCTCAAATCATCATTTATCTTGCATGCTCCAAGTGCTTGAGTTTGCACACCCACATCCATTTATATCCAAGCATATCAAACGGTGCATGGGCGCATCCGTTTTAGGCTTAAACTGAGGTGGCTTTGATTTTAGTTTGTTTACCATTAAATTTGATTTGATTACATGCTATGACGTTTGTTTATCTTTGGCCTTCAAAACAGGTTTAGGTGCACGCTCAAATCCTAGTCTACAATTTCTATTTACATTTTCTTAGTTTTGCATTCTTAGTTTGATTACATTTCATTGTCATCATAGTTTTATGTCATTCATTTAGCTTAATTATTATTATTGCATTTAAAACTAAAAAAATATAGCTTAGATCTTGCATCCATTTCAATCATCTAGCATTCAAATCTTTCGTCTAAACGTCACATTGTCACTGGTCTCGGTCATAATCTGAGAATACTATACTCATGTCTCTTAGAAGGTAGTAGATCATCTGGTTTATGATAGATTCATCATTTGTTTTCTTATTTAGCATTTTTCTATAATGTTCTACTAAAGTGTTATGTCTTCTTAGCGGGTACAATTTTAACACACACATCCATACATGTGGATTTTGTACTAGGATTGCCTAGAACTAGATCAGGATGTGATAGCATATATGTAGTGGTAGATAGGTTTTAAAAAATGGCTCACTTCATCCCTTGTAGAACCACACATGATTCCTCTCACATTGTCAGGTTATTCATCAAAGAAGTTAGATTGAATGGTCTTCCATTATCCATAATCTCTGACATGGATCTTAAATTCCTAGGTCACTTTTGGAGAACACTTTGGAGGAAACTAGGAACAAACTTATGTATGTCTTCTACATATCATCCTCAATCTGATGGTCAGACAAAAGTAATCAACATATCACTTGGAAATTTATTAAGGTGTCTGACAAAACAACATGGCACTAGTTTGAATAGTGTGTTGGCTCAAACAGGATTCTCCTCCAATGATTTTTTAAATAGGAGCACAGGTCTGACACCATTTTAGATTGTGTATGGAGGACATCCTAGAGGAATCCTTGAACTTGGAGACATAAAGGATATAGAGAAGAGAAGTGCACAAGTTTAAGACTTTGCAGAAGCCATGAAGGATGTCGATTAGCAAGTTCAGGACAAACTAAGGCATACTTCTGATAAATACAAGCAGCAGGCAGACAAGAAGAGAAGAGATCTTCAATTCAAGGTCGAAGATATGGTGATGATTCATCTTAAAAAGGAAAGGTTTTCAAAAGAAAAGTATACCAAGTTAATGATGAAGAAGCTTGGACCTTTCAAAGTCCTTAAAAAATCTGGCAATAATGCTTATAAAATTGATTTACCTACTGATATTGCTTTATCTCCTATTTTCAATGTCTTTGATATATATCCTTACAAAAGTACCAGTACTGATACTTTAGATGCAAGAGAACAATCAAATGAACATCTCCGAGCGGTGGTTCCTAAAGCAAAGCTAGATATAGAACGCATTCTTGACAAAAGGTGAGAAAATAAACAAGGAGGGGCACTCAATATGAGTACTTAGTCAAATGGAGAAATCAACCCCTAGAAGATGCCACTTGGCTGACCCCTAAAGCTATTAAGAAAGTTGGATTCAATATGGAGGAGATTCCAACTCAAGAGACTTGAGTTCCTTTTGTGTTGAGGAGTATGGTGCAGGGCACCCAGGGCAACATCCAAGATGATCCTCATGTTTTCTTTTTTGTTTTTCTTTTTAATAATAGTATGGATCCTTGAGATCCTCCTTCTTATGTTTTGAGTCAACTTGTATGGTTAAGGATCCCTAAGGCACACCTATAAGCCTTGGGATGCCTTAGTCCACTTGGATTTTAAGTCTTTAGGTGATAAGTGTGATTAGGTATTTTGTGTGTTTTAGGAGTTTTAGATATGATTCCAATGATTTTGGATCATTTTGAGCATATTTTATCAATTTTTAGGGTTAAGTTCTTAGTCTAAGTCATTAGGATTGCAAAAATGCAAGTTTGCAAGAAATGCTGCAAAAGTTGCTCGAGCAACTTTTGAAAAGTTGCTTGAGAAGTTCAAATTTATTTGCCAATGGTCACAACTGCTCATGGACCATTTGGAACTTGAATTTGAACATAATTAAGCATATTCAAGCCTCTCCAAGAGGTTATACATTGTAGTATGAAGTTTGATGCAATTTTAATGAAAAACCACCAGTTTTCCTGAGCAAACCCTGCCTGGTATGAACATGTACAAAGTAACCAGACCAATTTCATGACATGATTGGAATTTTTTGTGAATCTACTTTCTAACACAGTAGGATTGATTTCATTTGGGTCAGTGTATCAAAAGTTATAAGCAGATTTGCAAAGGCAGTCCAAGAAGGACCCCAAACTAGGCCTGTCACACAAATGGGACCCTAACTTGACATTTCACCAATGGAATTCCATGACCACTTTGGAAATGCAAGTTAGGAATTTATTATTAAATATTCCTAAGGCTCGAGGTGAGATTTGGAGATCTAGAGGGTTTTGCATCAAGCCCTAGGCTAAATATCTCTATGTATTTAGCTGTGTGACGATGATAATCACCTTCATGAAATTAAGATCAAATTAGTAACAACTCAAAGTAAATACAATGCAAATCTAATTAAAATTGAAACTAAGATCTATAGCATCTCGTGGTTCTCTAGAAAGATGTGGTAAGTGAAGCTCTCAGCTCAATCTCCACTAGTGACACTTCTAAAATGAGAATGTATGCTGCTATAATGCTTCTACAATGATTATTCTAGCTCAAATGGATACAAAGATATGCAAATTTCTCTAAATGCTCTTAGAATGCTCTTCAATTGCCTATAATAACAATGCTTTGCAGATGAATTTCTAAGATGAGAATTTCTCTCAAAATGATTCATATTTATAGTAAATTCCCAAGGGTAGGGGGTGAAGTGCAGTAATCATGATTAACCTTTGGTTGAGTCAAATACTTTGCTTTGTTCATAAATGGGGGGACAATTTAAAGGTTTGTCTCAAAGCTTTTGACAAAAGGACAAAATTGAATGGTTGAGATTGAAACTTTAGAATGAGTGATTGAGATTCATTCTTTTTTAGTGATTTGTGTCTTTTTGTCCTCAATTCTCATTGGTTGCTCAACTTTGTTGAAAGATATTAGGAATTATTAAATTCAATTAATTAATTTAATTTAGCCATGTAAGGGAATAGGTTCATCTTGATTTTTGATTTAAACAACTATACAACTAATTGATTAAAATCAATTATGTAGTGCTTTTCACCCCTTTAAGCTTTGATTTAATTATTTAATATCATTATTTGATTTTTTCCTTTGATTTTATTGATTTTGTCCAATTTGATTTAATAAATGCCCATTTTAATTGATTTGCTCCTTTTTTATGAGATTTAATGCATTTTGATGATTTTGAGCCATTTTATTGATTTTAAAGCAGTTGTCCATTTTTTAGTGTCTACAAATGCCCCTCTTTGAATTTATGTGTGAAGAACATTGATTCAAAGATTCTTTTAGTCCTGATCGCTTTTAGGTCCTGATTGTTGATTCACTGATTCACTGATATGCCTCTGATATGAAAATTTTGATTGTTGCCTCTGATATGATATGATTTGATCTGATACTGATATGTTGTTGATAATGATTCCAAAAATTTTGATGCCTCACTGATTCCACTGATGTTTGATTTGATACTCTGATGACCCCTCAGAAATAAAACATATTGATTTCTTGATTTGTTCAATTTAATGATGTTTGATTTAATGAATATGTTTTCATTTTTGAAAACTCTTGATAATATGCGATAATTCAAGAATATGCCCCGATTGATTTGATAGGTTAATATAGGTCTAAGCCAAATTTCACCTCCAAAATTAGGTCAAAATAGCTTAAATAGGTTGAAAAACCTTGATTTACTATTCATTTGCACTTTTGACTTTGGTGATTTTGCTTTGGTCCCATAGTATTTTCGAGATGGTTGTCCCTATTAGAGAGCATCGGTTCGAGAGGTGTCAGCGATATGCAAGACCACTTGACTATGGACCTCCTGTGAGTCATTTTGAACTCCCTTTTTGTATTTATTGCTCGATTTATCAAATTTATTGCAATTTTTACTTTTCATCGTTGCTTCGAATTTACAAAGTCACGCGTAGCATAAATTTGTTATCACGTAGCCCTTTTGAATGTCGCATCAGTGCTTTTTACTCATGCCTTCGCGTAGTAAACTGTCGCCTAGAAAACTTTCATTCTCGCCTGAGAAAACTTCAATGTCACCTAACATTAGGGTTTTAGGTCCTTTTGCATATGTTTTTATGCGTATGAAACCCTAGATTTTCGTTATCACCTAGGCTTGATTCAATGTCGCCTAATAGGTTTTAATGTCGCCTGATAACTGAATTACCGCGTAACACCAAGAAAGTGTCGCGTAACATCATTTTTGTACCACTTTAGGTGAAATGTCACGTGAAAGGATTAAAATCACGCCTAAGGGATTTTGAAAATTTTTGCACTTGTACTTGATGTTTTCTGATGCAAAATTTTGATAACTTGAGATGATCAATTCAAATGATAAGATTAGGTCTCTTGCATTTAAATAAAACAATTGATTAATGATATCAAGATAGTGGTACCAACGAATGTGATTTATCAATCTGATAGGACAGGTCTGGTAGGATAAATCAATCAGTGTGAAAACTGATATGATTGATATTGCTTACTTCATTCTCAGGACATAGATGTACACACTAAAATGGTGCATTTCTATGAACCATTACATGCAACGTTGCTCAAGAATGAGGCCTCACAAAGCGGCTCATAGCTCTCTATGCATGGAGTTGCAAGGGACTATGATGTGTTTGCTCTCAGCTATAGCTACAAACTTGTGACCTTGCTAGTCAATGATACAATGAGAGATTCACAATGAAGACAAGGGCAAGAGTGCCAATATCTTCAATGAAATCAAAGTATGCAATGCAATGCAAGCTAATAATGAGAATAAAAATATGTAAAGTATTCTATGAAAAGGAAAGAACAAGTGTTACAAATCCTTCCTATTTAGACTATGTGAAGCTAATCTATTGCATAAAAGGAAATCTACACTAATATGCCATGATTATGCAACTAAACAAATGAACTATGCAACTAAATGAGATGCAACAATGAAAAGCAAGTCTTCAAAACTTGATGTAGAATGTCTTCAATAAGCTCCACATAACCTAGAAAACCTGCAGCATAACATTAGCATAAAAGAGATGAATATGCAAATGAAGGAGAGAGCTCTCCTTTTATAAGAAATGCAAAGGAATGGACCATGGAGATTAAGAGGCAAAAGTCTTAATCAGCGGTGGAGCTTGAAAGAGGAGCAATCCATGTGCACAAGTATCCTCCAATAGGAAAATAGGAGTTGACTTTATGTCCATATGAGACAAAAAGTGCTTTTCTCCTTTTTATAAAATAAGAATAATGCTTTATTTGTGCAACTTAGGACAAGAGGGAAGGTGGGGTTTTTTATTTAATCAAAAGGGGAGGAAATATTCCTTTTAATCAAATAAAGACTTAGGATAAATGATTAGCCCATAGGATAAAAATCCAATATATGATCAAAATTAAGACTTGATCAAGAAACTGATAATGTTGAAAATATTGATTTTTGATCAAATTGGTTCGGGGTTGATAAATTGAATAAATGGGGCCCAAAGTCTAGGTGACCATTTTAGGGTGCATACAATAGAGACATGAATAAATGATACTGGGTGTGATTACTTGATACTTTTGATAGAACCGATTGACTTTAGATAATTCCTTGATATGGTATACTGATATGATTCCTTTTTTTTTCCAACATGCACACTTTCTTGTTCTATACATTCGAATGGTTGCATCGTGGGTCATCGATCTTGGTCAGACACTTACTAATGTCAAGTATCATGTTGTTGAGATATGCGGTCTGAGCTTTCTACTTGATCTTCCGCAGTTTCAGCTAAACCATGGTCTATTGACTGTTGTGGCAGAGTGATGGCACTCTGACCATAATACCTTCCATCTTCCCTTTGGAGAGATGACTATCACACCCGAGGACATGTATAGATTACTACGCATCCCATGCAGAGGAGAGTTAGTTTACTATGATTCCATAGTCTATCGACGAGTGTCCAGGGACAATACCATAGATGATGATACCATCACTTGGCCATAGTTTTCTTTGTTTCTCACATTACCAGTGGTACTTGGTGCCCTTATCGGTGGTTTACTTCTTCCCAACCGGCGAGGTCATAGTTTTTCAATCGAATGGGGCAAGATTCTAAAGGATTTTCTTGCTCATCCTCTATGCTTTGACTAGGGCTCCTATATTCTTGCCCAGTCATATCATGATTTGCATGAGGTTGTCTATAGAGAGAGTGCTTCCTTATCAGCAAGTGTAGTGATCTTACAGTTGTGGGTATGGGAGCATCTTCCCATTACTAGGCCTATTTCTGATAGGATTTGACAACATGGTTACCCATATGCTTTTCTATATAGAGGTATGGTTGTTCAGCACCATCTGGGTCATCTTGATTATTGGTGGCGATAGATAGATGATCTTGATCAGGTTCAGTGGTGACCATACATTAGTTGTGAGCACTGGAGAGAGGACGATGATGAGCTACCCTATATGTCCACTCCTCACTGGATGATTGGCCGTACTACTACTACTATTGAGTGCTTATGCTTTAGCAGAGTTTCTAGATAGTATGGTCATGTACAGGATATGCCTCAGGGTGCAGCTTTAAATGCTCAGGTACATGTAGAGAGATTGATGTGGGGTCCTATGATTGATTATCAGTTTGCATATGATCAGATTGCGGGTTTAAGATATTGCTGATGGGAGATGCTTCCAGGTGTTGCTGATGCAGGGATGTCTCATGAGTATCGAGACTGCTAGTCTCGTAACAGGTTTCTTTATTTTACTGATCCAGCAAAGCGTGTCCCTGACCAGGATGAGGGAGATGATCATGGTGGTGGTGATGGTGGTGGTAGGAGATGGCGGGGACAGCGAGGACATAGAGATCCTCAAGTTATGGCTAGAGCAGGTGATGGACCTCGGGTGAGAGGTGGGCATGCCAGGGATAGAGCTAGGGATGATCATGCAGCAGAGATTGTATGACCTAGAGCAGTAGCAGGTGATAGGCAGCAGAGACACCAGAGACATCAGAGATAGAAGAGACAGGCTCATGTTGATGTTGCTAGGTAGATTCCAGGTGGATTAGATCCTTTAGTTCAATTGCAGAGAGTTTCCTTAGCTCAACAGGATGAGGTTCCAGCATAGCAAGTGCCTCGACATGATCAGCAGTCACAAGATATAGGATAGAGTTCACAGGTTGCTCCTAGCATGGATAGTCTATCTCAAGATATGGAGGCGATGAGGAAAGATATATCTACTATTGTAGGTAGACTGGATCAGGTAGCTCTCTTGATGCAACAGTTCATCACTCATGCAATTCGAAGACCTAGTACAACTAGCATGTCTCAGGCTCCTCCCTCATAGGACAGACAGGATGATAGAGGTCCAGATGGATCTGGTGCTAGGGATGGATCTTGATGATTTAATTATATATTTTCTCATTATTGATATCTTTGTATCATGTTTCATGTTGTTGTTATTGATTGGAACTCTTTGATGTATACCTTTGTATGACATTGTATCTTGATATACTAATTTGATGGATCTTTGATGTTGATGGACACCTTTTATGATGATCTATATGATGATATACTTCCTTGGTTTCTCCTTGATGAGTTGGTTATGAGATTATCTTTTTATGCAACTATATGATGTTTTATATGCATTTACTTTGACTTATGCTATGGATGCAATGTATCTTATTTTATGATATATATAGATGAATGCATTAATGTATGGACTGTGGACATGTTTTTTGGTTTTTCCATGTATGGATGCAAAGGATTTGATGGAAATGCATATGAATGCCCCTATGTTTTGGAATTTTTAATGTATGCAATTCTATCCTTAACTAAATGTATGCAGATGATGTATGAGTAATGAACCTTTTCTTTTCTTTTCTGCTTTTCTCATATATGAATAATGATTAATGATTAATGCTATGCATGAATGCAAAAGATAATTCTCATTTCCTTTGTTTGATTGATATCCGAGAGTGAGATGTTTGATTGAACCCCTCCTTTCATAATGTTTCAACTAACCAAGATTATTAATGTACCCCCTTGTCCTTGGAAAAATAACCATAAACAAATGCAATTAATCTAACATGATAAATGCAATTAATCTAATATGATAATGCAATGCAATGCAACTAAGTGTCACTAGCTTTTTAGCAAAGAGATGCCATAGAGATAAATTTTCATCATTGAGCATTTTGGGACCGGAAAGTAAGTACAACCATCACTAACCACATCATGATGATATGAATACCACTTTTTATCGCTTTTTGGTAACCTCTTTTTGAAACTAGTACAACCCTCACTAGTTGGATGACCAAACTATGGGAGTATGAATACCGGTGTCAATGGATTCAATGTTGCAAGTGGATTTTTGGTATTAAGATATGGAAGATCTAAATAGCCAAGGTATCCATTTGTGTAAACAAGAAAAGGTCAATCCTTCCTCTTATGGGATAGCCCTCGATGGTTCTTTGATGACCATGTCATTAGAAGAACTCTCATAAGTTGATGGATCTTCCTTAAAACAATCACTTAAAGGCAAGAAAATATCATGTCTCTATCATGGCTAATCTAGTCGAAACATCATTGATTAGCTTAGAAGATGTGATAAAATTCAATTTCATAAAGATTATCAAAAGAAAGCTTCAAGTGTTTTGCAATGTTTCATGATTTTCAAAAAGTATTTCCAAGCATTCTGATCTTTAAGGTGTTTTGTCAATTAATAATCCCGAATAATAAAGTCAATGAAGGCTCAAGGATCAAGTTGTAGGATCAAATTACTTGGGTTTGAACAATGATATCCATCAAAGGTTCGATAAACTTTCCCCTCTTCTGAAGCTTTGATAAGTCTCTCTCTGACGTGACTGATTGTAGCACTATTGAATCCATTTGGTACCAAATTTCCAATCCTTTCCTACCCCCAAGTGATAAATGTGATCATGCAACAAACTTAGGGTTGTAGGAAATGCAATGATGTGACTGAAAGGCTTTATTATGACTATGCACAAATGATGGATGCAATGACATTTTTACAAATGGGATGTTGGAAATGCAATATGGACACATGTGACTTGGAAAGAAAGACTTAAGGGAACCAAACGTGCTTGTTTGCCAAGTTTTCAACTTTTAGGTTTTTTTCTCTATTTTTGCTACCAAGGCACCTATTGCTAGGTTTTCACCAAGGCACTTTTTCTTTTTCTTTTTTTTATATTTTTCTTTTTTTTCAATTTTTTTGTTTTTTTCAAGATCTCTTTGACTATGTACAATAAATATGATGCTCCTCATCTGATACTATTTCGTCTACTTACGTGTAGAACCTCTTTAGATGAATGTTGTTGATAGCTCTTGGAGTTCTTCTCCTTCACAATCTGCTAACTTATAGGTTCCTATTCCAAATGAAGACACAATGATGAATGGACCAAGCCAATTAGCCTCCCATTTTCCTTTCTTTTCTCTATCAGCTTGATTCTTTGGGTTTTCTCTTAACACTAAGTCTCCTACCTGAAAGACTCTCGGTTTGATATGCTTATTATAATTCCTTGAGATTCTATTTTGATATACTTTTAGGTGCTCATAAGCTTGTGTTTGGTGCTCTTCTAGCAACTCTAATTGTTGAAGTCTTGCAACTCTATAGTCTTCATCTATGATCAACCCTTGTAATGACACTCGTAAAGATAGGATTTCAACCTCTAATGGTAGAACAACTTTGGCTCCATAGACTACTGAAAATGGCATGGCTCCCATAGGTGTCTAAATGCTAGTTCTATAGGCCCATAATGCCAGATTAATTTGCACATGCCAGTCTCTCCCTGATTTATTTACCAATCTTTTCAAGATTTTCAAAATGTTCTTATTTGTAGCTTTGGCTTGTCCATTTCCTTGAGGATAATAAATGGATGAAGAATGGTGAGCGATATGGAATGTAGAACAAAGTTCATCCACATCCTTGTTTATGAATTGCTTTCCATTATCTATTATTATGGCATGAGGGATACCATATCTGCAAATGATGTGGTTCAAAATGAACATGGAAATTTGCTTACCTGTGGCTGTGATCAAAGGAACTGCTTCTACCCACTTAGTGAAATATTCTGTTGCGGTTATGATGTATTTGTGCCCATTTGAAGAAGGTGGATAGATTAACCCAATCAAGTCAAATCCCCATTGATAGAATGGCCATGGTGTAACAAATGGGTGTAATTCTTGTGCTGGTGCATGTATCATGTCGCCATGATATTGACATTTGCCGCATATCCTGACAAAGTGACAAGCATCTATCTCTAAGGTCTTCCAAAAATACCCTAAGGAAAGGATCTTCTTGGCTAGGTTTAAACCACTTGAGTGTGACCCGCAAATGCCTTTGTGAACCTCATGTAAAGCTAACTTAGACTCTTCTTCCTCTAGACATCTAAGTAACATCCCGTCAAGACCCTTATGATACAATGTCTTTTAAAGGATTATGTAACGGGCTGATTGGCGTATGAAATTTTGTTTTTGGGCTTGGGATTGGTCTAAAGGTAGCACTTGGTCTTTGAGATAGGTATATATAGGGCCATACCAAGGTGAGTCATGTCCATGAAGTAGGGAAACAATTTGGGTTTCGGGAAGGTCGAATGCCAGTTTCAGCAACTCTTCCACCAAGAACTCGTACTTCTCATTCTGATCTAGTTTTTGTAATAAGGAAGCCAAGGTGGACATTGCATCAGCTGCTCTATTTTTCTCTCTCAGAATTTTCTCAAAAGTGATCAAGGTAAAGTCCTTCTTCCATCCATCAATCATGGTCTTATATGGCATTAGCTTTTCATCTTTGGTATTGTATTCATTATTGACTTGATTGATGATAAGTTGAGAGTCTCCATATATTTGTAGCTCGGTGATGTTCCATTCTAAATCCATTTTGATGCCAATGACTAAAGCCTCATATTCTGCTATATTGTTTGTACATGGGAACAAGAGCTTGTAGGACTTAGGAATAGTGTACCCTTGAGGAGTAACCAATAATATGCCGGCTTTAGAACTCCTTGTGTATACGAGCCATCAAAGTACAACTTCCATGTTTTAGCCTCTATATTGACAATTGCAGAATTTGGAAATTCCACTTGAATAGTTTGTGTAGAAGTCATTGGGTTCTCAGCTAAGTGATCTTCTATCACTTGTCCTTTTATTGCCTTTCTATCCACATACTCAATGTCAAACTCACTCAATATCATGACCCATTTTGCTATCCTACCCGTTAAGGCAATTTTACTTAGCAAATACTTTAGAGGATCAATTTTGGTAATTATTTTCACCTTGTGCATCAACATTTAATGTCTCAATTTTTGTGATGCAAAGACAACTGCTAGACAAGCCCTTTCTATGAATGTGTAGTTAAGTTCGTATTTGATCAATGTCCTACTCAAATAGTAGATTGCTCTTTCTTTTCCCTGCTCATCTTCTTGTGCCAAAAGCACTCCTAGAGACCTTTCGGTAGCAGATATGTACAGCAACAATGGTTTTCCCTTGATTGGTGGCATTAGGATAGGTGGATTTATTAGATAAGTCTTTAATAAAGTGAAGGCTTGATCACATTCTTCATCCCACATGAAAATAGTATCTTTGTGTAGCAACCTTGTGAATGAATGACATTTTTCGGCCAATTGAGAAATGAACTTTCTTATGGATTGTATTTTCCCTTATAGAGACCTCATTTGGCTTATGTTCTTGGGGATCTCCATATCCATTATTGCTTGTACTTTTTTTGGATCCACTTCAATTCCTTTCGCTGAAACTATATAGCCTAATAATTTACCGAATTGGACACCAAAGGCACATTTCTTTGGGTTTAATCTTACTTTGAATTGCTCCAACCGAATGAATATCTTTTTTAGAATTTGTAGGTGTTCCTCTCTTTTGTGGGACTTGGCCAATATGTCATCCACATAATCCTCTAGAAATATGTGCATCATATCATGGAAGATAGTTGTCATTGCCCTTTGATATGTGGCTCCAACATTTTTAAGGCCAAAGGGCATGACATTCCAACAAAAGGTACCCCAAGGACATGTAAAGGTTGTCTTCTCTTGGTCTTCAAGTGCAATTTTTATCTGATTGTAGCTGTTGAAACCGTCCATCAATGAGTACATGGAGTGACCCGCTGTCAAGTCAACTATGGCATCTATGCTCAAAAGTGGGAAGTCATCCTTAGGACATGCAAGATTCAAGTCTCTAAAATCCGTGCATACACGAATGGATTTGTCATGTTTTGTGATCAGTACAATGTTAGATATCCATTCAGCATATGCTATTGCTCTTATGAATCCCACCTTCAACAATTTTTCTAATTCTGCCTTGACTAAGAGAGCTATATGTGAGTGCATTTTTCTCAACTTTTGCTTGATGGGCTTAACCCCTGGTCTTACATTCAAATGATGCATTATGAAGTCGGGATCCAATCCGGGCATGTCGACATATGACCATGCAAAGTTCACTTATTGTTCTTGGAAAAACTTGATGAAATCCTCTCTTTCTAGAGGTGTAAGTGATGCGTCCAAGTGTATAAATTTTGGATCCAATTTTGTCCCAATGTTAACCTTTTCTATCGACTCTATGAGAATTGGTGACCTTTCATCCTCATGCTTAGGTAGGGTATCCAATATCTCTTCCTTTGGTGCCACAGTTGGGTTTTCACCATAGGAAACATCTTTTATCTTTACTTTTTTTCATTCTAGTGCTGCCACATAGTGGTTTTCATCACTAGAACTTTTCATTTTATTATTTTTTTTCATTTTTTTCTTTTGACTAAGAGATTGGACCCCCGCTTTTCTCATCATTTCCATATCAAATTTGTTGGTGAAAGAGGGTTCAACCGCATTAAGGTATTGGTTCATTGCTTGGTCATTTGGAAAATAAAGCAAGTCACTTGGCTTGGTTTGGTCCCAATCAATAAGATGGGGATTTATCAAGGATAAGGTTTCATTAGGCAAGTTATCATCACTTGAGTTTATGGACATGACTTTGTTTGAGGGTTTGTACATTGTATCATTTAGATCTATGATGTGAGCTTCCTCGAGATGGTCCATGGAAGAAGGATCAAAATCCCCTTCACTTGGGTCCTCGTCAACTTCTACGAGAAATAGCATGGGAAAAACCATGAGTGGATTAAAACTAACATTTAAATCTCCCTCCTCTGAAGGCATCCAAAATGTATCTATCCATGGTGAATTAGTAGGTGCTTGTCCTAAGTTAAGATCTTGTATATTGGGCTCTTCATTGTGTTGAGTATATTGCCTTGGGATCTTTGCATAAGTATGTATGGTGACTACCTCATTATCATGACATGATTCATTAGATAAAGTATCCCATTCATAAACTTGGGAGTCATCACTATCTACATCAGATTCCAACATGTTCACTTAAGGATATGAGTATTGCATTGGGCTGGAGCTTTCTCCTTTGTATTGATATCCTACCCCTGATCTTTCTTCTTTTTCCCTCCAAGCAGGTTCAATGGGCTCTAGTAAACCTCTGTTTCTTCGGCCTAAGGGTCCTCTTCCCTTGTATCCCATTTTCTGCATTATCTCAAATCCTTTCCCATATTGATTAGTTTGAATGTTGATATGCTAAATTCTTTCTACGGGAGTACTTGAGGTATCATCTTCGTCATGATAGAGCCATTGAAGGACTTCATTCTCCTCCTTGTCAAATGTTGCTTTGTCACTTTCTCTCATGAAGTAAGAGTTATACTTATGAGGTAGGTGTTCTTTTGATGGTTTTCCATGCATTCTTAGAGATGTGGGCATGTTGAATAGGGAAACGGAGTATTCCCCTACTCCTTTGGAACTGATTTTATATTGTTTGTCAAATGCATCCATCATCTCACTCATTTTCTTGTAGTTATCCTTTTTAGCTTTACCTATTTCCTCTCCGGTGGGTTTGTAAAGTACTATCTCTAATTTAGGTGCTTGATCTGAATCTTCATTTGGAGTTGGACCCTCGTAGCTCACTTTTTCCTTTCCTTTAGTTGATGTCATTGAGCTAGCTTGAGGAGGGTTTGAAGTAGCACCTAATGTTATCATGGGATCATCCATTTTGATATCTTCAATGGTGGCTCTTTGTATAATTCCCACTCTACTATGGGGAATAAATAGCTCATGAAGGGTTTTAAGTGCATTGCAATATTGGAGCGGGTTTGAGTCCCCTCCAACCATGATTTCCTCACCCATGTATGAAAATTTGATGCATTGGTGGTACGTGGATGGGACTGCTTGCATCTTGTGGATCCATGGTCTCCCCAGTAAAATATTATAAGTTAGCTTCATGTCCAATACTTGGCAATTTGTGTCCTTTTTGACAGGTCCCACTTGAATGGGCAATAACTTAAAAAAATCTATATACTCTACAAAATACAAAAATATTTCTTGCATTTCATTTACTATGAAGATCTTTAAGATGCTTTGGTGTGTGGCTATTATCCTTATTATTCTCCTCTTATCATCTCTTTATCATACTTATGATGTTTATGAGAGTATCATCCATTTCATTATGTTTTTCACTCTTCATGTTTCACTTGCTTATGCTATTGTGAGATTGACTAATACTAGTTGTAATCACTGAAAAGTGGACATGATCATTCATGTGAGTAATCAAGGCAAAATCAAGGCAATTGAATCGAAATGAGAATTTGGTCAATCAAAATTCAAATCAAGCTTTAATTCAATTTAATTAAAAATCAAAGCCATAAATTCAAGTTAAATCGATCAAATCATGATAAATGAAATCAGTGTGTAATTAATCTAATTAATTGTATAGTTCAATTTAAATCAAATCAACCCATTCAAGGGGTACAAATGGCTAAACAACTTAATTGAAATTAATTAATTAAATCATATTTCTCTCAACACCACATGGGAGGAAAAAGCCTCAACCAATAGGATTTAAGGAAAGAGCTCACATGGATCAAGCCAAAATGAATCTCAATCACTCAATTTGAAAGAACATCTTGTCCACTCATCTTGTCTTCTTGTCCCAAGCTTTGAGGACAATCTATTTAAATTGTCTCCAAAGGGTGGAACCAAGGAATTAACCCCAACTCAATCGTGATCAACTCTACTACACCCCCTACCCTTGCCAAATCCTATAAAAGCAAGGCATAAATCACTCAATTGTCATCCACAAATCTGAGAATTGCATCTAACCTCTTGATATTTTGAGCTAGAAAGGAAAATTTAGAATTTAATTAAGCATTTCAATTTGGAATTGAACATTTTAGCTTGCTATATCATTTATTCTCATTCTAGGACTGTCATTAATGGAGGCTTGCTGAGAGCTTCATCATTAACATCCCTAGCTAGAGATCCATTGAGTGCTTAATTGCTCTTTATTTGTTAAAATAGCTCTTCCTTTGTGGTAATTTAGTTATTTTATTCAATTATTTGCAATACTAACCCTATGAAGGTACAAATTCTAGTACACAAAATGGCACCCACCATGGGGCATTAGGCTTCACTTTTCTAAAAATCTGAAAAAAAATATATTTTTAATTTTTTTTGCATGTTTAACTCTATGTTTGACAGGTGAAATAGCACATATGATATTTTCTGTAGCACTTTTGACAGGTTCTCCAGCACGTTTGATACCTAAAATAGCACCTTGACGACAAATTGTTTCACATTTACACATAGTTTTAGCATGTTTGATTCCTTCTCTTTTCTATCTTCATTCTCTCAGCACCTTTGCCCTGACTAGCCAACGCGTTTGATCCATTATCCAGTGCTTTTGCGATGTTTTTGACACCTTTACCTAGGATTTTAGTGCTTCTTCTCTCTTTTTCTGCGCTTTTAACTATTTTCTTTAGCGCTTTCAATTCGATCTTTAGCACATTTGAGCATTTAAATAGCACTTTCAATAGATTCAGTAGCACTTTTGCTTAAATTAAAAATAAATAGAATCTGACTGTCAAAAAATGTTTCTCTCTGTCTGTGGGATGACTGATCATAAAAGAGTAAAAAAACCAGAGAGCGGATTCAATCAAGAAGACAAAGCTTTAACAAAGAAGATCAAAGAGGAGAACATTGCTCACATTAAGCTGGTTCTTGAGGATTCTCAGCAAGAAAGAAAGGTACATGAACATTATATAAAAGTTATAGAAGCATATAAAGCAAAATTTGTTTCATTGAATTGGATTTATTCACCTTAATCAAGTTTTTCTTAAATTTGACAAATAAGGCTTTAGATTCAATTTTATCTTGTTTTCTTCATTTTTGCTGGTTGTGTTGACTAACTTGTTGGAGGAAAAGCAAGTTGGAAAGAAACGATCGCCACTAGGTGAGCATTAAAAATGAAAAATCAATAAAAAATGCCCCTAGCCTTTGCTAGCTTCATTTGAAGGTAAGCCTAAACTTAGTCATTTTTTAACTTAAATTGTGGCTTTGTTGTTTTCAAAATCTAGTAATTAAAAAAATCCTATTATTGTTTGAGGAATTAGACATTAGGCCTATGCTCTTCACTTTCTAAGTGAATCAAAATGCCAAAAGTGTTGAATTCCTTGATTAAAAGAAAGGCTAGGTAAATCAAGCACTAAATTTGAACAACCCCTTGTTTGTAGAAAAGAGTAGAAATACTCGATTCTCATTAGTTAGTGGGTTTGGTAAATGAACCTTGTTAAAAGTGTTTTGGAATTAAGAAGTATATAGGGATATTCTCTTCACCTTTTTGGTGAATCAAACTCCCACAACCTATCTCTTTATTCCACTTTATTGCTTTCAAATGAACATGCTAGATCAATAGTTAGGCTCGCCTCCCAAGATTTTCCTTAATGAGGCCGGTGAGAGGGAAAACCCAAAGTGGGATACAATCACCTTTGTTGTGATCATCCAACCCACTATAAAAAGAAATACATACATCCTTAATGGGGTGTGTGACAAAAGGGTGTTAAATTTTTTAACTTCCTTGATTAGTCCTTCGAGATTGCACAAAACTCCGACATCCGGTGGTGGGAATCCTCTTAATATACTTGGAGGATGAAAGTTTAATACCCATTTTGAACGGAATATTCATTAAAACCTTGTTAACTTAGCAAAGACTACCTTATAGAGCCATGTTTACGAACCAAATCTTGAGCTAGGTAGATTACTTAAAGTGTCTTTTTGTGCCAAAATGTGTGATAATGTCCTACAAATTCAAACACTTTTTGTGTAGAGGGTTAAAAAGAACAAGTGTCCTTGTGATTGTTGTGTTTGAAAAATACATAGAACAAGTGAAAGAGATATCCATTACAAAGCTCATCTTATATTTTTAATCTCTTCAATAAAAAAAATCATCAATTACCAACTTGAGGATCAATTTGAAATCAAACTTTGTTGAATGTCAATTTCTACACGTTCTCACAAACTCAAATTATCTTTAAGAGAAGATGGAACTTGCATTGCAAATGAGGTCCTTGAATTTGAACATCAAAGTCTTTTCAACGATCACGACCAAGGGGATAGTCTCCCAAATCTATTTGAAAAAAGACTTGAATCAATGGATCGAAACTCTGTGTTTCATGATTACAACCAAGGAAGAAACAATGACAACATCAATAATGCTAATCATGAGCCTAAAGAAACCATTGAAGAAAGGGCTAATAGAGCGGCTCAAGATACCGATTTTCTTGAAGTCATGGACAAACTCATAGATAGGGATAGGGTGAAATTTTTCCTAAATCTAGCCCAAGCAGGGGTAAAGCTCCCACATGACTATGATGTGGATCAACTCAAGAAAAGAAAAGAGGAAAACCTGATGTATGCTATGACTCAACAACTAAAAATGTTCCAGACACAAATAGACTTAATGAAGAAGGCCGTTGAGCCTAAACCTTTCTCTATTGAGGCTTTGTGTCCATTTCCATTTGACAAAAGCTTAGTCATGGCACATTTTCCTATTAATACAATTTTTCCTAAATATGATAAATACATGGGTAAATCAGACCCATTGGATCACCTTAGAGAGTTTTGTGCTCTAAGTATTGAATTTATTCATAACCCCACATACTTAATGAGACTTTTTCCAAGAATTTTGGGAGGGCAAGCCATGGAATGGTTCTCTAAACTTCCGCAAGGGATCAAGACTTTTGAGGAATTAGCCTCTAAATTTGTAACTCACGACTCCTACAATATTGAACTTGAGATTACCATGCTAAAATTATGTGATAAAAAACAAAAAGATGGTGAATCTTTCTTATGGTTCCTTCAAAGGTGGGGGACCGTTTTCACAAGATACCCACAAAGTATCCCTAAAAAGGAGAAGATGGAGATATTTATGAATAATTTAAATATGGAGATGAAATATAGGCTCCAACTTCAATGTCCCCCTACATTCTAAAAACTTATTGAGAATGGGATTAAGATTGAAGATGTATTGGTCAAAAGGGGTGAAATCAAATTGTTCAAAGACAACAAACCCTACACCAACACTAGTAATAATCATTATATATCTAATTATACCAACAATAAAGGGGCCAATAATCACAATGACAAACCTAAGCTATGGTTGAAAAATAATAACAAAAATCTTGTGAATGATGGGGTTGTGGAAGCCCACACCTTGAAGGCTACCCCATTTAACTTATCAAGTGGAGGGAATTCAACATACAATGTAAATCAAATGAATAAAGCTCATTTTAATCATGCAAATTCCAACAACAACAACAACAATTCTAATAATAATTCCTTCAATAATGCTAAAGGAAACAAGCCTAAACCATTCTTTGCCACTTATCAAAAGAGAAAATTCACCTTCTTAGGTGAACCATTGGAGAATGTGTTAAGGACTTTGGTGGCCAACAAGATCATTACTCTACCCCAGTTAAGGCCCTATGAACCCCAAATTAAGCCGAATTGGTGGAATGATTCTCACCATTGTGAGTATCATTGAAATAAGGGTCATAAGACCAATGAATGCATGTAGTTAAAATATTTGGTGCAAGACTTAATTGATGATGGGACAATCAAAGTTGAAGGGACCCAAAAAAATGAATATCATACAGCCTTCAAAAATCCCTTTCTAAACCATGAGAAGGGTGAGTCATCAAACACTAACCAAACTAATAAAAGGGGTAATGAGAAATTCAACTTTGCTCATACTTATGATAACATAATTAATGCTTTAAGTGGTGACGAAAGCACCATAAATGTTATTGTGGTAAAAGAGAAGCCAAGGGAAGCAACATATAATGTTGTAACTAGGGGGAAAGCTTCAAAGATTACTCTACCTACTAATACTCCAAGAATTGTTCTACCAAATCAAGCTTCATCTTCATCAACAAAACAATATAATTTGGTAGATCAATTACAATGAACTCTTGCTCAAATCTCTATTTTGGAATTGCTCAAACTCTCACCAACTCACAAGGAAATTCTGGAAAAGGCCATGGTGGAGACAAATGTACCTCTAAATTTGGAGGCAGATAAATTTCAAAATATGGTGGGACATCTCATTGCACCTCATTGCCTATCTTTCTCCAAGAAAGATGACATGTCATTGAATCACCCACAAAACTTGCCTTTGCATATAGAGGTTCTAATTCATAAGCATAGGGTAAAAAGAGTCCTTATTGATGGAGGGGCCGACCTAAATATTTGTACCCTAAACTTGGTGAAAGCCTTAGGATTTTCTGAGGAGGCTATTGACCCAAAGAAAAAGATAACTATCAAAGCTTACAATGAGGAAGAAAGAGCTTCTACGGTTGTCATAGTACTTCCTATTAGAGTTGGCCCAATACAAAAAGAAACCATTTGTCAAGTCCTAGACCTAAAGATAACTTACAATATCTTACTAGGGAGACCTTGGATTCATGAAATGCAAGCTGTGCCTTCTACCTATCACCAATGTCTTAAATTCCCTTATCTAGGGTAGGAAATCATGGTAAGCGGGGACTCAAACCCCTTCCAATATTGTAATAACTTAAAGCCTATCAATGATTCTCTACTCCCACATAATGCAGAAGGGTCTATACGCCTAAGAATAGAGCAAGGTCAAAGTTCTAAAGATCTCCCATCTTTGAAGGGAAATGAAAAAGAAGAAGTTGTTGTTGAAAACATCCAAAATCCCACTAACGTAGTTACTGTTGCCCAAATATTCCCTGTCTTTCATTTTTTCGGCCACAGCCCTGTTTTCCAAGTGAAATGCTCAAGTGTCGAAAACCTAGTGTGTTTTCAACTTCCTCTCTACAGGCTTAGGATGTTTCTGCCTTCTGGTCCAAAAATTTGGTGTGTTTTCGACCTTCACTTGAAAACCCTCTATGTTTTCGGCACTGTCTGTGTTTTCACCCCTAAGCGCGCAACTTCGATCAGGCGGGTCTCAGTGCCTAAGGCCATTCCACCACAGTCAAGATCTGACGGCTGTCACATGATCACATGGGATCTCCTGATCCCATGAGATCATGTGACAACCATTGATGCGGTATCTCCAATCAGCGGTCAACCAGCGGTTATCGGGGTGGCATCATGCGGTTTGTCGCATGATCACATGGGCTCTTCCAAGCCCATGCGACCATGTGATAAACCGTTAGTGGTTGCAGTGGGTCCTTTGCTTGGGGTGCCGAGGTGTTTTTTGTGGGTCCTGTGTTTGGGGTGTCGAGGTGTTTGCTGGGGTAGTAGCCAGGATGAGTAGGGGAGTGACACGTGGCGGTAGCGAGCTCAAGGTTTGGTAAGCTTTGCACGGTTGCGCAGTTGGAGGTGGGCCCGGTTCTATGTTCAGTCGAGTAATCTCACAATAAAAGAAAGAATATTCTTCCTATCCGATGATTATGAGACTTCCCTTAGTCGGGTGATCTCTTGATGGAAGGGAATATGCCGAAGAAGTAACGCGACTCAACGACTATTGTCGGATGAAGCAGAGATCAACAGATTTCGTGTAGTCGCTGAATAGGTGCCCGAGGTTAAGAAAGATTGCACGACTTTGCGACTGCAAAGAGGATGAACCCAAGGTGGAGCCGGGGTTAGTTTTGTAGTGCAATCTTGCGGGCCCCATTTGTCTTGTGGCGAAGAGCAACAGTGTTCAAAGGTTTCTCGCATGATTGCATGAAGGCCTTTCAGGCTCATGCGATCATGTGACCGCTGACTTTTCAAGGTCGTGTGGTCAGCTCTTGTTTGGCCACGTGGCAAGCTTGACAGGTGGCAATTTTCTTGCGGGCCCGAGGCGTCTTGTGTGGCAGTCTAAAAAAAATCTTGTCACATGATTGCGTGAAGGCCTTTCGGCTCATGCGATCATGCGGCCATTGCTTTGTCAGGTGGTGGCAGGTTTTCAAGGGCTTGTCACATGATCATATGAGGCTTTTTTAGCTCATGCGATCATGCGACCAATGATATTTTTAAGCGATGCGACCTATTTTTCACGGGGCCTTCTTCTGAGGGAAATGTTGCAAGTGTGAGTAGCTGAAATTGATGACTTTGGAGGCGGTTGCAGTTGGAGGAATTTGTAGAGGTGTGGGCGGCCATCAGGGGTTGTTTCTTATCTCTACGTGGGATCAGATTTTGCGCATTCATGGCAGTATGGGCTTGCAGGGAGGTTGTTGAATCTCGAGCTTTTGTGTCTATGGGCATGATCAAGTACAAGATGGGCACGCAAAGAAAAAGATATCTGATCCATTGAGATATTTTGAGGATGAACATTTATGATCAGTTTTTTACTGCAAGGGTTTATTATTAAATTGTAAATCTGGTAACCCCGGTTAGTTTTTGGGACTCCTGCCTACGTGCAGTTTTTACTCTTTCTTTCTTAGATCAAGACCAAAGGGGAAAAGGATAGCGACAGGTAAAAATAAATGAAGGAAAATAAACATGAAGGCTAAATAGGAAGGGATTGAAAGCAAGATCATCATCAGACAACTCACAAAATAGCCAAATATTCGTGTATAGATCAACATTGTCAAGATCAAAGAAAGAAGATGGAATGGATGAAATATGTAGAACTATGCATGATGCTTGATTGCCAGGTTTTCATCATCGTACTTATCCAAGGCGCCACAAGGAAGTGGTTTTCACCATAGGATGAATTTATTTCTCTTTACTTTTGCTACCAAGGTGCCTGTTTCCAGGTTTTCACCAAGGCACATTTTCAATTTTATTTTATTTTTCATTTCTTTTTTTTTGGAAGAAGGCAAGCTTTTTATGTAATGCTCCTTGAAAGGATAAACCATGATATGCCAAGGATTCAAAATGACACGCTCAAAGATGCTGATAGGGAAAGGGAGATGGAAGAGAAAAATGGAGGATAAGGTTTTATGTAAAGCGAGTGAGGTTGGAAGATAGGAGGAATAGGCAAATGAGAAAAAATGATAGAAGGTAGAGGGATAATGCATGGAATGATTGTGAAAGGGTAGGTGGAAAGGAAGGCAAGATCAATGTAAACACACACCCTGAAGGGTGGCGAGAGGGTGGAGGAAATGTGAATGAAGGAATACGTGAAGGAATATGGCGAATGGATAGCAGAGGTTGTGGTTTAGGCGGATGGAATGGAGGAATATTTTTGGAAGGAGATGTAGTGGAAGCCTTTGGAAGCTTGAATGTCAATTTCACTTTTGGTTCAACACCAGACTCTTTCAAGAGAGCCTTTGGAATCCATATAGCCATAGGCTTTTTATTTCCTTTTGATGATCTAGAGAGAATATCTTCAATGATGGATTTTGGAACCCATACTTGTCTTGTAATTTTTTTCTTAGATATCTCTTTTGACTTTATGCCTCCATGTCGTTTAGAGGAGACATAGTGATCTTTTTTTGATGGATTCTTGTATTGCTTCTTTTTCTTGTATTGAACATTCAAGTTACTTCCAAAAGACTTGGGATTTGTGGAAGAGGGAGGATATGACTGGTTTAGATGGGTGGGTGGATGAAAAGGATTCAAGGGTATGCATCTATGTTGACCTTGAGGAAAGATGGGAGATGGAGGTATGTAAGGACCCAAGATGGATGGCGAATCAGGAGAGTTAGGAGGGGAAGGTGAAGGGACATAAGGACCCAAGATGGAAGGAAGGCGTGAAGATCTTTGTAGTGGTGGAAGAGGTCCAAGGATGGAAGTGGAAGACGCAAAAGGATAATCAATAAGTTCATCAGCATCTATATGACAACCAAGGATATCAGCATCTTTAGAGTGAGCATTAGAATTTTCAAGAAAATCATGAACATCTTGAATAAGAGCATTTTCTTTGATAGGATCATTCAAAGCTTGCGAAGACTTAGGAAGAGTAGAAAGTGGAAGTGAACATGGAGTGGTAGAACAAGAAGATGAAAGACTTTGATCTTGACAAGGATCTTCGGATAGCATAAGCGCATAATTTTTCTCTTGTTTTTCAATAGGCTTAACATTGGAAGGAACACCATTTTTACCAACCTTAATGGAAGTATCATCTTTGGAAAGTGCAAGCGTAGTAAGGTCATTTTGATTGTCAATAAGCTCATTAGTGTAAGTAGTAGCCTGATCTTGCTTAAGAGAAGACTTAAGACATGGTGGAATGTATGAAAAAGGGGGTACAGGATCAAAAGAACCCTGAGGTGGATAAGAGACATTAGAAAAAGGAGTGGATGACATGGAGGCTTCTTGATCTTGATCTTTCCTTATGTTCTTTTCTTTATCATTTTTAGAGTCCTCTTGACATGGAGCCACTTCTAAGGACAAGGAAGTATGTTGGGATTGTATGGATGACTTTGGAAGAGATGGTGGAGGACTAGCTGAAGTAGGGATTATAGCATATGAAGGCTTAGGCTCTTTAGGTTTATCATTATTGAAAGTCTTTGCAGCCAAGTGAAGGTTAGCTTGAGTTTCTTTAAGAGGTAGCCCTGGAGGATAACTATAGGGAACCACATGAAAAGTATCAGGGCTTGTGTCAGATGAAGGTTCTGTGAAAGATGTGAAAGACTCAGAAGCTTTAGGAAATGTACGAGTATTGGAGGAAGTAAGGGATGGAAGGGAACCATCACAAGACAAAGGTCCAACATTAATATGATCTTGCTTGAGAGTGTAATCTTTATTTTCAGTCTGAGAGTTCTTAGAGGAGAGATCCTTATAGTATGCATGTTTATAATCAGTGTGGTAAACTTTCTCTTCCTCAAGTGAAATAGATGGATCATCTAGGTATTGTGCATAGAAATCATCAAAGTCTCTTTCATAATCAGAATCATATGGATCACCCTCACGATCTATCCAATGTGACGACCCATTTGTAGTAAGCAGGAATGAACGATGAGGAGGACTCTTAGGAACAGAGGTGTCATAGGTATCATTACATTGTCTGTCGTCATAGTCATCATAGTCTCCAAAGCTAGATGTGTCACTCTCCGTGGAAGAGGTATCATATTGCTCAATTTTTTTCCGGGGGCATGGTGACATGTACAAGTCTTTATCAAATGGAAAAGAGTATAGAGGTTCCTTTTCTTTCTCAAGTTTGTCAAGCTGGACTTGCATAGCTTGTAGCTGCTTCATCATAGCGGCGATCAGAATTTCTTCCTCTTGTTTACTGATTTTTTGAGACATGTGTACTGATTTTCAATAGCTACTGCTCTGTTCTTGACACAATGATATTTTTGACAGATTCTAGAACTAGGCTAGAAACATTAGATATCTTGCAATTTGACAATTTCTGACAACTCTCTCAAATTTTTCCAAATGACACTCTGTAGACTCGTACGACACTGGGTAGTCTATGAAACGACAGTTGCTCAACTCGTACGATAGTTGGGTAGCAATGAAATGACAGTTGACAAAACTCGTACGACAGTTGCTAACAGGTTTTTTACTTCCTTGGATTTGTTGGTTTGAAAACTCGTATGACTCTGGGTTCTCAATCATACAACATATGGGCTTTACTGAAATGACATTTGACAAAAATTCATATGACTTTTGACTTCTTGAAATGACTTTTGACTCCAGAAAGAACTTTACGTCAATTTTTGCAAAATTTAAGGTTTTCAGTTCTGGATTGTTTGCAAATTGTACTCTCCAAATTTTGAAGGTTATACTAGATTTGATCATTTTTAATAGCCAAGTAGATAAACAAGCACGCAGAATAGCAAGCAAGTGATTCCAAGCACATCTAAAAATAATGAACAAGGGCAAAAGCAACCTTGCGCATGAACAATCAAGTGACCAAATTGTGCTAATCCCTGAGAGTACTAATCGTGTATGTTCTAAAAAGTTTTACAATAACGCACATATACCTGAAAGTGAAAAATTGGCCTCTCTAGGGTTTTTAGTAATGGTTTGACTCTGCAACTTTTATGATTCAAAGGGGTGAACTCCAATCCCGGCGCACCAGGGTTTTGACACAGTCTGAGAACTTAATCTTCAAGAGCTGCTAGGGAGATCTGACAACCCAACAATGAACCATACCCGTGGAGATTTCTTCCACAAGGACATTTATATAGCGGCTGTCACTAAAACACAACACTCAGTAAAACATTAGAGGTTAGCAAAAATTGAAATCGTGCAAAATTGAAAGCTATCTAACCAAGCGATTTACTGCCTTCTAGTAGGTGCGAGATTAATGTTCTCAGATTATTATCGAGATCAGTGACCTAGACGACACCTAAATGAAAGATTTGAATGCAAAAGATGGATATGAAATAAATGCAATTGAGCTATTTTTTTTTATTTTTCTATGCAATAAGAATGAATGAAAAACTGATATGAAATTAATCTATATGAAAACTGATATGCTATGCTAATCTAACAATGATATGAAATATGAATGCAAAAATAAGATTGATCTCACAAAGATGTCGATTCGCAAGAGCTTTGATTCTTCAATTCCAATTCTCCAGCGTGATTGTGCAAAATATGAGATGATTGGATGCCAATTTGAGAGATGAATTATGAAGAGATGAGCCTTGTTTTTATAGAAATCCAAGGCTTTGGAGGTGCATGAAAAAAAGCCATAAATCACTCAAATAACTCACGTTGATTTTTGAGTTATTTTTAAATAAAGGATAATTAACTCACAAAAACATGCAAAAGCTAAGCTTTAACTCAAAATAGAGTTTAGCTTTAATTGATAATTGATAGTTGTTTGCTTTTATGATTGTGCATGTTTTAATTATGAATTAATTTAATAATAAAGTGATTTATGCTCAACTTAACTGCTTTTAAAAATAAAACAATTGATTTATGGGTTAATCAATTATTTAATCAAACTTTTATTAAAAACTATATTATTAAATAATGACAACTTGCTTTAATTAATTAAATAAGAATTTAATCAATTATTCATATGATATTAGATTTATTGTCAAAATTAAATAATACAATTAATAATAGATAGAATTAAATTTAATTACACAATTAAGTGGCAAATATTAAATCTAATTAATTAAATATGAAAATATTCAATTAATCAAACTTAGGATAAATGTGATTTATCGCCAAATAATCATTAAATTAAAGATAATTAAGATAATTAGGAATATTACTAGGAATATTCCCCGATGCAAAATTTAAGATAATCAATTATGATTCGATGATGTTTAGATGTGCCTTAGGTTAGGACTTTGATGTCGATTTCGTTCGAATTGAAGATGTAGGAGATTAATGAACTTATAGCCCATTTTTGGGGTATTACATGGGCTTGCAGGGAGGTTGTTGAATCTCGAGCTTTTGTGTCTATGGGCATGATCAAGTACAAGATGGGCACGCAAAGAAAAAGATATCTGATCCATTGAGATATTTTGAGGATGAACATTTATGATCAGTTTTTTACTGCAAGGGTTTATTATTAAATTGTAAATCTGGTAACCCCGGTTAGTTTTTGGGACTCCTGCCTATGTGCAGTTGAGTGATGTATATATTATTTTTTGGAGCCAGTAGTGCTCAGAATTCACATTTTGTAAAAAGAAAGGCTCTTTCTTGGGAACCTATCTGTGGCATTTCTTCTTGCCCTCTGGTTTTCCACATTTTGTAAATTCTCATTGATAATACAAGTATTGCAGAGGCAGTTTGTGACAATCCTTCATGTCCTTGTGCTTCCCTGTTTGCATTATCTCTTATTGAATCAAAGTTTATGAATGATTTCAATGATATCTAAGTTTTCCTGATTCCTCTTGCTTTCTGCAATTTTGTGTGTTTCCTGTTTCTGATCTGATTTAGGTGTTTTGTGGGTATACTACAGCCCCTAGCAGCCTTGTCTCATTCCTACACCTAGTTGCAGAAAAGGATGTTTGTTTGCAGGTCATAGGTTGAGTCCCCTGTTCAAACCCTCCTATGAAAGACTTATGCAAGCCTATTCAGTAAGTTGTAATCTCTTGGACCTGAATCCTTCATTGGTTTCATCCCTCTGTACTGAGATCCAAACCCAAGTTCGGTGCATCACCTAGTAGGTAGATTTGCTTTCAGTCATTTCCTTTCATGCACTCCTTCTATCCCTTTCCCCTCAAAGTTTACTTTCTTGTTAAGAGAAAATCAGGGTGATTATCCAAAAGGAACCAGCCTAGAATTTGGAGGTCTCATCTTGGTTAGCAAAAGGTCCCACAACCTTGAGATGATTCCCTTGTTATACTGAGTTATCAAGACTACGAGAGCTTGAACTAAGGATGCAAATTCAGTGTATAACATTTCTGGCACGCCTGGTGGGACTGAAGTTCAGATTCATGTTCAAAGTATGCTATTTCTAATATGCTGGTAGCATGCTATAGGCCTAAAAGAGGTCATTTTGCTGCATATCTGGCGACTCCAAAGGTTCTACTGGTTTCAAAGATCAGATGCCGGTATGTTTTCAATCTTCATATTCAAGTTCCAGCTGATTGCATGAGTAGACATGTCAAGTTACTATGGATAGTTAGGTTACTCACCACCCTATTGTGAGAGTAATGCTCAACCGGCTAGTTTTCAACCTTACCAAAGCCACCCAAAGCCTCCTTTTACCCCGAGCTATTATACTTCTCAAGGGTATTAGTATATCTAGTATGCCCCAAATGAATTTGCCCTTATGCAAAGTTATGAGTGGGCTCTCAGGCAAGATGGATCATGGGCACAAGAGGTACAACAACAAATGCAAAGCCAGCTACCCCATCTTATTTACCACCCACCCTCCCCTTCTCAGCCTATTCAACAACAGATGCAGACTCTGAGCTCAAACTCCAAGGAGATGCAAGAGGCAAAGAGTCTGTTGCTTGATTTAGTTAAGCAAGTGTCTAAACTCAGGGAGCAAAGAAGGCAGGAGGCTCAAAGTTATTATGAAGAGGAGTCAGCTCCCTACCAGGAGATGGAAGCCCAAAGCTATGAGCAGGAGACAACTCCTTACCAAGTGGCAGAGACTCTTGTTGATGAGCAACAAGCATGAGAGTTTCAAGAAGAGATTAGACGCCAAGCTGACATTGAGACAGCAAGGTTGAGATCACTGATTGCTCAACAAGAGGTTCCTAGGCCTAAAATTCCAAGCTGGAGGGCCCATTTGTCTCAAGAACCTACACATGAGGAGCCTGCTAAGCATTCATTTCCAAGTTTTAAAGCAGTTGTGCCTTCTTTGTCTCCCCCCTCTCCCCCTCAGTTTCACATCCCAAGTTTTAAGGCAAAAAATTCTATTCAAGAGCCTATGCTTGAGGTTCAGTCCACTTTACAAGATCAGCCTGTTCAAGAAAAAATTTCATCCCAAGAGGCCCCCCTAGTCTCTCAGGATGATGAAGTGATATGGATACCATAATGGACTCTACCTCCTAGTTGTCTGATGCCAAGCCTTTGTAAGGACACTAGTCTGGTGTCTGAGCAAGGACTGGTGAATGAGCTTTCATGTGATAAGAGGAGAAGAAATCTGAGGTATCAGTGCAGAGTGATGACTGTGGTGAAAATGAGCAGCAGGGTGTGGAGGTGGACATTGATGCTCAGCCTGAGCTCTTGGCTGATTTATATGATGAGCTCCCTCCTTTTGTTGATGATGAAGAAGAGACCATGCCATTACCTATGGCTGAAGGTCAATCAGAACAAAAGGTTCACCATCAACAGGAGGTTGCTATAGAGGAGGATGCCTTGTCCTTGTTGGACGAGCTACCTGGTTTTGTTGAGCAAGATGAGAAAGATGTGATCATAGCCACCTCTGTAAAATTGCAGCAGCTAGAAGAGGTTGATCCTGATGATATGTTAATTCATGAGCTTGATCTCATTTTTGAGGAGGAGGCTTCCCAATGTACAGAAGTTAACCAGAGCCTTGGCAAAGATTATTTGGGAAGCATCGTGGATGACTTGTATATGGAGCCTGATTGTAATGAGCTCTTGGCTGGTTTAGAAGAAGAAGATGACAGTCCCCTGGCTGTGGATGAGAAGTTGTCCTGGTTGTCCATGATGGAAGGCAACCACAAAAATAAAGAAGAAACCAGCAATGAAAGTCTTGCCTTCAGACTTTCAAGAGGCTGCCCCATCAGATACTTGGCCCAGAAGGAGTTCACTGAGACACCTCCATATGATCCATTTGAGGTGAGTGAACTTGATCTTGTTTTTGCAGAGGCAGCATATCCTCATTTGCTGAATTTTCGTATGCCTCATATCCTTGTAGCTATCTTCATGTGTTCAGTGCAAAATATCTTGATGAGAAAAGGTAGCTACTTCAACATGCCAGTGAATGGCTTTGTTTAACCAGGTCTCTGCACTAGTTAGTTTAGGTTAGGATAGATTTCCCTATTTTCTTTCCCCTATTTTCTAGAGTGGTTTCCTGCTTTCCAAGAAGTGCTCGTGCACAGGTTTGTCTGCCCAGTTCAGTTTTTGTCCCTGCCAGTTTTGTGCTTAAATGAATCCTATGCCCAATGGATATGTCAAGGCAACTGGTCCAATGTCTAGCAAGTTGACATCTTGTAGAGGTTGCCAAAATGTTGCCCAAATATTTCCTATCTTTCATTTTTTCGGCCACAGGCCTGTTTTCCAAGTGAAATGCTCAAGTGTCGAAAACCTAGTGTGTTTTTGACTTCCTCTTTGCAGGCTTGAGATGTTTCTACCTTTTGGTCCAAAAATTTGGTGTGTTTTCCACCTCTCAGCTCTAAAAATTTGGTGTGTTTTCGACTTTCACTCAAAAACCCTCTATGTTTTCGGCACCGTCTGTGTTTTCGCCCCTAAGCACGCAACTCTAATCAAGCGGGTCCTAGTGCCTAAGGCCATTTCGCTGCAGTCAAGATCCAATGGCTATCACATGATTGCATGGGATCTCCTGATCCCATGAGATCACACGACAACCGTTGATGCGGTATCTCCAATCGGTGGTCAACTAGCGGTTATCGGGGTGGCATCATGCGGTTTGTCGCATGATCGCATGGGCTCTTCCGAGCCCATGCGACCATGTGACAAACCGTCAGCGGTTGCGGTGGGTCCTGTGCTTGGGGTGTCGAGGTGTTTGCTGTGGGTCTTATGCTTGGGGTGCCGAGGTGTTTGCTGGGGTAGCATCCGGGATGAGTAGGGGAGTGACACGTGGTGGTACCGAGCTCGGGGTTTGGCAAGCTTTTTGCGGTTGTGCAATTGGAAGTGGGCCCGGTTCTATGTTCGATCGGGTAATCTCGCAATAAAAGAAAGAATATTCTTCCTATCCAGCGATTATGAGACTTCCCTTAGTCAAGTGATCTCCTGACGGAAGGGAATATGCTGAAGAAGTAACATGACTCAGCGACTGTCGTCGGATGAAGCAGAGATCAACGGATTTCATGTAGTCACTGAATAGGTGCCCGAGGTTAAGAAAGATTGTGCGACTTTGCGACTGTAGAGAGGATGAACCCAAGGTGGAGTCAGGGTTAGTTTTGCAATGCGGTCTTGCGGGCCCCATTTGTCTTGTGGTGAAGAGCGACAGTGTTCAAAGGTTTGTCGCATGATCGCATGAAGGCCTTTCAAGCTCATGCGATCATGTGACCGCTAACTTTTCAAGGTCATGTGGTTGGCTCTTGTTGGGCCATGTGGCAAGCTTGACAGGTGGCAATTTTTTTGCGAGCCCAAGGCATCTTGTGTGGCAGTCTAAAAAAAAGCTTGTCGCATGATCGCGTGAAGGCCTTTCGGCTCATGTGATCATGTGGCCATTGCTTTGTCAGGTGGTGGCATGTTTTCAAGGGCTTGTCGCATGATCACATGAGGTTTTTTTAGCTCATGCGACCAATGCTATTTTTAAGCAGTGCGGCCTATTTTTCACGGGGCCTTCTTCTGAGGGAAATGTTGCAAGTGTGAGTAGCTGAAATTGATGACTTTGGAGGCGGTTACAGTTGGAGGAATTTGCAGAGGTGTGGGCGGTCGTCAGGGGTCATTTTTTGTCTCTGCATGGGATCGAATTTTGTGCATTCATGGCAGTATGGGCTTGCAGGGAGGTTGTTGAATCCTAAGTTTTTGTGTCTGCAAGCATGATCAAGTACAAGATGCGCACACAAAGAAAAAGATATCTGATCCACTGAGATATTTTGAGGATGAACATTTATGATCAATTTTTTACTGCAAGGGTTTATTATTAAATTGTAAATCTGGTAACCCCAGTTAGTTTTTGGGACTCCTGCCTGCGTGCAGTTGAATGATGTATATATTGTTTTTTGGAGCCAATAGTGCTCAGAATTGACATTTTGTAAAAAGAAAGGCTCTTTCTTGGGAACCTATCTATGGCATTTCTTCTTGCCCTCTGGTTTTCCACATTCTATAAATTCTCATTGATAATACAAGTATTGCAGAGGCAGTTTGTGACAATCCTTCATGTCCTTGTGCTTCCTTATTTGCATTATCTCTTATTGAATCAAAGTTTATGAATGATTTCAATGATATCTCAGTTTTCCTGATTCCTCTTACTTTCTGCAATTTTGTGTGTTTCCTGTGTCTGATCTGATTTAGGTGTTTTGTGGGTATACTATAGCCCCTAGCAGCCTTGTCTCATTCCTACACCTAGTTGTAGAAAAGGATGTTTGTTTGCAGGTCATAGGTTGAGTCCCCTGTTCAAACCCTCCTATGAAATACTTATGCAAGCCTATTCAGTAAGTTGTAATCTCTTGGACCTGATTCCTTCATTGGTTTCATCCCTCTATACTGAGATCCAAACCCAAGTTCAGTGCATCACCTAGTAGGTAGATTTGCTTTCAGTCATTTCCTTTCATGCACTCCTTCTATCCCTTTCCCCTCAAAGTTTACTTTCTTGTTAAGAGCAAATCAGGGTGATTATCCAAGAGGAACCAGCTTAGAATCTAGAGGTCTCATCTCGGTTAGCAAAAGGTCCCACAACCTTGAGATGATTCCCATGTTATACTGGATTATCAAGACTACGAGAGCTTGAGATCAGGGTGCAAATTCAATGTATAACAGTTACATCGACAAAAGGGAAAGAAAAGGTTAGTTAGGAGAGTACTCTTAAGACAAAGAAAGAAGACCAAGATAGATCTGTTCAAATCTACACTAAGGGGGCTCATTACCAAAAGATGGACCACATGATGAAAAACTTTGAGAAACAATGTAAAATCAAACAAAAGGGAGTAGGTGGATACTCCTTATCCATGATGGACCTACCCTTATCTCCAAGGTCATATGGAAAGACATATAATTTGCCTCATAAATACAATGATCACTTTTTGAGGGCTAATACATTGTCATTCATGGAGGAAGGGGACAATGAGATCCTAAACTGGTTATACAAAGATGAAGAATCAAGTACCCATGAGAAACGCACACAAAATATAAGCATTCCCACACATCAATATGGGAAGGGATTTAAAATTATGCAAACAAGGGTATACTCAAAAGAATTATCCTAAAGTCTATGATCAAATATTACAATTAGAATCACATAGTGATGAAGACTCAAATGAGTAGGGATGGGATACTTTGTCCAATGAATCATGCCAAGATAAATGTATTGCTACCATTCATACTTACACTCCTAGTAAAGGGAAGGAATCAATTGCAGAATCAAGTTCAAATCAAGCTTCAAGGTCAAGCCAAGTGGTCCTAGATGATGTACCAATTCAAGAGATTGAAATAAATCAATGGATAGGAGAACCCTACGTACCATCATGGAGACCTTCTATGGAAGAATCTAACACTAGGTTTTACCCACGAGATTTTTATCCAATAGAAACCTTAGTGGATTCTAGTGAGGAGGATTTTGACCCTAGTTCTCTATATCATCTCGAAGAGGCACATGTCATAGACTTAAGTGATACAATGTTCAAACCTTCCAATTAAGTCTTGTCCTTAAACCCTTTTGGCTTAAATCAAAACATTGATCCTTTGACCCTCATTTACCCAGAATTAATTGAATGGGATTCCATTGAACCTACCATACTCCCAACCTTTTTAAATGACAATCTGGTGTCCCAATACTTAAATGTGGTTGAACCTTCTTCTACCATGGAATATCAGGAAGAAGAGACAAAGGAAGATATCCAAACTCCTAATTCAATAAAAAATGAAAAAAATAAAATGGAAAGAATCTAATGTTGAAAACCACACCGTGGCAGCATTAGATCAAAAAGAGAAAGAAATAAAGAATGATTCCAAAGGTGAAAACCCAATTGAGGCACCTAAGGAAGGTAGTTTGGATACTTTACTCGAGCATTATGAGGAAAGATCTCCTATTTTGATCGAACCAACATGAAAGGTGAACATTGGATCAGAATCAGAACCAAGGATCATACACTTAGCAACATCTTTATCTAGTGAGAAAAGAAAAGAATTCATCAAATTTTCAAGGAGAAGAAAATCAATTTTGCATGGTCTTATGATGATGTGCCAGGATTAGATCCAAATTTAATCATGCATCACTTGAACATAAAAGAAGGAGCAAGACCAGTCAAGCAAAAATTGAGAAAGATGCATCCACATATAGCTTTGCTTGTAAAAGTGGAGTTAAAAAAATTGCTAAAAGTTGGGTTTATAAGAGCCATTGATTACACCCAATGGATTTCAAACATAGTGTCAGTTTCAAAAGTAGACAAGTCCATCAGAATTTGCATAGATTTTAGGGGTTTAAATCTTGCATGCCCTAAGGATGGCTTTCCATTACCAAGCATCGATGCCATAGTGGATCTAATGGCAGGAAATTCCATGTTCTCTCTTATGGATGGTTTCAGTGGCTACAATCAAATAAAGATAGCACCTAAAGATCAAGATAAAATAACATTTACATGTGCATGGGGAACATTTTGTTGGAATGTTATGCCCTTTGGTCTAAAGAATGTCGGGGCAACATATCAAAGAGCTATGACAACAATATTCCATGATATGATGCATAAGTTCATGGAGGATTATGTAGATGATATCTTTGCAAAATCTCATTCAAGAGATGAAAATTTACCAATCCTAGAGAAAATCTTCAAAAGATTGGAGCAATTTAAAGTAAGGCTAAATCCAAAAAGTGTGCATTTGGTGTCCAATCAGGAAAGTTGCTAGGGTACATTGTCTCAGCAAAATGAATAGAGGTAGATCTAGCTAAAGTCAAAGCCATCATGGAAATGGAAGCACCTATGAACATAAGTCAGATGATATCTCTTCAAGGTAGGATCCAATCCATATGAAGGTTCATATCTCAATTGGTAGAAAAGTGCCATAACTTTACCCAACTCTTGCATAAGGACATAGTTTTCAAATGGGATGAAAAATGTGAAGAAGCCTTCAACATGTTGAAGAAATATCTAATGAACCCTACAAATTTGATGTCACCTATAAGAGGCAAGCCTTTGATCCTATACATTTCAACGACCGAGCATTCATTAGGGGCACTCTTGGCATAAGAAGATGAATCAGGAAAAGAAAAGGCTATCTACTACATAAGTAGAACTTTGGTAAAATATGAGTTGAACTAAACCTTCATCAAAAGAGCATGTTTGGTCATAGTTTTTGCTTCCCAAAAATTGTGCCACTATATGTTATCCCACAAGATTAGACTCATTGCAAAGATAGATCCCTTGAAATATCTTCTTAGCAAAACAACATTGAATGGAAGACTAGCCAAATGGATCATGGTGCTAAGTGAATTCGACGTAGAATATGTGGATCAAAAATCTATCAAGGGCCAAGTCATAGTTGATCATTTAGTAGAATCACCATTACAAGATGACCACCCAATACAAGTGGAATATCCAGATTCTAAAATTGTGAATGTGGAAGCAAAGACATGGCAACTATTTTTTATGGTACCTTACACACAACATGGATTAGGAGCAGGCATACTTTTGATTACTCCTCAAGGGTATACTATTCCTAAATTATACAAATTACTATTCCCATGCACAAATAACATAGTTGAGTATGAAGCATTGGTCATTGGAATCAAGCTAGCATTAGAGTGGAAAGTGATAGAACTACAAGTCTATGGAGATTCACAACTAGTTATCAATCAAATTAATGATGAATATCAAATGAAAGATGACAAGATGATACCTTAAAAAAATATGGTTGAGAATCTCAAGAAATACTTCACTCTTATCACATTTGAGCAAGTACCAAGAGAGAAGAATAAAGTAGCAGATGCAATGGCTACTTTGGCATCACTTCTCCAAATACCAGATCAAAGCACCAGATATGAATTCTTGGTAGAAGAAGTTGAGCAATCCGCATTTGACCCTACCCATCCTCATACCATTTGTTTGCTAACAACACATGAATCACCTTGGTATGGAGACATTTACACTTACCTAAAAGACCAAATCCTACCCATTGACCAAACCAGGAACCAAAAGAAAAGCTTTATCCGACAAGCCGCTCATTACACCTTAATATCTGACACATTGTATCGTAAGAGTCTAGACGGAATACTTCTTAGATGTCTAGAGAAAGAGGAATCAGATATAACCTTATGATAAATTCACGAGGGGATATGTGGGTCACATTCAAATGGTTTAACCCTAGCTAAGAAACTTCTTAGGATAGGATATTTTTGGCCTGTGATGGAGAAAGATGCTTGTCATTTTGTTAAAACTTGTAGAAAGTGTCAATATCATAGAAACTTGATACATGTACCCGCACAAGAGCTTCATCTTATGATGACACCTTGCTCATTTTATTAATGGGGTCTAGATTTAATAGGAATGATTTATCCACCATCTTCAAATGGTCATAAATTTATTATCACGGCAACATAGTACTTTACCAAATGGGTGGAAGTTGTACCCTTATCAACTTCAACAGGAAAGAAGATATCCTTGTTTATCCTAAACCACATAATATGTAGATATGGTGTACCTCATGCCATCATAATGGATAATGCAAAGCACTTCAAAAATAAGGACCTAAAGGAGTTATGCACAAAGTTTCAAATGATCCATCACTCTTCATCAATATATTACCCCCAAGGTAATGGACAAGCTAAAGCAATGAATAAAAACATCCTAAAGATATTGAAGAGAACTGTGGACAATTCAGGTAGAGATTGGCATATAAAAATAAACCCAACCTTGTGGGCTTATAGGACAAGTATCAGAACACCAACAGGAGCTACGCCATTTTCCTTAGTTTTTGGAACATAAGCAGTTCTACCTTTGGAGGTAGAACTTCCATCCTTGAGAGTGTCTCTACATGGTTTGATAAGTGAGGAATATTATAGAGTTGCTAGGTTGCATGAACTAGAACTGCTAAATAAGAAACATCAACAAGCATTTGATCACTTTAAAGTATATCAAAACCGAATGTCAAGGACTTATAACAAGCACATCAAGTCAAGAACATTCCAAATAGGTGACTTAGTTTTGCGAGAGAATCCCAAGAATCAAGCAGAAAGGGAAAAGAAAGGAAAATGGGAAGCAAACTGGTTAGGACCTTTTGTGATCACTTCATCTTTTGGGACTGACACCTATAAGTTAGTTGATTGTGATGGAGAAGAGTTACAAGAACCTATCAATAGTATTCATCTCAAAAGGTTCTACACATAAAGTGAGGAATAAAGAGGATAAAGAAAAAGAGTATCAGAGAATCAGATGGAAAGCATCTTATTTATTGTACATAGTCAAAAGAGATCTTGAAAATACCAAAAATATTTGAAAAATAGAAAAGAGCAAACAAATCAGAAATGCAGAAAAGATATTAAAAAAAACAGTGGAAAATTGAGCATGAAGAAAGCCAAAAACATTCATATATGATCCTCAAAAAGATGTTGTCTTGGTGGAAACCTAGCAAATAGGTACCTTGGTAGCAAAAAAGGAAAAAGCTTTAAAAATAGAAAAAGAAAGCAAGATGCATTCAATCAGTGAAAACCTAGTAAACATGTGCCATTGAAAGTCCAATTCAGTTGCATACCTAGCAGCCATCCTTGTAAATATTGCATTCGCAAACATTTGTATATATTGCATAATAAAACCCCACAGTTACATTTGCAAGTACCTAAATATCTTGGTCACCTAATCTGCAAATTGTCCTAAGTCCAACTTTGAGATCATATCAAATTGTGGGCAATCTAATATAAAGGAGGAAGGATTCATCCAAATCAACTTCAATCAATCATCGAATCAATTCATCAAAAAGGTAAGTGAAACACTCAATCAAATCCTAATTCCAATCCAATTTGAACCAAACACAAAATTTGATCTGAGATCTTACATGACCCTACCTTTATCAGAATTAAAAGTATGAAATGGATGGAACTACACTTGAAATATGGATTTGAAAAACATTGCAAAATTTTTTTCTAAGTGTTGACTTGATTGATGAAATCATGTCTTTCTAGCAAATCGATGAAAATTTTTAAACTAGACAAGCTATGATGAAAGAATGATATTTTAGTTGATTTCTGAATGACTGTCTTCAAATCAAAATTTTAAAGCATGTATTATTTGTCTAAGGATGTGATCATCAAAGAATCATTGAGGACTTGTACATAGGATAAAACTAAGATCTTTGTTTGTTTACGCAAAAGGATACCTTGGATATTTTGATGTTCAATATCATAATACCAAAATCCAATTGCAACATAGAATTTGACAAAATCGGTATTCGTACTCTCATGATTGGCTTCAATCAGTGATAGTCGTACCGGAAAGAGATGGGAAAGCAAAAAAAGAGGTGCAAAAAGTATTGATATCATCATGGTTGAACTAGTGATGGTTGTACTAAAGGGAGATTCCAAAAACTACTCAATGATGAATATAAGCTCCAAATTTTTGAATGGTGACAGTTAGTTGCATACATCCTAGATTAAATGCATTTAATGTATTTTTCCTTTCTTAGCTTAATTTAATTTTCAAGAAGAAAAGATAAAGGGGGTGTAGTCAAATCAAAAATCAAATGGGCATCAAAAAATATATGTGATCGAATGTGTTGGAAATAAAAAACAATAAAAAACAAAGGTGCATTCCATTAGCTCATGAGCAGTTGTTAGATTCATATTAGCTTGCATTAAGTTGCATTCATTTTAATCTAAGTTCATTTCATATAGTTTAAACCATCTTCATAACATTAATTGCATTAAGTTGCATTCATCATCCATATCTTGCATAAAATTCAATTCATCAAGTGCATTAGATTGCATTCATCCTTTAAATCATTAATCATTAAGTTCATTGCATTAGATTGCATTCATTTTAAAGTTCATCTCATTTAGGATACATTCTTTAAATCATTCATATCAATCCATTAAGTGCATTGCATTAGTTAAATGTTCATTGCATCCATTAAAATCATTTTAATTCATCATTAAGTGCATATCATTTAGTACATTAAAAAACATAGCATTATTCATTTAAGTTCATTAGATATCATTGCATTAAAACATCATTCATCTATATCACATATAACATTTAGAATCATTAATCATTAAAGTACCCATTATCATTATACATTACATCACCTAGGTCCATCACATTTGCATACCATAAAATCCATTGCATCCATATACCAAAATAAATACATCCATTATCTATTAAATCATTACATCACATTAACCATTCCATTATCCATCTAACACATCTATATATCAAATGCATCCATAATATCATTAATCATTAAATCATATCATTAAGTTCATATTGCATCCATTCATCTATTCTATGTCATACATAAGACAACCATTTAAGCATCAATAGAACATGTGCATCCATATTAAAAATTGCATTCTGAAAAGCATAAAACAAAGCATATAGAAGATAGAACCATATAGATCTGCATATCATACCAAAACACCTGAAAAGGAGATCCAACACATCATGACATCATATATAGTAAATCTATAAAAAAATGAGTATCAAAGTCTATGGTATCATCATCATAAAATCAAACGAGTATCAGAGTCCATAGAACAATCATATAATGCAAAATCAAGATAATCAAAGTCTATCAAAGTATCAGAGTATCAACATAACAACAATGACTAAACCAAAAGATAAAACAGAGTACAAATGTCTTGATATATCAAAAGAATGAGATCATATACATCAATGAAATAATGAAATGAATCATCTCAAATCATAGATTAACTGGCTAAACCGCCAGCACCATCAGGACCAGGAGCACTGTCAGGAGGACGACTTGAACTAGCCTACAACCTATGCTGACTCATCACTGCCATAAAGGCATGTATCATAATACTAAGTTTCCTAACCTCCTGTCTAATCTCAGAGACATCCAACTGTAAAGATCGAACCTCTGGTGCAACTGCCAGAGCCTTGGAACTAGGAGTCTGTGGTGGAGGCGTGGATGAAGATGGAATGGAAGAAGAAGAAGGAATAGATAGTGATGGAATGAAAGAAGAAGAAGATGGCATCGAAGCAGAAATAGAAGTAAAAGTAGAAGAAGGTGCCTATGTTGGAGGAGCCTGAGGAACAACCTATGGAACAACTGGAGGAGCCTATGGAGGAGCCTATGCCAACGGGCCCTGTGCCCGATCTAATAATGCCTATGCTGCCTAGGCATCCATCTATCTCTAACACCTAGCCCTATAGTGACCCTATCTATTGGTCAGATCCCTGACAACCTAGTGTAAAGCTCTATCAACACCATGACCCCTCACCTGACCACCACCCCTAGGAGGAATGGGAGCATTAGTAATAACTGGCATCATTACTCTACCTACTCTGGCTTATCGATGACCCCATCTCCCTCGTCATCCTTGAATCCTACCCCCACCCCTACCATAATCACCATCATCACCACCATCACCACCGTCACCATCAGACTCCTCATTAATACCAAGTACTCTCTCAGTTGGATCTGTGAACCTCAAAAATGGGTTCCGAGTGAACCAATCTGCATAATCCTCAGTCATCCTTGTATCAATGACATCCTCCCTCATATCCCAGGGCAAATAACCAAGGTCTCGTACCTCCTTCTAAGTTGTCCGAAAATTGACAATAGGACCCCACATTGATCTCTTGGCCTGAACCCGAGCATACATCGCAATGCCCTGGGGCATACCCTATGTCCTGCCATACTGTCATAGTACCCTCCGAAAGAAAAATCTCTCTATAATGTAAGGGGTACGACCAATCATCCAATGAGGATAGAACATGTACAGAAGCTCACCATCATCCTCTAGCCATGGCTCACAACCCATATAAGGCCCCCAGACAACCTAATCCATGTCATCAATCACGTGATGCCAATAATCTAACTTCCACATATGGGTCTGCACTACCATCCCCTCATACATCTAGGTGAATGACCAACCCAGATCTTGGTGTCGCGCTGCAACAGGTAATGTCACTAGGAGATGCTCCCATGCCCAAAGCTGAAGTAATATACCTCTTGCTAAGATAGTGGAGGAGTGTTTATACACAACTCTATGCAACTCATGATAGAGCTATGCTAAGAAACATGATCCCCAATCAAACCATCAAGGATGAACCATCAAGTCCTCCAGAAAAAGACCCCATCCGACCGCAAATCCATGACCCCATCTATCTGGCAGGAGGAACCCACCGATCAATGCACCCAAAATCGTTGGCAAAATTGGAAAAGAATGAAACTAAGACCACTGGATGTGATCATCATCAATAGTAGGATCCTAAAAGACCTGTTGACATGCTGCACCATCATAGACCTGATCATAAAATACCAGCTCTCCTCTAGTAGGAAGGTGAAGGAGGTGGTATACATCCTTAGGGGTAATGGTCATCTCCCCCATCAGCAAGTGAAAAGTGTTATGGTCTGAGTGCCATCTCTCATCCATAGCAGTGATCAGTCCTTGATTCACTCAGAATCGAGGTAGAGGAAGGAGGAAAGATAATCCACATCGGCCAATGTGTCTTCGATCAGGACCACTCAGATCATTGATCATACTAAGAGGTAAAGGGTATGAACCACAAACACCCAGTGACTTAAGCACTACCTGCAAAAATCAAGTTCAATTACATCAGCTTTGAAATCAGTTATCATTTGAATTATCCTAAGTCAATCAAACATTTACAAATATCAAACCACAATCAATTTTCCTAATTCTATTCAGAGAGGACGAAAAATTTGTTATCATCCATCATCTAAATTTAGATTGACAATCAAACATTCAGATTATGACTGACTCAAATTGACATCTTATAACTTGCTACCAAATCAAGTTCATTACCTATGCCAATCAACTGATCGACGATACTGAGCAAATCGACAAACTGACTAAGGCTTTTAAATTTTTTTCCTACCTCGATAAAAGCATTGTTTAATTGCTTAAACATGCTAAAATGTAAAAGCACTATTTAAATATTTAAAGTGATGTCTAAATGATCAAAAGTGTTGTTTAGATGCATACACGCTAAAACTTTTCAAATGCACTATTATAAAATGTGAATGTGCCATTTAAAAATTCAAAAGTGCTAAGGCTTAGTGAACGCACTAAACTAAATTTTGAATGCATTTTGTGCCCTAGAACTACCATGTAAAAGCATTATTTGGCAACGCAGATGCGCTATTTGAAAGCGCATAAGTGCTAAAAAATAAGCAAAAGCGCTATTAAAAGGAGCAAATGCGCTATTTGAAGGAAAAAAGATAGAAAATAAGGGTTTATAACAGAAAAATTTGATTTTTTTGAAAATCAAAGCATAAATTTGAAATCTGAGAGGATCACACACTTACCGAAGGTCCGTACATCACTGGCTGCTAAAACCATCGCCCGCGCTCAAACCTATGCTCACGAATTATAATCAGAACGTAATCTTTTATCAAGAAATTTTTCGCTAATCAATTGAAAGGGGCATCAAGCATCAAATCGGATCAAATCAGGTACCATATCAACAATCTATCATCATATTGACCATCAGGATATCAAATCAATCTGAATTGCATCAATCCTATCATCATAATCTGCATCTCATATTGAACATTAAGATCAACCATTGATGGAACCAGGACCTTTTATCAAGTTGGATCAAAACATTCTTTGAGTCAACACGCTTCACATGGCGACTCAAAGAGGGGCATTTGTAATCATCGAAAAGTGGACAGGATCATTCATGTGAGTAATCAAGGCAAAACCAAGGCTAAATCAAGGCAATTGAATCAAAACAAGCATTTGGCCAAACAAAATTCAAATCAAGCTTTAATTCAATTTAATTAAAAATCAAAGCCATAAATGCAAGTTAAATCAATCAAATCATGATAAATCAAATCAGTGTGCAATTAATCTAATTAATTGTATAGTTCAATTTAAATCAAATCAACCCATTCAAGGGGTACACATGGCTAAACAATTTAATTCAATTCAATTAATTAAGTCATATTTTCTCTCAACACCACATGGGAGGAAAAAGCCTCAACCAATAGGATTTAAGGAAAGAGCTCACATGGATCAAGCCAAAATGAATCTCAATCACTCAATTTGAAAGAACATCTTCTCCATTCATCTTGTCTTCTTGTCCTAAGCTTTGAGGACAATCCATTTAAATTGTCTCCAAAGGGTGGAACCAAGGACTTAACCCCAACTCAATCATGATCAACCCTACTACACCCCCTACCCTTGCCAAATTCTATAAAATAAAGGCATAAATCACTCGATTATCATCCATAAATCTGAGAATTGCATCTAACCTCTTGAGATTTTGAGCTAGAAAGGCAAATTTAGAAGTTAATTAAGCATTTCAATTTGAAATTGAACATTTTAGCTTGCTATATCATTTATTCTCATTCTAGGACTGTCATTAATGGAGGCTTGCTGAGAGCTTCATCATTAACATCCCTAGCTAGAGATCCATAGAGTGCTTAATTGCTCTTTATTTGTTAAAATAGCTCTTCCTTTGTGGTAATTTAGTTATTTTATTTAATTATTTGCAATACTAACCTTATGAAGGTACAAATTCTAGTACACACTAGTCTTCTTACTTTCAAAACTTTCATTAAGGATTTATGTGGCAAACTTATTACTCTTTTGGATTATGTGAAGAATTTGGTAGATGATACACCATCTCCTAATCTTCCTAATCCTAATCTTATCCTTCCTAATCTAGTTCCTAATCTTCCTAATCCTAATCCTATCCTTCCTAATCTAATTCCTAACATTCCTAATATTCTTGTTCCTATTTCTCCATCTGTTATTCCTAGCTCTTCCCACACTTATGATGAGGTTCAAACTATGGTTCAAGATGCAGATGTGCAAGAATTCTTGGATTCACCTTCCCCTTCTTATCTGATCCATGATGATGTTAAAGGGAAGATAAAAGAGACTTCTTCTAAACCTACTATTCCACCTTATATAATCTTTTCTCTTGATCACAATAAATAATCACCTCCTGTAGAAGCTTTACAACATATGTACACTACGAGATGCAATATGATGGCTAAACAAGGTTATAAGGGCTTAGGGCTTGGTGTTAATGAACATGGTATTAAGTATTTGGTTCATCTATACCCTAAACAAGATATGCATGGACTTGGCTTTCTGTTATCTCAATTTAAGGTGGTTGATTTTGATTGTCACCCGCCTCTTCATGTTCTTCTTCCAACACCTTCCTTAGATTACCCTGATACTCCTCAAGATGTGGCTAAGAAGGTGTATGTTCAGTTAATGAATTATAAGAAATAAATCTTTAAACCTATGTCGAAAGATGCTCTATCCAAGTACAAATGTTCTTTTCACTATAGTAATACACATTTAATTGTTGATTGTGTGCATTTCAAGTTGTATGTTAGTGAAAGAGATGCTTTATGAATTATATCTCACTCTCGTACAATTTTTCAATTCCTTCATAATTTCAATACGGGGAATACCCCTCACTCTTCTATAATGTAGATCTTTTCTCCTTTTGTCTTTTGACTGGGGGGCAAGAGGTATTTCTTCCAGTTCTCTAGAATCCATTATGCTCTTAGCATGTATTCTGTTTTGAACATAATTGGTTATTCTTTCTATATTTCATCCCTATGGTTTGATATTATGGTATCTTTCCTTTGATCATAATCATCCATAGTTCTCTTTTATTATTCAAGATATCTTTTCTAAAGACATTTGTTTTGCAAAGGTATCCCTTGCTTTCATCTCTGGGGGGGTAAGGTCTTCCTTCTTTCTCTTTGTATAGGGATCTGCTTTCCCTAGCTTAGTGGCATTTGTTTATTCTGCAACATTATTTCATTATAATGACTGAAGTTTTGGCTATGGATATCCTTTTATGTGAGAGGTTGTTGTCCTAGGTCATCACCTCTTCTGTATTTTTCAAATTATGTTCTTTATAAATTCTTTCCCTTATTGTAGGGTTAGAGTTTGATTCCTTTGTTCCAAGATTCATCTTCCTCTTGATTACAGGGGGCTTGATGATTGAATCTTTGGTCCCTCTTTGCTTTTCTTTGAAAGATGATATTTTATCTAAAGCACTCCTCTACGATGGGGGTCTTGTTGATAAGATCTATTTCTCTTTGAGGATCCTTTTTCCATGAGTGACATATCCTTTTCATGATTATCTATGCTCTTTGATGTAAGGGTCAATACCCTTCGCTAAGAATATAGTGTACATTGTTGTTAACATGATATCTCTTTACTTTGTGAAGTAGGTATCCTCCTTCTCTTCCTTATCATGTCTACTAGGTAGCGACGATAAGGAGGGGGGCATATATAGGGTCTCACTTATGCTATAGTTTTCATTTTACAATATGCTAAATTCTCATAAGGTAACACACATAAGTTGCTAAATCCTGAAGAGACACACATTTTCAATTTCAAATATGCTAAATCCTTGGAAGGTAACGCACATAAGTTGCTAAATCTTGAAGAGACACGCATTTTCAATTTCAAATATGCTAAATCCTTGGAAGGTAATGCACACAAGTTGCTAAATCCTAAAGAGATGCATTTTCAATTTCAAATATGCTAAATCCTCAGAAGGTGACACACATAAGTTGCTAAATCCTGAAGAGACACGCATTTTTCAATTTTAAATATGCTAAATCCTCAGAAGGTATTGCACATAAGTTGCTAAATCCTGAAGAGACACATATTTTATATTCCATAGTGATACAAGAATGTGGATCTATGGGTATTCCAAAAGCCATTAGAAGACGCATTACAACTACAAAGCATAGTTTTTGGGTGAGCTATCAGGTTTGACTACTTTTTGGGCTCTCCCTCCTTGGTGATTCACGGTAAGGTGGGCATCTTACGAGGTGAGGTAATCAATATCTCTTTCCTCTCTTTTTGCTTTCATGCTAGTAGGATTAGATCATGAAACTATGTTATTTATAGTGTTTCTCTTGTCTTTCTTATGTAATCATTTATGCTTTTATGATAGCTTTCCAAATATGATATTAGTATAGGAAGCATTTCTTAGCAAGGCTTCCTTTGCTAGTTGATTTGGGTTGTTTTTATACTAACCCCTCTTTTTGTGTCTTTTAGCTTTGTCTTTATTTTCTCTTTCTTTTCACACCCTTGTGTGTGTATGTTGAGTTAAAATCCTTGGCCTAGGGGCTCATGTCCTTAACTAAATGATATTCTATCTCATTGCGATCCACTAGAATATTTCTTCTCCTTTACCAAGAGTTTGCATTGAGTCCATACTCTTGCTAAAGTGGGGGCTAAATGTATCATCAGAAAATGGAAGCACTTCCATTTAGGACTATTTTATCCCTTGAAGTAGGTGGTTTGGGGTCATGTCAAATTCCTTGAATGGGTCTCTGACTTGTTTCTGACTTTTTCCCCTATTCTACCCTGGTTTCCACTTATTTCCAACCTGTTTCTAGCACCTGGCTCTATGAATTTGAGGTTCTTGACCTTAGGGTCAAAATTGACCTTCTAGGTCAAGGTCGACCTCAAACCTAACCTAGGTTAGGGTCGACCTTGACCCTGACCCAGGGTTTAAATTTAAGATTCTGAGGGTTTCTAGATTTCAGGTTTCAGAAAGATTTATTTCCCGCTTTCGGGTCGGCTGTTTCGGGTTTCGAAATGGTAAACTCTTAAATTATATTTAATTTAGGTCCACTTCCAAGGGTATAGGCTTAATGGGAATTTATTTCTCCTATGTTGACCTCTCTAGAAGTTTGTGTCCTAGACTAGTATAAAAGGAAGTTTTCTCCTCTCATTTCCCATCCATTATAACTCAAGCACCATCCAAGATCTCAAGCATTATCAAGGAAGAATTCAAGAAATCATCTATATTCAAGCATTCAATTTCTCCATTGAAGATCAAGGATTCAAGCATTCAAGCCTTTGAAGGGATTTGGTTCAAGCATTCAAGATTCATCATTCAAACCCTAGATCTATCCATCATGGTGGTGTGATCTTCCTTCAAGATCCTTTGTTCATCTTCAAGATCTATTCATTCTTCCTTCAAGGTGGATTCCAAGCATACAATCATGGAGGTTTTTATTTACATTTATGTTTATTAGTGTTGAGTCCAAGCTTTCATATTATCATACTTGTTTACATTTCAAAGACAATTTCATATCTATTGAATATCATAACTTCATTGTTAGATCTACTTCTACTACTTGCTAGCATTCTCTATTTCAATTCTATTTTAAGGTTGATTCCAAACCAAGGTTTGACCAAGGAAAACCCCTCATCCAAATAATGAAACCATTTTTCTTGCAGGTACAGGTGCGGAACAACGAATTACAGAGCAGATTCAGACACTCTTTTCGACAAGCTTTTGGGATCCGCGAATAGAATTTTTGTTGGAGAAACATAGGTCAAGGTCAACATAAAGGGGTCAAGTTTGACCTTTACCTAGGTCAAGGTTGACCTTTCTTAGAAAAGAAAAACATTTCTAGTTTTTCTTTGTCTCTATGTTTCCAGGCTAGATTCAATTGCAGAATTTCCAGAAACTGAGTACAGACACCATAAAACAACAATTTCCAAATCTGCTACCTTTCAAGATAAGTGTTTATGTTCTATTAATATTATATGTCCATAAAATTTTCCATCAAATTCCACAAACATAGCCACATAGATATAAAAATGTGTTTTTACATATATTTTTATATCCTACAGGAAGAAGAGGAGATTTGGGGATTTCTGGAAGATTGATAGTTTTGGTTGTCGTAATAATATTGATAATAGAGATTTAGTAGGATATTGGGGATATCTCAAAGAAGGAAGGAATTTTTTGGTCTCAAAAGGATTTAGGAATATTTCCTGGAAGGACATCCATCACCCAAAGCTTGGAAGAAGTTGTTGTAGATTGCTCAACTTTGGAAGGGATTTCTCCGCAGAACTCCAGGTAGGGTCTGGAACCAGGGAAATCACCTCATTGCCTATGTATGTGTGTGTGTGTGTGTTTTTTTTTTAAAAATGTGTATATTATTCATATGGTTTGCAAAGTTCCTATTGTTAAATAATATATTGATTTGGTTATGTTGTTAGAAATGCGTAATGTATTCGGGATGATTGATGAATAAAATAATAGAATACCTCTTTCAGATTTCTTCTTGGGAGGTTTATTGTTGTATATATAAATGTAATTTAATATTTTCCTCTATGTATGTATGGTTTAGGGAAGTTTAGGAAGGATTAGGAAGATCTGTTTGTAGTTTTTCCTTCTTGTTCCTTATTCAGATTTTTGCAATGAATCCTTAATTTGTTTTTCTTTCTATTTGATTTGGGATGTATAGTGTGTTGGATATGGGTTATTTATGTGGTAATGATAGACCTTAATCATTTCCACCTCATATAACCTTTTTTAGGCACCCTCCATACTTCATTTTGGTCGTAATTTCAATCTGAGTCAATTCTGGGAACTTTTGAGTAAGTTCTCATACGAGTAAACTAGTCTGAACCTGTTTACTCATACTACAATATTAATATACTCATATTTTCCTATGAGGATACTTGTATTGGCCTATGATAATACTCGTATTATATTTTGGGTCATGGGAGTCCAGTTTGATCACTTTATGGCTTGGGGTTTGGTCTATGTCTTTTGTATTTGGATCCTGACCCTTGTCTACATCATTTTACCTTTATGAATGTTAAAATTAATGCATGAGGTGAATAAAAATGTTTCACTTTATGTGTCTTGTGTTTGACATCCTTGTTATGATTCTTTTTGTGCATATAGATAAGGTTAGGACTCATCCTAAGGGCCTGAGTGTGCAAGAGAGTTTCCTAAACCTATGAATCAGAACATTTTAAATATTTCCTTGTTCTTTTGGCTTGTGTTGGGTTAAGGAAATAGGTAACCTATGTGAGTGTCTCCCTGTAGGTTTTAGAACACAAAGTTTTTTTCCAAAGGATCCTATGGGTGAGTTTTTAATCAAGTGATAACCATAAAAATTAACTTGGGAAGGAGGGGTTTCAAAAGATAATGCAAGACATATAATGTTAAGGTCCACATAGACCTGTTGGAGTACCAGGACCATGGGTAACTACTAGGGTGTATCCTTCACATAAAAAGGGGACTGAGGTTACATGGTTGCCAGGGAGGATCCCAATACATAGGTTGTGTGATGACACTCACCTAGATGGTATACTAGAACCTTAACCTTTGTGTATAGTATGGTGATATGTTGTTGCTTATTTTCTTTCTTTTTGGTATCTAAGTGAATGATTCTTTGCCTTATATTTCCTTAGGCCTTGCCAATACCTTGGTTCTATCTCCTAGAATGGGGGGTGTAACTTCACAAGTTTCACATGTTTGGGTGGCAAATCTCTTTCGAGGTACTGTTCATGGTTCGTATCTTGGCTTGGATAAAGATTTATGCAGTGAAGAAGACTTCCTATATTGTATCATGTATCATTATTTATTGTAAAACACGGTGTAAAGATCTATGTGTAAGACCTCAAGCAATTTGATATAATTGTATTTGAATTGAAAGAAATGAGCAATATAATTAGGGAGGTGTATTTTTAGGAACATTTATGGGGATGTTTATTTGTAATTCAAAAAGTTGTAATAAAGAAATGTAATTTTGTATTCTCTACCCTATCTCTCTTTGAATGATTGAAATGGAAAAAGAAAAGTAAGGATTTCTAAAATGCAAGATTATTATGTTTTGGAAGTATAAATATTCTGCGTGTAGATATGGTCAATTGGGAAAGAAATGAAAAGGAAAGGATAGATGTATTTAGCTTAGGAAAGAAATGATATGTTTCTATATCTTCTCAAAAAATCTAAAAGTTATAGGTAGAATAAGGAAATGAATTCATTAATTTAGTTAATTGAATAAATGGTTTTAATATTGGTAAAAAAATTAGTAAGGGAACCTTTAAGGACATATTCATATGTAATATTATCAAATGAGATCTTGGTAATGTTTTTAAAAAAATGTAGTTACATTTCTTGTACTTTAGACCTATTCCTTATGGGTTCCCTGGTGGGGACATTACATTTGGTGTCAGATCCCTAGTTGCTACACTAGGAGATCTAGGGTCTATTTTCATTTTGCTTAGTCACTTATTTGCATTGAATATACAACCAATTAGTTACCTATACTTATGTTGTACCACTCTTCTAGGATGACTCCTGTCACCCGTGAAAGAGATAAGGAAAGAGTTCAAGAATCTTCCTCTAGATCTCAACAAGAGAGTTACCATGGGGAATATGAGGGAGAACATAATAAATATAACCATGGGAATGAGAGTCAGATTAATGACTTCGAAGGGGCTCAAGTGAGATATCTTATACAATAAATTCTACAAAGGTTAGACATCATAAAAAATAGAGAAAACCACAAGGAAACAAACCATTCTCACCATCACAATAGGGAAAGAGATAGAAGCCCTAGGAGAAGGGAAACTATACAAGAATTTGAAGATAGTGATACCTCTCACATGAGGGCTTTACTTAAAGTCAAGGTACCCCTCTTCTACGTCAATGAAGGGGGCTCCTCAACAAAAACCTGGTTGTTTGACCTTGAGAGATGTTTTTCCATGCATCCCTTTAGTAGTAATGTGAAAGCTAGATGTGCCATTATGAACTTGAGGAAATTTGCATCCACCTGGTGGCGTATGGAAGAAGAGAAGCTACAGGTTAGCATTAATATTATTTCCTAGGAATTATTCTAAGAAAGTTTTAAAGATCGGTTCATGTCCAACCAATGGAGACAAGGTAGGGAAGAAGAGTTTCACCACCTTAATAAAGTAAACATGAATGTGGAGGAATATGAGAGAAAATTTTATGAACTTAATCCCTTCTCAGGATACAAAGATGATGACCCTATTCTTGTTCAACATTTCATAAGAGGTTTGAATGACCGCTTACCAGGAAATGTAGCAATCCTTAAACCCAAAAGTCTCTGAGATGCTATTGCCAAGGCCTTTATAGTTGAGAGGAAAGTGAAGTCAGGACGGGGTGGTTCTTCCAGTGGCCAAGCATTTAACGTTGGATCGGGTTCTAAAGGGAATTATGATCAAGAGACTTCTAACTCCAATAATCAATAATCATCCTATAAAGGGGGACATAATTTCCACAAAAATAAATTTCAAAATAATAACCAAGGAAATGGTAAGTTTCAGCACCCTCATAATTGCAATAATAATTAGATCTAGCAAAGGATTCCTCCTCAATCATCCCAAAATTCTCAGAATTTCAATAAAGGGGGTTACCAACAATCCAGTGCACCTCCTGCAAAGAACTTTGTAAGGAACACTGGGTGGTTTTCCTGCGGGCAACATGAACACATTGTAGTTCATTGTCCTCAATGCACCAACTTCACCAATAATTAGAATCAAGTAGCTTTAGAACCAACTGTAGGAGATATTGGTCAGTCACATAGGGTGTTTGTCGTAGTTGATCATAGACAAGTTGACCACCAGAGTACAATCATTGAGACTACAGGTTCGTTAAAGGGTAAACCTAATTATATCTTATTTGACTCAGGAGAAATCAATTCTTTTATATCTCCATATTTAGTAGAGAAGTGCGGGCTAGCGACTGTAGGACAGGGAGTTAAGTGGCAGGTAGAACTAGCCTCTGGGGCTAAGATGACCACAAACTTGTGTGTTCAAAATTGTAACTTGGGATTAGGACCCCTCTCTACCAAGTTTGATCTACAAGTGATTCCCCTTGGATCTTATGAAGTTGTCTTAGGGATGGATTGGTTAGTAGCTCATGAGGCCAGATTAGAGTGAAGAAAGCAGATCATTCATTGTATAGATGATTTGGGGGAGCATACAACTATAGTTGGAATCCAATGTCCTATATCACTTCAGATGATATCAACAATGCAACTCAAGAAATGCACGAGAAAGGGATGTCAACTCCTTGCAATCTTAGTTAATGATTTTATTGAAGGAGAAGGTAGAGAAATAACACTTGATCACCCACTAATTCAAGAGTTTGTCGATGTCTATCCAATAGAGATTCCAAGAATGCTTCCCAAGAGAGACATTGATTTCTACATAGAATTGGTTCTAGGTGAAGAAACCATCTCCAAGGCTTATTATCACATGACAACTTAGGATTTAAGTGAGTTAACAATACAGTTAGAAGAACTTTTGGAAAAAGGACTTCATCAAACCTAGTGTGTCACCCTGGGGATTATCTTTGTGAAAAAGAAGGATGGCTCACTCAGGTTATGTATTGACTATCGTCAACTCAACAAGGTAACCATTAAGAATTGGTACCCTTTGCCGAGAATTGATGATTTGTTTGATCAACTAAAAGGAGAAAAAGTATTTTCTAAGATTGATCTTAAGTCAAGATACCATTAGTTAAGAATCCATGAAGCTGACATTCATCGAATGACCTTCCGTACTCAATATGGACTTTATGAATTTACCATAGTACCTTTCAGTCTCATGAATGCACCTTCAGTATTCATGACCCTTATGAATGGGGTATTCAAGACCTTCTTGGATAAATTTGTGATAATATTTTTGGATGATATTTTGGTATACTCTAAATCAGTGGAAGATCATGAACAACACCTTCGATAAGTGTTACAATACCTTCGAGAGAATCAGTTGTTTTCTAACTTGGAGAAGTGTGATTTTTTTCCAAAAATAAGTTTAGTACCTTGATCATGTTATCTCAGGGGAAGGCATAACAGTTGACCCCACAAAGATACAAGCTATAGTAGAATGGCCAACACCCACCAACATCTCATAAGTTTGTAGTTTCATGGGTTTAGCCGGTTACTACAGGTGCTTCATCAAGGGATTCTCCAGGTTAGCTCATCCCATCACTTCATTGCAAAGGAAAGGAAAGAAGTTCATTTGGACTAAGAAATGCGCAAGAGATTTTCAAAGATTAAAAGAAAATTTAACCAGTACCCCAATTTTGGCAGTACTTGACCCTACCAAAAGCTGTGTAGTTTGTACAGATGCCTCCTTGGAAGGCATAGGTGTTAGCTTGTGGTGACTGATTAGGAAAGTACTATCTAGGAAAGTACTGTACACTTTTCCTCCCGACCTCGCCGAATTTTTTTTGAGGCCGACATATTTTTGGTAATTTTTGGGCCGACATGTTGTAACTCATTCTAACCCTAAAGTGGCAAAAATATTGTATAATATAGCTTAGGGTTAGGGATTTCATAATGTATGATTTTAGCACTTGCGGTGGAATTGAGCTGTAAGGGATTACAGATTGTAATCACCGGATAATAAAATATTGGACTCGTTGTTGGTGGACGTAGCCCAGGGATTGGGTGAACCACATTAAATCTTTGTGTCTTGTGTTCTCTTCTATGTGGTTTATTATTTTTTGATATTGGTTATATTTGCACATAATTGCTATTTTTGCCTTGTTAATCCTAACAATAGGAGTAGTACTAATGCAAGAGGGAAGGGTTATTGCTTATGAGTCTAGAAAACTTAAGGAACGCAAACTTAACTACCCTACGCATGATTTGGAGTTGGTAGTAGTAGTTCATGCCTTGAATCATTAGAGATACTTCTTGTTAGGGAATCGATTTAAATTACACACAGATCACCGAATCCTTTAATACATTTTTACGCTGTTGAATCTCAATACCATGCAACATAGGTGGATGAAATTTTTATGTGATTATGATTTTGAGGTCAGATATATTCAAGGAAAAGAGAATGTGGTAGAGGATGCTTTGAGTAGAAGGAGACATGAACTATCCACACTCTCTCTTTCTACTGACTTGAGAAGTCATATTTAGCAAACACTTCCTTCAGATACTTGGTATCAAGAAGTAAATGTAGAAATAGAGTCAGGAAGGGCCTTATAAGGAATGTTCTTAGTTTATTCTTTAAAATCAGATGGGCTATTAAGACAATAAGGCTGAATTTATGTACCACCTTTAGGTGACCTTCGAAAGGTCATTATGATAGAAGCTCATTGTGCTCCTTATTCTGCCAATCCAAGGGTTAAGAAAATGCATTCAAACCTGTGACAAATATACTTTTGGTAAGGTATGAGGAGAGATATAGCAAATTTTGTGGCTAGGTGCCTGGAATGTCAGAGGGTCAATGTTGAGCACCATCACCTAGCAGGCCTCCTTCAACCACATTTAATTCTTGAATGGAAATGAGATACAATATATATGGATTTTATTATGGGACTACCAGTCACATATCAAAGACATGACACTATCATGGTCACAGTTGATGAGTTAACCAAGGTAGCACATTTTTCTTCTATGTAGTCATCCTATACTACCACCTCAGTAGCTAGAGTCTTCATGAAGGATATAGTCAAGTTGCAGGGTGTCCCTAGGAAGGTTATCTCTGATAGAGATTGTGTGTTCACTTCAGAGTTCTAAACCTTGTTGCAACATGCCTTAGAGGCTCATCTAAATTTTCATTCAACATATCATCCAGAGACTAATGGTTAGACAGAGCGGGTAAATCAGGTACTTGAGGATATGCTTAGAATGTATGTGATGGATAGACACACCCACTAGGAAGATTATTTGTACCTAGTGGAGTTTGCATACAACAACAACTATCACAGTTCTATTGGAATTTCACCTTTACAAGCCCTTTATGGTCATCCTTGTTGTACATGTCTGAGTTGGGATTGCATAGAGGAAAAAGTACTAGTTGGACCTGAGATGTTATAGGATATGGAGCAGTAGGTACCGAGAATAAGAGAGCACCTTATGACAGTTCAAGACAAACATAAAAAGTATGTAGATGCTCACAAGATTGATAGAAAGTTTCATGTTGGAGATGAGGTATTTTTGAGAGTCCACCCATGTAAGAGCCCTATCTGTTATGGAAAAGGTTCTAAGTTGGCACCAAGGTTTATGGGTCCATTCGAGATCCTAGAGAGGATAGGTCCAATTGCTTACCGACTCACCCTACTACCTAGCTTCAAACATATTCATGATGTGTTTCATGTATCTATTATTAGAGAGTATATTCCAGATTTGACTCATGTATTGGATTGGAACACTTTATAGGTAGAGGACGGGCAACTGGCTTTGGAGCCAGTACATATTCTCTAGCAATGGACTTTGATCCTCAAGGGTTGCAACATAGAGTAGGTAAGGGTCCTATGGGACCCCAATGATGAGATCTCAACCACATGGGAGGATGCTAGCAGACTTAGAGCTACATACCCATATTTATTTGTAGGCTTTTAGGAGCAAGCCTAATTCTAGGGGAGAGGATGTAATGCCCACCCTAGTACTTTGATATTTTGGATTGACAGGATCATTACATTTAGTATTATGGATTATGTTGATTTGATGATGAGACATTTTGAGCATATATTTGGTTAATAAAACTATTTTATGAAAGTAATAAATGATTTACAGTATTAGCATGAGATATTGTTCATATGCGTATGAATATATTGTTTGTCAAAATGATTCATTCTTATTTTATATTATGGAATTATGATTATTTTAGAGCTAACCATACTAATCCAACTATGCTTTGATAATGATACTATCTGATGTGCTTGTGGGATGAGGAGAGGTAGTCATAGTCACTTCTATGGGAGGTCCACACGATGTTGCACTCTCCCTCCTTGTCTGATATATATATATATATATATATATATATATATATATATATATATATATATATATATATATATATATATATATGTATATATATATATATATATATATATATATATAGATATATAGATATATATATGTATATATAGATATATATATATATATATATATGTATATATATATATATATGTATATATATATATATATGTATATATATATATATATATATATATATATCTATATATACATATATATATATATATATCTATATATATATATATATCTATATCTATATATCTATATATATCTATATATATATATATATATATATATCTATATATATCTATATATATCTATATATATATATATATATATCTATATCTATATATCTATATATATATATATATATATATATATATATATATATATATGTTGGTGTATATGTTCTCTCAGCTTGATGATGTAGGATGCAGGTACCAGACATCGACTTCACTTGGCTACACGGGTTTGAGCATGTCTTCAAATCCTAGAACGTTCTTGTGTGGAGATATTGCCAAGATACTCTCAAAGATTCCCTGTTGACTTAGGTTCCTGTTAGGAGGTCACCTTAGTTGGGGGTTTGAACAATATTATGATTTTGTTGATTTTGAGATTTATGTTTTTGACTATGCTTTCATTATTCCTTTATATGTGTGTGTGTGTGTGTGTGTGTGTGTGTGTGTTATGCTTTTCTGTCTTTTTAATATAAATTGGATGTTTGAATTATGTATTATATATGTGTATGTATATATGAGTGCGCACATATATACCTACGCATATATAAATAGTTATCAGCTATGTGTTTTATTTGCATGTATAATTGTATTTGTATGCTTATAGAATAAATGATGAATTATAAAATAAAATAAAATAAATGAGAGAAATACATTCCTTTTTGGTAAAACTAGCTTACCTAGGAGTTTTGAACCTGAGACCCCCCTAGGAATTAGGCTAGTTTGTTTCCATTTGGGCTATGTGATTTATTGAGAATTCCTTTCGCCTCTAATCTAGTTATGGTCTGAATAGGTAAAATATGTTAATAAAAACAAAACAAAACATTTAATCATGTTACAGAAGTTACTTTAATTTTTTAAACCAGCTATAGTAGTTGGATTAGTTGCTTCCCATAAAGCAAATCCTCCAACCATATAGTTGTCTACTAATATTTGGAAGAAGAGGAGATTTGGGGATTTCTGGAAGATTGATAGTTCTGGTTGTCGTAATAATATTGATAATAGAGATTTAGTAGGAGATTGGGGAGATTCTCAGAGAAGGAAGGAAGTTCTTAGTCTCAGAAGAATTTAGGAAGATTTCCTCGAAGGAAATCCATCACCCAAAGCTTGGAAGAAGTTGTTGTGGATTGCTCAACTTTGGAAGGGATTTCTACGTAGGACTCCAGGTAGGGTATGGAACTAGTGAAATCACCTCATTGCCTATGTATATGTGTGTGCCTATGTATATGTGTGTGTGTGTTTTTGAATGTGTATAGTATTCATATGGTTTTAAAAGTTCCTATTGTTAAATAATATATTGGTTTGGTTATGTTGTTAGAAATGTATAATGTATTCGGGATGATTGATGAATTAAATAATAGAATACCTCTTTTAGATTTCTTCCTGGGAGGATTATTGTTGTATGTATGGATGCAATTTAGTGCTTTTCTCTATGTATGTATGTTTTAGGGAAGTTTAGGGAAGATTAGGAATTTTTAGGAAGGATTAGGAAGATCTGTTTGTAGTTTTTTCTTCTTGTTCCTTATGCAATTTTTGGTAATGAATCCTTAATTTGTTTTTCTTTTTGTTTGATTTGGGACACATGGTGGGTTGGAGAAGGGTTATGGATGTGATCTTGAGATACCTTAATTAGGTCCACCTCATATAACCTTTCCTTGGTACCCTCCATACTTCATTTTGGCTGTAATTTCAATATGGGTCAATTCTAGGAACTTTTGAGTCGGCTCTCGTATGAGTAAACTAGTCTTAACCTGTTTACTCATACTAAACTATGAGTATACTCATATTGGCCTATGATGATACTCATATTGGCCTCTGAGAATACTCTTGTTAGATTTTTTGGGTCATGGGAGTCCATTTTGATCACTTCATGGCTTGGGGTTTGGTCTGTGTCTTCTATATTTGGATCCTGACCCTTGTCTGCATAATTTCACCTCTATGAATATTAAACTTAGTGCATGAGGTGAATCAAAATGTTGTACTTGATGTGCCTTATGTTTTACATCCTTGTTATGATTATTTTTATGCATATGGATAAGGTTAGTACTCATCCTGAGGGCCTGAGTGTGCAAGAGAGTTTCCTAAACCTATGAATCAAAACATTTAAATTATTTCCTTGTTCTTTTGGCTTGTTTTTGGGTAGGGGACTAGGTACCCTATGTGAGTGGCTCCCCGCAGGTGTTGGAACCCAAAGTGGTTGCTAGAGGATCCTATGGATGAGTTTGCAATCAAGTGATAACCATAAAAATTAACTTGGGAAGGGAGGGTTTCAAAAGATAATGAAAGAGATATAATGTTAAAGTCCACATAGACTTATTGGAGTACTGGGACCATGGGTAACTGGTAGGGTGAATCCTTCACATAAAAAGGGGACCGGGGTTACATGGTTGCCAGGGAGGATCCCAATACACAAGTTGTGTGATGACACTCACCTAGATGGTATACTAGAACCTTAACCTTTGTGTATAATATGGTGATATGTTATTGCTTGTGTCCTTTATTTTTGGTATTTGAGTGAATGATTCTTTTCCTTAGATTGCCTTAGGCCTTCCTAGTACCTTGGTTATATCTCCTAGCATGGGGGGTGGAGCTTCACAAGTTTCACATGGTTGGGTGGAAAATCTCTTTCGAGGTACTGTTTGTGGTTTATGTCTTGGCTTGGATTCAGATTTACATAGTGAAGAAGACTTCCTATATTGTATCATGTATCGTTATTTATTGCAAAACAAGATGTAAAGATCTATTTGTAAGCCCTTAGGTAATTTGATGTAATTGTATTTGAAATTGAAAGAAAGAAGTAATGTAATTAGGGAGGGGTAGTTTTATGAACATTTATGGGAATGTTTATTTGTAATTCAGAAAGTTATAATAAAGAAATGTAATTTTGTATTCTCAACCCTATCTCTCTTTGAATGATTGAAATGGAAAAATAAAAGTAAGGATTTCTAAAATGTAAGGTTATTATATTTTGGAAGTATAAATATTCTATGTGCAGACATGGTTAATTGGGAAAGAAATGAAAAGGAAAGGACATATGTATTTAGCTTAGGAAAGAAATAATATGTTCCTATCTTTTCTCAAAAATCTAAAAGTTATGTAAGGTAGAAAAAGGAAATGAATTCATTAAGTTAGTTAATTGAATCATCGATTTTAATGTTGGTAAAAAAATTAGTAAGGGAACCTTTAAGGACATATTCATATGTAGGATTAACAAATGAGACCTTGGTAATGTTTAAAAAATAAAATAAAAAATTTAGTTACATTTCTTGTACTTTAGACCTATTCCTTATGGGTTCCATGGCGGGGACATTATAGGTACAGACTTGAAGTTTAGTTCTACCTTTCACCCACAGATAAATGGACAAACAAAGGTTGTGAATAGAAGCTTGGGAAACTTGTTGAGATGTTTAGTTGGAGGCAAATCTGGAAATTGGGATTTGGTATTGGCACAAGCACAATTTGCATACAATAATTTAGTGAATATGAGCACATGTAAAACACTTTTTTAGATTGTTATATGCATGCATCCTAAAGGTATATCAGATTTGAGGACACTTGGTTCAGAAGAGAAAATAAGTGATGAAGGAGAAGAATATGTAGATTTCATGAAGATTTTTACATGATGAAGTGAAACATAATTTGGAGAAGAACAATTAGAAATACAAGTATACAACATATAGGTCTAGAAGACACAGAACCTTTGAAGTTGGTGATGAAGTAATGGTTCATTTAAAAAAGGGTAGTTTTCCTTCTGGAACATACAATAATTTGAGAATGAAGAAGTTTGGACCTTGTAAGATTCTAAATAAATTTAACAGTGGAAATGCATTTGAAGTTGAGTTACCAGTTGGCATGGATATATTGCCTATCTTTAACATTTTAGATTTTTTTGAGTACTATGAGTCAGATGAAGAGACATATGTTCAACAAGAATATCCTAAGAAGAAGACAAAAGAGATTGAACATATTTTAGACACAAGGATTGGCAGAAGTACTAGAGGAAAGGTTACATATAATATTTGGAAAAGTGGAAGGACATACCAGTTGAGGATTCTTCATGGATTTCTCAATCTGAGTTGGATCATTTTGATTCAACTTGGGTTTCACAACATTCCTAATTTAGGAGAATCAATTTTATTAACCCCAGGTGTTTGATGTAGGAGCATCTTGGGTTCTTTGCAATCTTGCATCAACCAAAAATAGTTTGTTTCTTTTTGTCCCTATTCCCGGTTGATAGTTTGGTTCACCGATTGCTCATATTGAGGATATTATGGTTGCGGTCTTAGAATCATGTTCTAAACTCTCTCTAGCTCCCATCTCTCAAATCACATCTCTTTTGGTTTAGTTATGTTTGAGTTATCTTCTTTGTGGCTCGTGTTTTGTTCCTGGTTTCCTATTCGTGGTGATCCTATTCAATGGTCATGTGTTTGTGTGTTTCTTGTGTTCCAGTCATTTTTGATTGTTGAAAACCTTTCTTGTAATCATTTTTGGTGATCACATCATGTTTGGATCATGGACCTTCTTGTTTGGACTCTTTTGGTTTCTTCAGGTAGCATGCTATTTTCTTCTTGAGCTGAACTTGATGATTTTGGTTGTGCTTATTGCTCGTTGATTATTAGCGTGTACGATCTTAGTGCTTGATTGAAGGATCTTGTGTAGACCTATATTTGTGGTCGCACCTTCTTATGTTCTCCTTAGTGGTTGTTTAGTTTGTTTTGGGACCAACCCTTATTTATTTATATACATTTCATTGGAGATGTAACTCTTGGCCGACCCTTGTTGTGCGATTGGGTATATGTACTCAAATTATTGTAATTACGTGGACAAAACTCTTGAAGGATAATAGTTTGGCTGATCATGAAGCACTGAGCTTTCAGATTGAATTCATTTGTATGTGTCCTAAATTGGGAAGGCCTTACAACCCAACATGTATGATGTATCTATTTGGTTAAATGATCTCTCTCTCTCTCTCTCTCTCTCTCTCTCCCCGTGTTGTTTGCTTCTCTGCGTGTGTTAGCTGCGAGGTTAGACATCCCATCTTGGGGTACTCCTCCCTTGGTGCTGCATCACTTTTTCTAGTCTTGGACACTTGCAATAGTCTTGGACACCTACACTTAGGCATTAGAGTCCTCTTGAGGCATTGTATTCCCTCCTTGAATCAACCAAAAAATATTTTTAGAATTCTTTTGGGTGAACAAAAGTTATTTTCCATGGTCTTGCGGGTCTCCTAAATTTCCTAAGTCATTGATATGTGTCTTCATTAAGGAGTTATGCCAACTTTTTCCTTAGAGATGCAGCTTCACACAAAAAGCATCACATTGTTGCATCTTGGGCCAAGAGACTCATGCTCTTAAGGTCATTGAAAAAAGGCATGATAAGCATGCATATTTTTATGATTTGATCAATTGATAAATTAGTTCTCTTTCATGCCTCTTATTATTTTCCTCTCAGATTTGGTGCACTATAGAAATTTTCTCTTTCACTTATTACATGTTGAACAATTCTTGATTTGCTGTACAATTTCATTCAAGACAAATTTCACGTAGTCTTTTATTATCTTATAACATATGGGCTCGACAATGGAAGAGAGAAAGAATAGATACATGTCTCGCTTGTTGTAGTTATGGTTGTCTTTGTTGATTGCTATGCTAACTTATTCGTTGCACATTGTTCTTGGGTTTTCCTTGTTAATCATTTGGTTCTTGAGTGTTTGATTGTTGTACACTATTTTTGGGTGGGAATTAACATAAAAATTTAATCTAAATGCATAAAAAATAAAATAATATTCTATCTTTTTTGTATTTTTCTAAATTTAAATACAATTTAATTAACTACATGCAATTTTACAACACAAGACTTCATACCCTACTATCAAGACTTAAATTTGATGGTTGTATGACCATACTTAAACACTTTTACTATAAGCTACAATTGAAATTTAAATAAATATATCACATAAAAGAAAAGTTTTTGATAGACCATAAAAATTATATAAAATCACTCTAACATACATTTAATTTGTAGATAATTTTATTAATAATAAAACATGTCTTAACTTTTGAAGGACAAATTTCAATAAATAATCATATCATCAAAATTTGTTTAATTAGCAAATCCAACCATCAAATTTAAAGACTACCTATTACTATTATAAAAGACTCTAATGCCACGATGTAAGTAAACAAACACACACATTCTTCTTATGCAAGAAGAGTGTGGAGGCCAAACATTAACTACAACTGATTAAAGAACAAATTATGAAATTCTATGAAATTCTAGTCTATAATAAGTTAAATCGTTGTAAAAATGTAGTACATCTTATGTAATCATTGTCAAGAACAAGTTACAAAACTTCTATCTATAACAAGTTCAATCGTTATAAAAATATTACATAACTTATATAGTCTTTATCTTTTTATGTGACCCTTATAACTAAATTTTTACTTCAACTACTTTTATAACTTCAATTTTATAATTTTAACTCTTTAAACACCCTTTTAAAAAAATTCCTTATAACTGCTACAAGCAAAGGATCTCAAAGTTCCGTGGGTCATTTCACAATCAAGAGGATCCATTATTTTCCCAAATCTCAATCTTCCCTTGGAAAACGAGGAAAAGAAACAAATATCAGAAAAGAGTTTAAAAGGCGACAGCGAAAAAGTTTCTTTTAGGCGGCCATTAAGCAAAAATATCTAATTCCATATCAATCACCATGTTCTTATTTGACTCTCGGCGACCGATACGCATATGCACCCCCCCAAAAAAAATCTCAAAATGAAAAAAAACCAAAACAACATATAAATCTTTTTATCAAACACCTGGTATTTCAAAAGTGGTTTTCGTGTTGAAGTTTCTTGGTGCGGGAAAACCCCCATTTGCTGTAGTTGCCGCGGAAGATCTGGGGCGTAGGTGTTCTTCCTTCAGAGATCGACCTTCGTGGGCTTTGAGGATGACGCTGGTAAATTCATGGCGAGCTATGTTTTACAAAGGGCCCGGCTTCATCAACTAGGCCTTTAAACGAGGCGCATCAGACACGCCTTGCAAAGAGTTACCTTTTTTCTTCTCCTTTCTCCGTGGCTATGGCTGGTTCAGAAGAGATGGGCGAAGAAGGGAATTGTTTACCAGCAGAGGATCCAAAGAAGTACGGTGTAACGAAGCCCATTTCGATGTCGGGGCCATCCGACTCGGATCTGCAGAGGAATCTCGATTTGGAAACGGTCAGTCTTCCAATTCTTAAAGAGTTGCATTTTATTTGAACTACGTGACCTGGAGTTTACAGCAAAATCTCTGTTCGAATTTTGATATGTTGACATGTAAACGTATGACATATTAGCTTGACTCGCCTGATTATCTCCTTCCTTTTCAGTTTTTTATAAATACTTAGTTTTGATTCTATAGAATTCTCCCGGTAATGAACTTCCTCTTAGTTGTTGCGTCCAAAGATTTTTCTTCCGTCAAATTCACCTGTGACTTGGACCCTAGCATCTCCAGCTTCGAGGATGCTGGATGTGGTATTTTATTAATTTCATCTTTGTTTTGATGATGGATCATCAGTATTTTCCGAAAGCGCTTTCCATTATCGACACGGACTGTGGAAATATTACGTCTCTTACCTTTGGATTGCTTAAGAAAGTCAATTACCTTTCACGAGTACAACATGCTGATTTATACGTCTATATGTATGATATTGATTGTGTTTTCTCATATTTTATTTCGTGGTAAACTTTTTGACATATGTCTGGAGTTAACTGTATTTTGACATGCGGTTAACTTGGCCGATTTCCTTCGTTGGGTATCCTTAAGCCTAACCCTGTCGACTGAGTATTTTTTTTTGTAAATTCAATATGGAATTGCACCAGGGATTTTACTCTAGGTTTGCCACAGCCAGTGTGTTGGATGTTGTGTTTTACCAAACTTAAGCCCCATCATGTCTCATGGGGTTCGAATCTGTGGTTCTGTTATCAGAGGCATGATACTTTTATCAATGGAACTCATCCTATTTGATACTTTTATCAAGGGGATTCAGCATATCTGATACATTTATTACTTAAGCCTATCCTATTCCAGCAGCCTTGCAATTTCTTAAGGACTTTTTAACCTTCTTTTGGTCATGATTTCTTTTGCATGTTACTACTCTATAAGGTTCTTGGGCAATGATTTCTCCAAAATTCTAGTTATTTCCTCATGTAAGACATTTTCAGATTCACATGTACACGTGGAGTGCAGACACGTGCACACACACACACACACACTCCCCGTGGGATTTTATGTCATTACTGAAGGCTATTTCATTTGTCAAATTTGCTTGGAACTTGCATTTAGTTTATTGTATGACTTACGTTACCTGATTTCAATATGTGTATTTTGGATTTAAACCTGGTGCTCCACTTTGGAGCTCTGTTTTCTTTCACTACTTCAATCTGTCCTGTTTGACCATCATTTTAAAGTACTCTTGTTTTCATTATTACTATGGATTTCTACTTCTGTGGTACTGTTATCAAAGGTATGGTACTTTTATTAATGGAATTTATCCTATTCGATATTTTTATTAGTCAAGCCTATCCTATTCAAACCAGTCTCAATTTCCTATTGAATAACCTTTCTAAATTATTTTGGGTCATATTTTCTTTTGTATATAACTTTGAAGGTTCTTGGCCCTTGGACAATGATTTCTGCTAAATTCTAGTTATTTTCCAGAGGTAAGACATTTTCATACACATGCACACGTCGGATTGCATAATTGAGTTTTGCTTTCAATGCTACTACTGAGGGCCCTTTCATTTGTCAAATCTGGAACTTGCATTTAGTATCTGGTATGATGAATTTTACCCAATTTCAACACTTTAATATGTATATTTTCAATTTGAACCTTGTGCTCTACTCTGTAATTCTGTTCTCTTTTAGTACTCTAATTCATTCCATTTGGCCAGCATTTCAAAGTACTCTTGTATTTTTTATTTTTATAATTTTATTAGTTCTACTTACTATTTGGTCTTCAAGGGTGTTATGTAGGTAATGTTTTGACGAATGTATCTGGAACCAAATTCATTTTGACAAGCTCTCCTTCATGGGGGTAAACTTCAACTTAAACTTGAGGTGTATCTCTTCTGCATAATTCCATGGAGTTTCTTGACAGGGGGACCAAGGCCCTAAGTTCGGGGATGGTGTGTTGGGGGGTGGCACAAATGTATAGGGTTGTTGAAAAAATTAGTTATAAAAAGATGTATAAGGAACAAGTGTAAGAATTGTAAATTAGACTTTGTCATAGAATTGTAAACTAAGAAACATTAAAAAGTTAAAAACATGACAATGATTATATTGAAATTTGAACATTAACATTGATGGGCTGAGTTTTCAAACTTTGAGAGCAAAAACAAAGAATAAGTAGAAGAATTGCAAAGGAATATTTGGCATACTAGGTGAAGTTTCAGCTAATAAACATAAAAACATTACAATGATTGCATTAACAATACCAATGGTGGTTGGAGATTTGGGGTCAAGGGGTAGTGCCCCTTGCAGGGGTCTGGTAGCAGAGCCCCCAACAAAGTCAAGAAGCAGCGCCTCTTGTGGGGATTTGGGTGCAAAGCTCCGAGTGGAGTTGAGGGGCAGCATCCCTCATGGGGTCTAGGGGCAAGCCCAAATAAGTTTCTTCCAGAACCTCACAAACCTTCATTACAAATATCATTTTCACTATTTTTTGTTTTCAGTTGGAGTTTCTGATTGGAGGCCACGAGAGACTCCTAAACATCCCTACGGCAGGCAGGGGACTTTTGGGGGTCCCTGAGACATCATGAGGACAACCCACTGTCTGCGATGTCATGAAGTCTTCATGGCGTCCCGGTGGTGGTGGTGGTGCGGTGGGTGGAGGTTCCCCCCGCATCTTGGAAATGTCCTTGTCCTTGAAACACAGGATTTTTTTTGGGGGGGATGCATCCCTGTGGAACAAGGCTCTTCTGTCAAATTTACCTGGGAATTGCACCTGGTCTTTCATGTTCTGTTGGGTACACCACATCAGTGTGCTGGATGCATTATTTTATGTAGTTCAACTCTTTTTCATGTTTCCTAGGATTTTGGCATGTCTATCTACAATTTTATTACTTGAGCTCATCTTACTCTACGAGTCTTTTAATACCTCTAGTACTTGTCTTTCTTAAACTTTATCATTTTGGTCAACAATTTTTGTTAAAGTTTTGGGATTATCACAGGCAAACATGGTGAGATGCATATTTGAATCCAAATGTGTTCTATCTTTCATTCCCTGAAAATCATTTTTGATACATACGCTTGAAACCAACCATCTTTTGACAAATTGGAAAATTTCCTTTGTGCTAAATTGAGGGGTCTTTCCTCAAATTCAACTGAGCTATGCTATCAAATTTATTCAGCTTGCACCTGGCCTAGCAGTACAGTATGTTTCATGTGTTATTTTATCCAGTTTTAGCACTTTATTATGCATTGTGGCTTCTAATCCTGGATTCCCAGCAAGAAAATCCCATATTTTCTACCACTTCAGCTCATCCCATTGTCTATTTTTTATATGCAGTATTTTACCCAGTTAGAACCTTGTCATGTCTTGTCGGTTCTGATTTTGGATCCCTTATCTGAAAGGCTGTTCTTTCTACCACTTTAGCTCATAATAAATAATTTCTTAAATATTCATGTTTTTCAGGAAATTAATATAATTTTCTTCTTTCTATCTTGGTCATATGAGTTTCTTGGTGAGGATTTCTGTTAAAGCTGATATCTCCACATATGAGCATTTTGACATATACATTTGGGACCAGCTTTGTTTTGACATGAAATGTTTTGAATTAAGTATCTCAAAATAAAAGAGGGCTAAGGCACTGCTGGTTCCAAGTATGCATAAAAAGTAATATTTGTTAATGTTTTGAATTAAGCATCTGGAAGCAAAGAGGGTATAAGGCACTGTTGGTTCCAGATATGCATAAAAATGATATTTGTTATCTTAACTTTTTATTTTAGGACTGAATATATGTGCAAGTTCTGTCTATGTTCATAATTGGTTAGACTTTGTGTATGCCATTTTTTTGATTTATTTTGCTTTGGAATGGACTTGAATCTGCCTTAGGCAATGGTGCATGGTCTCAAGGAGGTGCCTGGCAAATTAGCAGCATATTCTCAGAGGTAAAATAAAAAATTGTAGTTATATAAAGGTGGCCCTATCAATGATGAAATTTTTTGCCAGGCTACCTGCAAGAATTCAATAGATGGTACTTCCTAGGAAATGTCTGATAGATTTGGAAAAAAATAATTCTGAGATATTTGAAAAATTGAAAGGCTGCTCAAAGTGTTCCCATCCTTCCTCTAGCCGACACTTCTTTTGTAAATAATCACAGCTTCAATGTTTTTAAATTTTTTTAGCAAAATTTATGTGTTTTCATCAGCACAATGCGATTGGACCCAATTATCGGTAAGTCACTTATCTAGTAGTTCCAAGGAGTTGACATATTTCTTTTCTCCAGGGTTTGTAATAGATTGTAGGATATGATATTTCCAGAGTCCATAGTGCATATGAAAGCATCTGGATTAGAGTATTTTGCATAAATGTTTTGGATCACATTTGGTGATCCATCACCAGAGTGAGCATGAGGTTGTAGGAGGCTTTTTGATATAAGAATTGTCCTGTGCACTTCATAGTTATTTTTGTTTTGCTAAAGATAATTTTGGTTAACCTTAGGGCCAAAACAGTTTGGGAAAATGCCAACAGATGAGCAATATTTTGTTTATCTGGTCTCTGGTCAAAAATGAAATGAAAGATCTCTTTGTTTCAGCCCAATGCATCCCATTCTACCAATAACTGGGGAAAGTTTGTCAAAAAGGCAGATTTTATGTAGTAAAGAAGTGGCCACTTCCAGATCACTTGGATAGCTTCATCATTTTCCCTCTTTTCCTAGATACAGACTATCTTGCAGACTGTATCATTCTTATGAAGGCATATATATAATCACGAGTATGAGAGCAATGTGCTGTTTGTTGCATGTTGTATTGTTCATTTTATGTTGTTGCTCTTGTTTGGAAAAGCAGTATGATGTCACTGTCTATCTTTATTAGTAAAGGTGCATTACACTACTACCTACAAGAAGCACAAGAGCAGATTTCATACAATTTCTTTAGAAAAGCAGCTCAAACACACTAGCAAATAAGATTTTTTGCAAGATAAATAGTACACAACAGTGCTTATGATGCTGTCCTTACTCTATCTTGTGGGGAGGCTTCCCTTATTCAATATCTACAGAAAATTGAAGAGCATTTTCAATATAAATAAGTGTAAAAAACTAGATCTGCATGTTTTCAAAAGTAAATATAGAGCTTTGTTTGATGTGCAAAAGATTTCAAATGCAAATAAACTTGACATTCCGCATATTTCAACTAGCAGTTAACTGCATTAACTATATAACTCATTGGTAATCATTTAAATAGTAAGGTGATCACCAAGACAACTAATGTAGGCATATTTCCTGGTCAGCTTGTATTAAGGTAATGTATCAGCATGCAACTAGTTTACTGAACTTGGACTCAGTAAAATGCCTGTTGTGCTTCAGCAGACGACATATAAACATTTTTGAAAACATTGACATGGCAAATGTAAATGGCTCTCTGTAATGACTATAGGGAAGATCTAATCTTTATTTTGCAGTATTTTAAGAGTTCACTACTACACAATTACCATAAAATAAAATAACAGATTCTGATTTTTTTTGCACAGGAGGTTGATAGATCTATTCACTTGCACAGTTCAAAAAGGCAGTTTCAATCAAATAGATAACTGTGAAGTCAGCTGTTTTCTCCAGAGTCAGATTAGAAAATGTAGCTCATAGAAACGTCAAATAATGAGTACGTACAGTAAACTTATCACAATGAAACTAGTGGATTAGTGGCAGATATTCACAAGTCTGTCTGTTACTGCTGTTAGTCTACCTGTAGGTGATTTGGAACTGGTAAGTGCTTCCTTGTCAAATCTGAGGAAGGAGGTTGAACTGGATTGAGCAAAACTCCTTTAATTTGTGGTCTCTCTGTCTTGAAATACCCAGGGATTGACAGATACGGTGAATCAGTCTTGAACATATATTTAAACTTTTTCAATCACAATTCCACATTAATTAACCTTAACAGCAAAGAAAGATAAAGTGACGATCATCAGACAGATTAACACCAGTTTTTGTGTGGAAGACTTAAGGAAGGAAAAGCCATGGTGAGATCCAACTCACACTATATGAAGAACAATGTTACAATGAATGTTTTAGGCTCATGGCTCTTGTTTTGACTTGCAGGCTAAGGCGCACAACCTTAGGGCAAGATACAAAAGACATGTAGACTGAGATGCACTGCCTCAGAGCAAGATAAAAGTCCATTGAATGCTGTACTTGCAAGAGTTTCTCATGTATGGAATTGCCGGTAATAGTACCATAGAAGTTATTCATTTGCCTGCAAGCATCAGATACCTGAATTCTTACATGTATTAACAAAATTCCCTGGATTTTATTTCCTGCAGTGTGGTTGAGCAAGATAACCACGACATGTTCTGAATTGTCAAAGTCACTTTGGAGTAGGATTCAGGAATATGCTTGACTGCCTATCATGTTATGTGGAGCCAATTTTTATTTGTGTGATACCCAATAATGGGTGGACGTGTTTTGCAATTGCTTCTTGGATGACCAACAAGCCGCACAATCATATAGAAGCCCTTTGTTTGTTATACTTTCAAGAGTTTCTTGCGTAGGAGATGGCCAATTATAGCACTCTAGTCAATTATTCCAACCTCATAAATGATCAGATAAATGTATTTGCGCATGCAATGATGAAATTCCCTGTACACTGTTTTATGCAATGTGTTTGAGCATGAGAACCGTGTCATTACTGGAATCACTGAAGTCACCTTGCAGTTGGGTTTTAGGAACATGCTTTAATTTCTGTTGTGGTTTTCAAAGATGGTTTTTATTTGGCTTTAAGTCCAATATAGAGCAATTTTTTTCGTAAGCTTGGATGATTATACTACCATGAATATATACAAAAAGACTTAATTATTGCCCAGCGTCAAAGGCTGTAAATCTATTCAAGGAAAGAAATTCAATTGAATAATTTTTTTTGTTCCATGAGCAAATAATATATTTCAATGCCTTAATTTTGCTTGCCAACATAGTCAGTTATGTATTGTGTAGTGATATAGGTTATAATTATGCTTGGAATGTCAATGAATGTATAGGCTGGTATTTCTACTCATGGTATGCATATATGCCTATTTTAAATTTCTGGAACCACAAGTATTAGAAGAAAAGTTTCATGAGAAACTTGATTACATTGATTGCTTTGATGTCTATGGATATGTACTTTATTATTTTATATGGTAGTATTTTGAATGTAATGAGATCAATGATGATGGTATTTGCATTTTAAAGGTTTTGGGTCATGTTTGTCTGTGTGAGCCAATATAATGCCTGAAGGGTTGTGTGTCTTGTGGCTTCTCAGCATGTTGTGCCTTGCACAGGCGACAATTTTTTTTTGCTGTTATGCTGAAGGTGGAATGGTGGTTGCATGCTCTAGGGTAGAGTTATATAGTCAAGAATATGAATTATTTCATTGACTATCTTCTGGCCTCTTGATCAAATCATTGAGGCCAGGGTGACCAATGATGGCCTCTAAAATTTCTTAGACATCTGAAATCAAAGAGAATTGTTTTCTCTTACTGGAACTGGTACTTCATCGGCAGCTAGCAACTTTAATGTGCAATATTGGAAGATCGTATGAAATTGTGCTTAGGAAAAAATGGTGGTGAAATGTAGGAGTGACAGCAGTTAAGTAGGGAGCAATGACAACTAGATGAAATACACAAGGAAATATGCTACAGAATTTGGTAAAGTATGAACCAGGGCAAAAAGAGGGTGGTGAGGGTATTAAATGTTAAGCTGGGAGGAACATGAAAGGTCCTTGCATTTTTATTTTTAGGGTTTGGTTGAGATTTGTAGTCCTTGTGCACATTTTAAGGTGCAAAGAGTGCATCAAGTTCCTTGTTTGCTGTCTCTTTTAATGACACAGCCACACTTGAGTGTTTGTGGTGGAAGTGGAGGGTGAGCGTCACATTGCTTACTACAAACCATGCCTCAACATTTGTGAAATGCATGTTGATTTTATGCTTTAACTGATTTGTGAGACTTGGAGGGAAAGCAGCAGTTCTGTGTACTTCATATATGGCAAAACTTGAAAAGTGGAGGGAGAACAGAAGCTTGTGTTCTCAATTGTCTATGGAAGAGGTTCACAAGAGTTTGGGAACCCCATTTGTTTTCGTTATTTAGCAGAATTGGCAAGAGTTGTGGAAATTCAAAAATCATATGCACATTTGCATAGCGGAAGAGGTGAGCAAGAACCTGTGAATAGTGTTCAATTTTGTTCCTTTGATAGATCATGAAAAGGACAAATTATGAAAAGTGAGTGCACAAAAGACAATGCACATTTTAAAGGTGTGTGAGGTGTGGGGCTCTGCTTTCTCTGTTGGCCGTTGACACTTAAAAATGTCTGATTCAAGATGGATTTGAGAAATGAAGGAAAAAGGAATGTCGCGTGACTCTACCAAAGTTTGAAGGGTATCTCAAGTTTTTGTTTGGCAAGCACAAATTGGAGGATAATAGAACAAGTGTTGACAAATTTAACAGCCGTCACTTGTTCAAGATTGTGTTCATGGGTTTTGAATTTTCTGCTTCTCCTTCATTGGGCATATTCAAGATCTTTGGCCAGAAATTTTGCTTCTGAATTTTCTGAACAAATTCCAAGCACTCCTATAGCTTTTCTAAAAATATTTGCATTACTGTGTAGACTGTGAAATTAGGAGTGGTAACCCCCCATTGGTCACCATGCTTGTATTTAATAGTCTGGAATTTCCTTTACATATCCTTTGAGTTTTAGCCCACCCTGTTGTGGAGTGTGGGTTTAACCCAGGTCACCTCATTAGGAGTTGATTATTTACCCATCCTCTGGGTTATGGCCCAGATTCTTATTTACACATCCTATGGGTGATGACTCTCTTTGCAGTTTGTCACAACCCTGGCTACATTTCCTGATCTTTGAACTTATAGTTATTTAAGGTGCTTAAAATTTTTGATCTGCCTCTTTAAGTATTGGGAATGTGAGCAGGCTGATTGTTTTTGTTGAAAGAAATGCAATTTAGTTTCTGTGTCTAGTGAATTTTTACTTTTTGGACTTAATTACTGTAGGTTAAGAGTTTGTCACTCTTTTGGATTTTACTATTTTAGGTATTCTGAGCTTCCTAATTGTTTTTTGGTAGGAGAATTGCAGGTTTTAGAGAGTGCTGGTCTATATGAAAGTGAAGAGCAGTCTACATTGAGGGTGGACGTTCTGGGCCAGATAGAGCAGGTGAGGATTTTGAATTTGTCTCTTGATAAAAAAAATTTGCACTAAAATTATATTTTCGTTTAATTAGTCACACTGTTATGTTTTTAGTGTATTGCTATAATGAACTGTAGTATTACTAGCTTTCATATCTATTTTTTGTGCTCTTGGATCTCAATGCTTGCGTTACTTTGTATTTAAAATCACATGTGGTTGTTATGCCAATGTTAATTGAATGTTGTCTGTGTCATACAAATCTAGTTATTTGTTAATGTTAATTGAAGGGAGTTGTTAATGAAATTTATTTTAGATAAGGGTTTTCTTTTTTACAGTGAAATGAATTTTATAGTCTTTACGATAATCATGTGGTTACTCTAGTACAGGGACGAGGATTCTATCCTCATCTCCATACCCACTTTTTCTGGTGATCAGATTTATGAGAAAAATCCGTACCCTCCCATACATTGATTGAAATGGTGTCCAAATAACTGCATCCCCATGTATTCTCTTCTATTTTGCCTTTTCCTCTTCATATGATTGCTCTATACCATTTCCTAAATTTGAGTGCCTATCATTTCATTTCTTAGTTATTTCTATTACTCCAGTACATCTCTAAATAGCAATATAAGTTTTCCAGTTCCTTAAATATTTGCACACTTTCAGCATTGACTGAAGCTCTTATCTCTTTTACAAAATGTTAATTGGTTTGTTCCCCAATCCATGCAAGTCTTTGATCACTTATCCAAGTCTGTCCTTGGCAGAAAAGTAATTGTATGCCTTTTTTTTTATAATATTTAGCATAGAGTACAAAACAGACATACATTGTAAGGAGCTATGCTCCATCAGTCCAAAATGTGAAACACCTTACAACAACTACACACTGCTGGAATTATTAGCCATACTAATGGATAAAAATAGAGAAACTATTAAACCACAGAATTACTCTAACTCTTACATTGCTACTAGTTTCACAATAGTCACAATCATAAGTACCAATTGATGGATCAATCATATCCTCTGGATCCACATCCTTCACCAAGGGCTGTTAATATATCCTATTTTAGTTCTGGGCTTGGTACTGATGTTGTTCTTAGCTATATATGTCTTCAACAATGCCAGCTCCTCTTTGTTAAGTTTCTTGGGCATTGTTGAAGACATGGGATTTACTAGTATCCAGAGTCAATTGTTGGGCATTGTTGGGATAGTGTTTTTTATGGAGGCATGATTAGCACCGAGACCATCATGATTGTCTTTAGAGGGGATATACAAGTTTTGGTCAGGTTCTCCGAAACTCTAACGGTAACCAGCTCACCATCAAATAAGGGGTCAGATATGGAGACCATAGGATTATCTTCCTCACCTGGCCTTGTATTTTAAGGGGAGGGGTTCCATCATATTAGGCTGAATATCATTATTTATGCTGCGAGAAAAATTTGGAGCCTTACATGAGTCAATATTATTGTTTACAGCAACAAAGTTATACGAGCCAATGAGTTTTTTAGATTCATCTACAATGTTAGTAGTTAGGACTACTGTCATTGATCACTTGCTCTGAAGGATTCTTATCATTTTCAGAAGTGGTTTTTTAATTATTCTCACCAGAGTGATGATTTATATCATTACTGAAAACCTATTACTAACAACTATTTTTGGACAGTCTTTTTGTGTATGTTGAGAATCCTAACCTGTTGGGAGCACGCGTGAACAAACAAACGTTAGTTTAAAACACATGCATACTCAACACATCACCTCCGATTGAACTAAAATGGAAGCATTCAAGTTCCATTTGATTTGTTCATCATGGAGATTTGTGGAAGTGCTCTCCAAACACAACGATAAGATCCCTAATGCAAGCTCAAGTGATTTAAAAGCCTAGATGCAAGCTAATGGAGATCCAAGATGATGCAAAAAACTAGTATGAGGAACTGGTTTGCAACAAAAGATCCAAATGATGCTGATGAAGATAAAAACCTACAATGATGTGCAAACTAAGGTTCATTCATTATTATATTAAGCATTCTATGTGATCTAGATTCTAGATTCAAAACTAAGAACAAGAAACTAAGATAAATGCTAAATGCTTATACAATTCTAGAGCTAAATTAACATGATAACAATGCTAAAAAATGAGAGATGCCTTTGCTCTTGGCAAGGCCTCTATTTATAGATTTTTGGAGGAAGGAAGAGGGCTTGGATGAGGTGGCACCTATGTGGCATCCACATAGGAGCCACCTAAGGGACACATGGGCTAGAGGGGATGACTATGCAAAAGTCAACAAGTAGCCTTTAAGGCTTTGTGAGGCTCAAGGTTGCTTACACATGTGTGAGCAACTTTGGGGAAATGTGTGGGGGACAAGAAGGTGGTTGCATTTAAGGAAGTTGGGTGGCTTCCTTTGGATGGGTTGAAGTCAACAAAGAGCTTTTAAGGCTTTGTGTGGCTCAAGGTATGTGAGCAACTTTAGGGAAATGTATGGGGACAAGAAAGTGGTTGCATTTAAGGAAGTTGGGTGGCTTCGTTGGGATGGGTTTTCTCACACGTGTGAGCAACCCTTTAGCACTAATGGGTTAGGAATCACTTTTTAAGTGAGATTAGGGAGTAATTAGGTGAGGGTAGGTTTAACAAGTGTGGTGATTGGTGTAGACTAGGTTTTAAGTAGGGATTTAGATTAATTTAAACTACATTTAAATTAATCCAAGTTTAGAAGAATATTAAGATGTGGAGGGATTTAAATAAATAGCAATTTATTCAAAAAAGGATTTATGGAGGGACATGTATTAAAATAAGTTTAATACATTAGAGAGGGGGGTATTTAAATTAAATTTAAACATTTTAGATAATGAACCCAACTTAATTAAATAATTTATTAATTTTAAATAAATGGGTAGAGGGATATAACAATAATGATTAATTAATTAAAATTAATTATGTCACAAGGATTATTAATTAAATAAATTTAATTAATAGGAACGATTTTTAGACGTCTTCGCTTTTCTTAAATGCTCATTCCTTTTGCCTCCATCCACCTAGGGGTGGATTTAGCAACAATTTCCTCACCCTTTTTCCCCAGGACCACAAACAGTGATTGGTCAAGGCTCCAAAATTCTTTTTTTAAGAACCCTATCTTGCTTAGTGTGGCTTTTAAAAATCACCACAAACAAACCTTTCTCCAACGTAGTACCAAAGGATACATAAATGCCAAGTTTCTTTCCCTAGACATTAGAAATCCAATCATCAGAGAACTTCTGTGAAGCCAGAAAATTAGAATCCAAATTTACAAAGAACGCTACAATATTTTTAAATGGATTCACTTCACTTCTTACCACATGGAGCATATCTGGATTCAGAGAAACTGAAAGAACCTTGGCTGCTGAAGGGGCCAGACCATTTTATTCATTTTTGAGGTCTCCACCTTCGAAGAAGCTTTCATCTCCCATTCTAATTGGCGGGACCCCAATATGGTGTTAATATTTTGATCTTGAAATAATTATAATAATAAATTAAATGAAAATAAGGGCCGACTTGGACTAATTATTAGGTACAAGTCGGCCAGCCTTGAGGAAGGGTTGTGACTTTTGAAGAGTCACCATTATGTGTATAAATAGAGATTGTAAATCTGCTCAAGGAACACACCGAAAACATAATGTGATAAGTACTTGAGCAGATTTACAAGTTCATCCATTCAACATTAAGAAGCGAATTAGGCAGAGTTATTTGCAGCCCTAAAGGAGCGAATTAGGGCAGAGGAGCGAATTAGGGCATAGATATATAACTGCCCTAGAGGAGTAGATCAAGGCAGAGATATAAAAGCCCTAAATGAGATATATAACTGCCCTAGAGGGAGTAGATCAAGGCAGAGATATAACAGCCCTAAAGGAGCGAATTAGGGCAGTATTTTGCAGCCCTAGAAGGACAATATAAGGGCTGATCTTGCAGCCCTAGATTTGACAATTATGGCAAATCTAATAGAAGGCTAAATCAGGGCAAGATTGAAGATCTCAAGGTTCAGATTTGAAGTCTCCATGGACGAAGTTCAAAGATCAAATTGGGTACTATCTTTTCTTGCTCTTTATCATTTCTTCTGTGCCTAGTTTGTTTATTCCTAGGTAGAATCTGAAAAATACCAACATATGGTTTCATCCTTACTCATTTCAAACACAACAGACATTGGCGCCTCCTCAATGTCAACCTCCGTCGAAAGAGCTTCTTTATAAGAGATGTGCAAAGCCAAAAGGTTCAACAACCATGGGAGTTGCAGAATCACTAGACGGTTATTTTGTTTCTTTGAGTTAATTTAACCACACCGCCACTTTCCCTTGCCATTTCTATTGATACGAGGGCAATAACTATAATGTTGGTCCAGACATAGGGTGGTATTAAATGAGGGTGACATCACACCCCATTATCTGCACAATCAACGAGTCAACAAGGATGCCTCTGCGCTTGTGTCTAGTGTAGGGTGTGGGAGGTGAACACAAAAATGTTAAATTAAAACATAAGAAATATCAATTAACACTATAACCATCTCCCAGTCAAAAACACAAAAAGATTACAAAAAACATGCCATCCAATTTGGATGAAGAGAATGAAGTGAAACAAATCTGGCCAAGATGATGAAGAGTACTAATCAGAGCTCCTGAAAGTGACTGCAAAAGCTCTGAGAGACATCAGTGGCAGATGACCATTCAGCTTCTATAGAGATCTTGTAATCTACCTTATTCAATTTTTTATTCTCACATCTTGATTAACGAGTTTCTTTGCACCCATATACCTTTGAGAAGAATTGCCAGCTAGTAATCAGTGCCCATTAATCAATTCTGTTGTTCTAATGCGTATAGCACACCATATCTAAGTATTGAGACCCTTCTCCTAAAGCATAAGGCAACTGGAAAATTTGTAGGTAAATACTGTAGCATTCCTTTCTTGGAGCACCTTATACATTGGCCTTAATTCACAAATCCAAAATTAAACAAAGATCAAAATATAGTTAGAGATTTAATCCTTACTCAAGAATAAAATGAGATAAGCCTGTTTTGGAAACCTGCAACCAGATTGGATAATCATGTAGATATAGCTCATGAATTACATCCAATTTTAGGGTTAGGAAATATATATATCAATCTATCCAACTAATCTCAATGATTATTTGGGAGTTAAATGATAACAAGGGTTGCAATGGAAGACATGATGAGGTGCCCTAGGTATCCTCTACCTTAGGACCTTATCCTCTTTGGCCTCATGTGTTCTCAAGCATTCTCATGAGGTTGAGTACCTAGTTAGGTCTATACACCGTACTCTTCCATCATGTCAACCTCTTACCTCTTATGATTGAGGATCTCTTCTCAACAATTTGAATTGATTAATGTGGGGAAAGTAGGGGAGCTGCTATAGGGTGCTCTTAACTTGACCCTCTACCCTAGGACCTTATCCTTCTTGGCCTCATGTGGTCCTCAACCATCTTTATGAGGTGACCTCATGGTCCTTAACCATCTTTATGAGGCGTCATACCTAGTGAGGAATCTCACTGTTCCCCCTCCTTGCACTCGCTTCCTTCCCTCAACATGATTGATTATTGCAAAATTTCATATTGATAAATGCATAGACATTTGGATTCAAGTATTCATAAATTGCATATAATCAGGTATAAATATATATGTATTCTCATCTCTATATAATTTTAAATGCATATGCATATCTATTCTTCATACCACAACAATTATGATAGTAAAGTAAATCCTTATCCTGTATACACGTTTGTCTGCTGCTTATTTTATTTTTTTATGCTGTCTTGTTCGATATGATCTCTTGGAGTTGATCCTTAGATATATTTATATCTTTCCCCTTTGGGACGGGAGAGACATGTCCCTTCCCACAACATCCCTTTATTTTGCTAATCGCACCCCTCCTAAGCCGGCTTTTTGTTAACTTGATTAAATCCCACTTATGGGATTAGAGGTCGCACCCCCTCACTTATCCTATTAATGACTGATAATATAAATTGCTTCAATTAGTCTGTGTAATCACTGTTATTAAGGAAACCACACCAATTGAAATAAACAATACCTTCAGCCACTTGTATATTATCATTGCCATCTAAATCTGATACATGAATCACTCTTTTGTTAAGATCTGAAAATTGTGATGTCTTATAAATAAGACAATTTCTGATAATTTGATTTTGAAATATCTCCCTTTACCGTGGATTGGCTTTATTAATAGAGTTTGAGATCGGCAATTCTTCCTAGTGTGGTGGGGACATGACAAATACTTTTGAGAGTGAAGCAACTCTCAGACATAGAAGCATTGTCAATTATTAAGAAGTGCTTGTATGTTCAATATCAATTCAATGGTTTCTAGTTTCTGCAGACATAATGTAATCCACAATGCCAATAGTAGTTAATGCCTGAGTGTGTGAGATTTTGCCATTAGGAATAATCTAACAGATAATGAGGTAAATACTTGATACCCTGTAAGTAAGTTTGTGCTTTTGGTTATCTTCTTAATTAATACTGGTCTTTGTTCCGTTAATAATCATCTTCCATGTATACTATTTTAGATTTTCACAGTTATACATAATATCATCTTCCAAATATAACATTTTAGATTTTCACAGTTGTACATAATATCATCTTCCATATATAACATATTAGATTTTCCCAGTTTTACATAATATCATCTTCCATAATAAAGTTTTTGATTCCAAATCACTGGCAAGACAAGCTTCTGTGTAAAGTTAGTATTTTATACACTTGCTGATATTTTCAGTTGTGTTGATTTTACCTAGGATGTGTATATTAGGATCCTTAATCAGACCTGGGTTTTAGGGCTCCTCCATGTTGATTTTGACTTTTTTTTAGAAAATTTTCAATTGAGAAATCTAGTTGAAGTTCATAAACCTGCTTTCTTAGCTGTGGTAACTTCCAGTTACCCAAGTACTTATCCCTGTTGGTTTCTAACATCAAGAACTTGTTTCTTTTGTCTACAGATAGTAAATTTATGGGTCAAACAAGTAACGCGGGATAAAGGTTATACTGAGCAAATGGTAGAAGAATCAAATGCAAAGGTGTTTACATTTGGTTCATATCGCCTGGGGGTAAGTATTAGATTGCATACCATGTTATTTCATAAACAGCTTTTTTTTTGTTATAGGTGTATTTTCTTTAAGCAGACGACTTTCAGGTTGTAGCATTGTTATGCTTGAGTCCTGGGTAAACTTAAGTTGTTTTTTCCCCACAATTGCATTGCTTAGACACAGAAATCATATATAACAGTTTGGTTATTTAGTGTTTCACTCTCTAATTTATATTTGCACGCATAGGTAAAGTTTGGTTCTATTTTGTATTATGGCTTCTGTCTTTAGTTCACTGTTTTACTTATTGAAGTATATGCTACTTGTGTAAATATAGACAGTTGCCTGTTTTTGTATACTAACCAGCACTGTGCTGTCAATCAACTTCCTATCTTGCAAAGTTTTCTAACCAGAATCCTGGATAAACTGTGTTAAACTGTTCCATCCTGATACATATATTACAATGTTAATCTGTGGAAATCTCAAATTAGTAACCTGCTATTTTCTTTGGTTAATTTTGTTTGTTATCTTGTCTGGCAGCTTCTTTGAATCTTCAGCCATATCATTTTGCACAGTGTCTATAAACAGAATTAATTGCATCAAATTGACTTGTTGCTGCTGTCACAATATCTGGGGTGATACCACCTATCTTCTTGGTGATTTCAGTCTGTTAGCCTATCTGGCTATTCTTTAGCCTTACCATTTTCTACTACGCGTGAAACTGTAACATAATTTTATCAAAATAAATGGTTACTTGTGAGGATGTTAACAACAAAGCATTTAAATACATAGACCTTCCTTGTAACTATGGAAATTCGTATGCATGCCAAAGAACTCTAATTTTTATAATAGTTATTGAAAATACTAAAATAGTGAATTTTAATAAATTAGGTCCTTTCAGATAGTTGTTAGATATGATCTGAAGCCAAATTGGTCGTTAATAGTTATTAGCATTCATGACATTTTTGTGTTCAAACATATTTAATTGTGGACTCATTAATATCCTTTCTGTTGAATGTGTTCATCATTGCCACTTTTAATTCTTTTAACAATTAAAGTTTTGGGTGCTAGCTCATTTATTAAAGTTTCGAAATGCGCAAGTTGTTGATTTTATAGCAGGAACAGCACAATACACAGAATAGATAATGCAACAAACACAAGACACAGAGATACCCTGGGAAAACCTTCCGACTTGAGGGGAAAAACCCAGCCACACCAAAATATTGCTTTATTGAAATAATAATAGAGTCTGAATACAATGCTCACAAACTGAAATAATAAAAGTTCTTCTCTGAGACTGCAGACACTTAAAAATACAGATCATTTTCTTCCCAACAATATTGAATGTGCAATATAAATGACTACACACCGAATACTCTGATAATGACCACAGATACTATATATGATGATGGCTACGCACCTAAAAAACACTACACAGCACACATTCAATTATTACTACACAGAAAGCACACTCCAAAAAATAATCACTGAATGAATACCAACGATAATCTCATCAATGAACATCTACAGCAATCACAGAATGTGTACGATGCTGAACATGAACAATCGACCCAGAAACAAGAAGACCTTCCAACATAACCTGTGACCAAACAGCAATACGCGTACAAGAATAATCTCTTTGTTTTCCAGAAGATGGTTACACATTACTTTGTCTACTGTGGCATGTATAGTAACTGCAGAAACAAAAGAAGTGACTCTTCATACTCTCTTGAACTGTTCAGCTGCACAAAGAAGACTCTTCGTAGCACAAGGAAGACTCTTTGTATTTCTCGAACCATTCATCTTATGAACGCAGAATCTTCATAGTCTTTAAGTATTTGTTCTTAAAGGAAGAATGAATGCTGCTAAATATCAGAGAAAAGAATAAAATTTGAGTGAATATGTAGCATCAGAACACCATTGCAAACATCGCAGGTATAACATATAGCTTCTGCAGCTACAAATCGCCAACACTCCCTCTTAGCAAAGGAGATATCTTTCCAAATACTCATGTCATGGAATCTTTCAACATGACACTCACAATCGCTACACCCATTTGCGAGAAAAGAAAAAATATATCACAGATTCTCTCAATGTGATAACATCATGGACTCACTCAACATGATGTCCACCATGGCTACTCCCATGTGTGGAAAGAAAATACAAGCTCTCATTACGGAATCCCTTAATGTGATGTCATCATGGGATCTCTCAACATGATGTCCACCATGGCTACTCCCATGTGTGGAAAGAGTATATACACAAGCTCTTATCATGGAATCACTCAACGTGATATCATCATGGAATCTCTCAACATAATGCCCACCATGGCTACTCCCATGTGTGGAAAGAACATATCTCTCAAGTGCTTTCACCTCGTATTTATCCATCCTCTTAGAGAAATATGCATTTTAAAATAACATGTCTTAAGTGCTTTCACTTCATATTTCTTCCTCTCAGAGAAATATGCATTTATTCATATTTCTCCCTCTCAGAGAAATATGCATTTATATCATATATATATAAAAAAACACTAATGCTGAGACTCCTCAGCAAGGACAACATTCTCCACAACTCCAAGCTTGTCTCAAAAATGTACAAATTTCACCCGAGAGAGAGGCTTGGTGAGAATGTCGGCTGTTTGTTTATCAGTGTAAATATACTGAAGTTCAATAGCTTTTCTCAGCACCATATCTCTGATGTAATGATATTTGATCTCTACATGTTTTGTTCTATCATGAAATACTGGATTCACAGAAAGCTTTACACAACTTTGATTATCTCAATGAATCACAGTTGGTTCTAATGCCTGACCAAACAGACCTGCAAGAAGTTTCCAAAGCTACACTGCTTCTTGAGCAGCTACACATGCTGCAATATATTCGGCTTCTGCAATGCTTTGAGCCACACAAGTTTGCTTCTTGCTACACTAGGAAATCATGGCAGACCCCAAACTGAAACAACATCCAGAAGTGCTTTTTATATCAGCTACACTCCCAAACCAATCAAAATCAGAATATCCCTGTAAATTCAGATCTACATTTGAAGCATATCTCAAGCCAAATTCAATTGTGCCACACAAGTATCTCAAGATATGCTTGGTTGCACGTAAATGATTATGTCTTGGTGCACACATGAACTGATTAAGAGCACTGACTGCATAACAAATATTTGGTCTATTATTCACTAAATACATCAAATATCCATTCAGTTGTCTATACATGGTGGAATTTACCAAATTAGAACTAGCTGTAGCAGCTCTCAACTTCTTCAAATTTGTCTCCATGGGAGTAGCCACACAAATATCTCAAGATATACATCAAATTCAATTGTGCCACACAAGTATCTCAAGATATGCTTGGTTGCACGTAAATGATTATGTCTTGGCTCACACATGAACTGACTAAGAGCACTGACTGCATAACAAATATTTGGTCTATTATTCACTAAATACATCAAATATCCAATCAACTGTCTATACATGGTGGAATTTGCATAACAAATATTTGGTCTATTATTCACTAAATACATCAAATATCCAATCAGCTGCCTATACATGGTGGACTTTACCAAATTAGAACTAGCTGTAGCAGCTCTCATCTTCAAATTTGTAATCCATGGCTTTGCAATCCAACATCCCAAATCTTTTCAAGATATCTAGTGTATTTCCCTCGAATAAGAATAATCTCATTGGATTTTTACCACACTTCTAGTCTTAGAAAATAATGCATGAGACCAAGATAGACATCTTTTAACATGGCATCTTTCCAAACTTGTTGATTGGATGCTTCCTCAAAGCTAGAAGGTTTAGAAGGTTCAGTTTCAATGCTATGACTCATTAATGCCACATTCTGAAAATTGCTGTGGTCTCTTGCTTTCTCTAAAAGTGCCACGAGGAGCTACATGATTTTTTGCCTCTTGCATTGCTTGTCTAGCCATAGAGGTCTCTTTCTATTTGAAGAAATGTTACTTGGACCATCAATAGGTTCTATGGGATCATCTGAATCTAAAATATCTTTTGTTTTAGTGAACTCCCTCCGAATCTCAGGAGGATGATTTTTATAAATGTCCATGTTCTGAGGTGTCTCCTGTTCTTTGCTGTCCAAAGAAGAACCTTTTGATCTTTTGAAGGCAACTCCCTCTTCAAAAGATACATCCTTGTTGATCTCAATTTGTTTCTGCCCTGGAATGTATATCTTGTAGGCCTTAGAAGACTCACTGTAACTCACAAATAAGCCTTTCTTGCTTGATGGTTCTAGTTTAGATCTTTTGTCTTTAGGTACATGAATATAAACAGGGACTACCAAAGATCCTTAAGTGACTAACTTCAGGTTTAACACCTGTGAAGGCCTCTTCAGGAGTCATATTTTCTAATATTTTATGAGGACTCCAGTTCTGAATATAAACAACAGTTCTGGAAGCTTCTGCCCAAAGAAAAGTTTGCAAATTTTGATCATGAATCTTTGCTTTGGCCTCAACTATGGATCTGTTTTTCCTTTTAGCAACCCCATTTTGCTGAAGGGTGTAAAGGACACAAAACTCCCTTTTAATCCCTGCCTCAATGCAAAAATTTTGAAATCCTCCAAAAATGTATTCACCTCCATTATCTGATCTCAAAATCTTGATCCTTTTTCTTGACATATTTTCAACTTAAGCTTTGAATTCTTTGAATCTACAAAGCACTTCTTTAGATTCTTTAGATTTCAAGAAATAAATCCAAGTCTTTCGAGAAAAATCATCAATAAAAATTACATAATACCAAAATCCACTCAAGGAAGCTACAAACATTGGTCTACATAAATTAGAATGAATCAGATCTAGAACACCTTTTGATCTACTTTCACTACATAGAAAATAACTTTTAACATGCTTGCCCAATGCACATCCTTTGCAAATGCCATCATGTTCCTGACTAAGCTTTGGTAAACTAGTAACCATCTTCTCCATGGATGGAAGAGCTTTGAAGTGTAAGTGACCAAGTCTCCAATGCCAAAGCTCACTTGAATTTATGGAGTCATGCACTAATGCTTGGATTGGACGAAGAGAAAGTTTGTAAAGATTCTCTTGATGAACACCAATCACACGGGCATAATTGATACTAGAGTTCTTTGACCAAGCAAGAACTTTTCTTTCAAAAAATGCAACTTGATACCCTTTGTCCTCTAATTCTAAAATTGAAATCAGATTTCTTTTGATACCTGGAACAAACAAAATTTCACTCAAATGAAGAGGGATGCCATAATCTAGTTAAAGAGAAGTGGCTCCAACACCTTCTACTGAATAACTTGCATCATCTCCAATTATCACTTGTAAATTTGTTTCTCTTTCTACCAAATCAGAAAGATGTTCTGTATATCATGTAATATGACGTGAAGCACCGCTATCAATCAACCAAGTGTTGCTGTCGGTTGGAACATTGCTTGAGAGAGCTGAGATGAATATAAATCCTTCCGAGTTGTCACTGGATTCCTTTTTAGGTGACATCTCCTTCACATTTGCAGCAGCAGCACGATGTTTAGATCTTTTGACACAATCTCAAACAAAATGACCATACTTGTCACATCTGAAATATTTAATGTGAGAGTAATCCTTCTTTGATTCAAGAGCCGAATCAGAATCATTGTCTCTATTCCTCTTGATATTTCTTTTTCTCCCTTCCCTTCCTTTTCCTCTGAATGTATGAGCAGCAAGAACATGATTTTCTTCATTATGAGAGCTTCTTCCATTTCCTCGTGATATCAACCTAGATTCCTCTTGAATGCAATCAGCTCTAAGACAATCAAACTTAGGAATTTTAGATCTTCCACAAATGCCTTGAATGAATGACGCCCAAGATTGAGGGAGACCATTCATTGCCAACATAACTAGATGTCTATCTTCAACTATATCTTCAATGACATATAGCTGATCTTTTAACTCAGTAATCTTCATAAAATAGGAAATGATCGACTCTCCTTTAGCCATTTTAATATGATGGAGCTGTTGCCTTAAGGCAAGAGCTCTGTTGGTATTGTTGATCTCATACAAATCTTGAATAGACTTGAACATAATTCTGGCTGTCTTCATCTTGGATATGATTGGCTCAAGATGATCCTTTACAATGTCTATTAAAAACTTTCTAGCCTTAATGGCATTCTTCTTCCGTTGAGTTTTCAGAGCCTCATCAGTTGGTTTAGGCACCTCAGTCTCTACATATTCTAGAAGATCATTTTCTTCCAATGTAATGAGAACTCTAAATTTCCAAGATGTGAAGTTTGATGGACCATCAAGTCTATCCGACCATTTACCATCTTGGATGATTAGATAGCATAATTCAGATGAGAAGAAAATAAGAAAGGTTTACTGACTTCGAATGAATCTGATCTTGACTTTTCTTTAACCCGCTCTGATACCGTGTTGATTTTATAGCAGGAACAACACAATACTCATAATAGATAATGCAAAAAACATAAGACACAAAGATACCTTGGGAAAACCCTCCAACTTGTGGGGAAAAGCCCAGCCACACCAAAATATTACTTTATTGAAATAATAATAGAGTCTGAATACGATGCTCACAAACTGAAATAATACAAGTTTTTCTCCGAGACTGCAGACACTTAAAAAATACAGAACATTTTCATCCCCACGATATTGAATTTGCAATATAAACGACTACACATCGAATACTCTGATAATGACCACAAATACTATATATGATGATGACTACACACCTAAAAAACACTACACAGGACACATTTGATTATTACTACACAGAAAGCACACTCCAAAAAATAATCACTGAATGAATACCAACGATAATCTCATCAATGAACATCTACAGCAATCGTAGAATGTATACGATGCTGAACATGAACAATTGACCCAGAAACAAGATGACCTTCCAACATAACTTGTCACCAAACAGCAATACACATACAAGAATAATCTATTGTTTTCCAGAAGAGGGTCACACATACTTTGTCTGCTGTGGCACGTATAGTAACTGCAGAAACAAAAGATGCGACTCTTCATATTCTCTTCGAAATATGCCAGACTGATACTGCTTCAAATCTGATTTAAATTTGAGTTTTGCTCATGTTTTACTTAATCATAATGTAATATTGCAACATGCAAACATGCAAGATAAACGATAAAGATTTTCAATGAAACTAATTTAATGCAAGATAAACGATATAGTTTTTCAATGAAACTAATTTGATGAAATATAGAGAACCAAAGTTAGCCAGTGTGTATTCTTGTGATATAGAAATGTATTGCTGTTTAAAAACATTTGCTGTTGTTACAAATCAGAAAATGCAGAATGCCATCATGTAACATATACTTGGAATGCCTCCATACATAAGATAACAAACCCTTTGAAGTTCCACAAGATAGATCAATGAGTTTCCATGAAAACTGATCAATGATGTGCAACTGTGAATCCTGAGATGAATTCACCAAGGGGGATGATATGGATTTTCGTCCAAAAAACCAAAACCTCTAGAGTTTTCGTCCTAGGTTTTACTGAACCTGCAAGCTGAACCTCTCAAGCTCTCAAGGAAAAGTTTCTTTGAAAATAACAAGTTGAGAATGAATCCTCATTTCACCTTTTCCTCCTTTTATAATGCTTTTCATTTTCAAAAGTAATACTTTATTTTATTTCTGTTTTAATTTACTTTTGCCCCCCTTTTAAAATGACTTTACATTATAATTTGTTATTGACATTATTATAAAATCACTTTATAAAATAAAACATGTCCAATTACTAATTAATTAAATTTAAAGAATCCCATAGGACTTAGGACTATTTAACTTTTAATTAATTAATTTATTCCCATAAATAAATCCAATTAGCTTATGGCTAATAATCTCCTCTAGGTGATCACTTGGACAAAAAGGGACATTACACTCTTGAACTGTTCAGCTGCACAAAGAAGACTCTTCGTAGCACAAGGAAGACTTAGTATTTCTCAAACAATTCATTTTATGAACACATACTCTTCATAGTCTTAAGCATTCGTTCTCAAAGGAAGAATAAATGCTGCTAAATATCAAAGAAAAGAATAAACATTTGAGTGAATACGTAGCATCAGAACACCATCACAACTATTGTAGGTATAACAGATAGCTCCTGTAGCTACAAATTGCCAACATAAGTTTGATATAAGAAAGGTAATGACAAATGAGTGCTAAAAGTCTAAAATACAAAAATTCTTGTTTTCTATATTTTAATTATCACACTGTTTAATTCTAAGTTGCCGGATCGGATTCAGGTTCAAAATTCGTTCATTTTCTTTGGGGTGGGTTCAAATTTGTTTTGGGTTTGTCTCTACAAATTCATGTGTTTTATTTTTTAATATATATAGCAGCGAATAAGTTCATACACCACTATGCTAATAGTAAACAACATAGCAAAATACACCACCATATATATTAAACTTTCAGTCCAAATGACATATGTTTTACTTTTTATGCCTTTTTAGTGGTTTATTTCATAGTTGCACTTATCGTGATAAAAGTTTCACGACGCTAAAACTCACTTTATCACCATTTTTGTCGCCGATAAGTTGTAGTTTTATCGCCAAAAAAACTGCAAATTATCGCCCATAAAACGATGATAAGTGTATTATTTATCGGCTGCAGTTGCCTAATAGGGACTGCTGGCCAAACACAAACACATTATACATTTTGTGAGTTCTAAACTGCTGTTTGGGGAGAAAAAAAGATTTCAAGGAAAAGAAAGGTGATTTGCAGGGATCTAGAGCATCTTAAAAAATCAAGAAAATGGTGTGCGCTATGGAGTTCTGTGTGGTTCCTCGGACCCTATGAGGGGCGTTGCCCCTCAACCCCTACACAGGGCACTGCCCCCTGACCCCTGCAAGGGACGTTGCCCCTTAACTCCACTGGGGGCACTGTCTCTTTACATTTCCCCATAACCCTGTTGGGGGCGCTGCCCCTTAACCCCCGCTAGGGTGTGGAATACACTATAACTTTGAGTTTGTGCAGTACAAGTCATTATTTACACTCTATCATTAGTCTTCTTGGATATTACTTGATGTAAACTTGTTGTCTGGAAGAGGACTTTTTCTTTTGGTGGGGGGATGATGTAGTTGGTATAAAATGCCTATTGTTGTGTTTGATTTTATAAGTCGAGTCACAAACAGTTGTATTGAGGTAGGAGGCACATGCACAACAAACTTCTAGGACTAGACCCTCTACCCCTCTAGTAGTTTTACTTTTTACTAGAGTTGCTGGGATGGGGAAGAGGAAGATATAGACTATTTTGATGTTGTACTTGCATTTACTTATATTTTTACAAAGAGAATTTGCTATTTTTAGTTTGCTTCAGAGTTCAGACTATTAGGCTGTGGTTATCAGCCATTGACATTCCACATGAGGATGCCATTAAAATATATCTAGACTCAGCTTGTTTGTTTTGTTTACTCATTTATTGACTCGTATGCATCTCCTCATTGAATTTTCCCCAAAAAAATGCATTCCTAATTAAATTTAAGAAAATTTTCAAGTTGCCGTTTTTTTTGGCCAATAAGTTGGCAATTAATCTCCAATTTTTTGCCTTTTTTTTTGGCCCTTGGTGCTAAGTTGCCAATAATGATATTTTCAACTATGATCTATTTTAGGGTTGGAGGGTCAAATAGACTAAATTGGACAGGAAAAAAACTTAAAAAAGTTGAAAAAATGAGTTTTTATGCCAAAGTCTGGCTTGGTCCTGCCACTGCATTTGAAATTCGCCTTAATTTGGCCTGGGTCTGTCTGACAGACTTTGGGGCGAATTTGACCACCTGTGGAAGACTTTACGGAGAATTTGATCAGGACCAGACTTTAGTCAGAACCGAACTAGACTTTGCTGCCTCCAGGAACGAATCTGGTAACTTAGGTTTAATTCTCAAGTATAAAATGACTGTTCTTGTTGTGTATATGTGAATTTTCGGACCATTGTATCATAATTCCACGTGGATGCATGCCCCTGTCAAAATAGTGTGTTTTAAAAACATGAGCATAGGATGGGGAAGAGGAGGATACTCCCCCTGCTGCTCCTTTGTCATCATTCTAGGGATGTCCCTTGAATGGTTTTGAGGCTTCCAGAAGTTGTTTAACCGTCTCAGAGACTCCAGGGAGTCCCCACAATTTCTCTATATTATGATAACAATTTTGATTTTTGTCTAAGCATTGAACAGACAAACAACATGATGACACATACAACTGGTTGACCGTGGAAGAAGAAGAAATATCTACATGATACTGAAGGCAAAATAGACTTTTAAAATAGTTTTACTGTTCTTGTTTAATGTTGATGTCTGATCTCTTATCTTTAAGGAATTGGTGTTCAAATATTTCTTAATTTGTACATCACACTGATCACAGACATCTCAGGCTTAGTAGAGAGTGGAGGAAGAGTTGAGGGTGTGGTGATGGTGGATGTTATCAAGTTATGATAAATGTTTGTGAGCTTCTGCTAAGTTCTGTAAGAGCGACAATATTCCTGTCTTCAACTGTAAAACCCTCATTAGTTAGACTGGTCAAATTCTCCAGCTTTGCTTTTAGTTCTTTGAAGAATGAATATTTGGTGAGAAGTAATGAGGACTTGGTGTTGGAGAAAACAAAGTGATAAAATTATGAAAAATGGCATGTGCCATGAAGGTCTTTTTGGGCTCAATCTGACTTCATATTGTGATGGGTAATGTATGAGGGGTATTGCCCCTCAACTGGAGTGGAGGCTTTGCCCCAGATTCTTGCTTTGGGTTTAATTATATATAATTGTAGTGCTAACTGCTGTTCCTCCACTTGCCCCAAATTTGGGTCCATGGTTCCTCAGGCCCCAAGAAATTGTTTAATACAAATGACGAACTGATGGAAACCACGTCAGTCTCTTTTTCCTTCATGTTGCTTTTTGACAACACTTCTGTATTTCCAGTTTCTGGTAACATATTCACAAAGTACACCCTAGTCATCTGCTCAATGCATTGAAAATGCCTTCCAGTTATTGCAGATTAATTTCTAATGCTCTGAAAATGCCTCTAGGTATGCATACGTTGTTGACTGCTTGTCAATGCTTTGAAAATGCCTCATAGCAATGTATGTATTGTTGATTGCTTATTCTGCTTATTGTGTTCTAATAATTCTTCCATGCTTTAAATAGCAAAAAAATGTTTGAAATAATTACAGTATTCCATCAAGTTTTGGGATGGTGGACAAAGGACCTAAGTTTGGGGATGGTGGCAGGGGGGGGGGGGTGGTGGCAAGGGGCAGTGTTGATATACATATAGGACTTGAAAAACTAGCTATGAAAATATGTATAAGAATTACATTTCAAATAAAACTTTGACAAATTAATAAAATAGCGAAATTGCAAATACTAAGATATGAATTGTATGTGAAAAATATGACTGCTGATTATGACTGATATTTTATGGACAGTGATACTGTCATTCTCCATTGTTTATATGAAACCCTTATACATTGAAATTAGACATGTATGAAAATGGAATTGGATAATGAATTGTTGGATAAATATGACAGTAGCAATAAACATGAAAACACCAACATAGAAACTCCAGTTCTGATTTTAATTTATGGTGTAATCAGCAATAATGTATGCAATAGGAGCTACAAACCCTCATAAAGTGCCCATATTAGGTTTGGAAATGATCTGAAAATGTCCTTAATCAGCTATATGCTACTTTTCAATGATTGCCAAGTATTTGATGATTGTTTTCAATGATTGCTATTTAATTTAATCCTGTAAATTCATAATTCATTGTCATGCTATTCTCTGTTTGTTTGTTAGAATAAAAATGTATAATCTAATGCTAGTGAATGTTCATTTTCCAAGTGTCACCAAGGGTTTTGCTGTTTCTGGTGAGAGATGCTTTTGAAGGTGTGTGTAAGATTATTGACTCAATGAAGCATTCTTTCGTAGCAGTGAAATTGATTTATTTAAATTTCAAGGAATTACATAAAATATGCAAGTGGGCCATTATTTGATTATTGTTAGTTGATATCCTCTTTAATTGAACTTTGCTCATGATATGCGTTTTTCAATGTAAAAAACCAAACCTTTATTTTATTATGAGTGGTCAACTTATCATGTTTGGATGAACAGGTGCATGGCCCTGGTGCTGATATTGACACATTGTGTGTTGGTCCTGAATATGCAAATCGAGAGGTTAGTGGGCAGGAACATGCCTATTGGGTTTTACAATATTAGTGTTGTTGATAATGAGATAAACTGAAGCTCATTTTCAGTGAGAGAAGCTGTTCTGTTGATGCAGGAGGATTTTTTCATTATTCTTCATGATGTTTTAGCTGGTATGCCTGAAGTGTCAGAGTTGAATCGTGTTCCAGACGCACATGTACCTGTAATGAAATTTAAGTTCAGGGGGATTTCAATTGATTTGCTTTATGCTAGCATTGCAATCCGCATCATCCCAAATGTGAGAGATTGATCCTTTACTAGTTAAGCTTATGTTGTATTGTATGTTCTTGTCCATCATTCTCTTTTAAAAGAAATAATTTTCTTTACAAGCTTACATGTTCCATGTTTAACATCTCTTTCTCTGAATTGTCTTTTGCAGTTAGGCATATGTTCTATGTTTTTTGCTCACATATCACTGTGTATTCCTTTGTTGCCTTTGCATCAAAGCAAAATTAATCCTTTATAGAGGCTTAGTGCTTATCTGGTGATTGTTTGTTCTGAATCACCTTTGCAGTTCGTTATTTGTTTGTCCTGAATTGCCTTTGCAGTTTGTTCTTCTTTGCAAGTCTGTCATCCCTATGCTGTGGGAAAAATGCCCGAGTTTGTATATAAGCTGAAGGTTTGTTTTCATTGTTCCCTGTAATTTATGATTATTGATTGTGGATTATTTTGAACATCATATTGTCTTTCAAAATAAAATTTGAGATGTGAAACTGAACCTCAATCCCATGAAACATACTCTCATACATCCTAACCCTTGTTGATATGTGGTGTCCATAGCCTTTAGTCTGCTTCGGTTACCTGACACATTTATGGTGACAACTTAGTCATGTGGATGCTACTAGGCTATGGGTTGCCATAGTCTCTTTGGTTCATAGGCTGCTAAGTTGCCTAATTGGAATTGAGTATGGATGTGGGTAAGGTATATTGGTATGGCGATTTTTTTGGAGGACCATGTAAAAACATACATATCTGCAGCCTTAAGAAAGGAATCAAGTTCAAAATGCCACATATCATGTCTATGTTAAATAAAACTATCTTAAATATTACAAATTTGAAATATTTAAAACATAAAGTTTTTTAATAAATAGGAAACATTAACTACTTTGTTAAAATCAACTAAAATTTGAAAAAAAATCAATCTGAAGTACAATATAATAAATATTAAGCAAAAAGAAGAATGAAACAAAAGATTTGAATGCCTTCCTAAACGAATTCAAAAGCTTAAAAAGGGCAAGCAAAATAATTTATAAAATGAATAGAGTGAAAAATGAAATAATGTAGGGTTTCAGACTCTGGGAGTATTTGGAAGATGTGTGTAAATAATACAGTGAAACAAAAGAAAATGGGATGAATATGGTAAATAAAGATTATTGGGAATGTTCATGGAGTAAAATATTTTTTAGAGTTGGAGGCAAAATAAAATTCAAAGGTACCATTTGCTGCAGATGATATCTCCTTGACTATTTGCTGTGGGCTGCTCTATCAACATGAAGAGTAGTTCTTTACTCTGTTTTCTTTCTGCTGTTTCTGGGATTTCAACACATGAAACGCTTTGTTCCTTGTTGCTCCAAGCCTTAATGCATGAAATGCATGATATACCAGTTGTTCAGAGTTTGGAGACCATTGTTTATGGCTTCATTGATCATGAAGTAAAAAGAAATTCCTTGACAGATTCACTTGACACTAGAATCATTCTGGAATTGGTTTGGAAGTGCCACACCAACCCTGAAATTGCCTGACTATGCCCTGAACTATTCTACAGGATTCCACCCACTCAAATCAGAACCCTTTTTGATTGAACTGGTGATATGGATATATTCCCAATTCTGGTAGATTCGTACCCAGAAATGTTATATTTTCCAGCTGATCGGGTGACATATAAGTGGAATCTACTTCTGTAGGTTCAAAATGGAAAAAACCCAGGAACTAAATAACACTTATTTGTCAGAAAAAGGAAAAATCTAATTTTATTATTTATGTCAAATATAGTTCTTATAGATAAAAACAGGCGTTATACATTATAAAAATTAAAAATTCTAATTCTAATTATTTTATACGACTTTTATAAAACTATTTTTTTTCACCTGATAGGTTATGTAGAAAGCATTTTACGCGGCCCTAAAACAGCATGCCCTTCTGTCATGACCTATTTTAGGTTCAGCTATATGTTTTTTAACCTAGACCTTTATTAGGGCATGCTTAAAAAATATGACATTCTGGATTGAAAATAATTTCCAAAGGGAATTTCCATAGTAAAACAATGAAATCTTAAAATACCCCTATCTCTAACCCAACGCCAAAAATGTTCAGTCGGCCTTTTGCTCTGTATCTTCTTGTCTTGCAAGTGAAAAAATGAACCATATATCAATAAAGCACTTCTCAAGAAACTTAGTAAATGGCAGGGCTAAAGCAATGGGTCGTGAGTGATTATAAGGGGTTAATTGTGGGTTTTTCAAGTGTAATGCTCAGATCCTTGGTCTTATTGAGCCAAGGCTATTTATGTGGGTTTCCTGTTGTATTGTTATGATCTTGTGGAGTCTGTCTAATTGTTCCTCGGGAGCATGTGCCTCAAAGTTGTCTATGTTAATAAGTGGGAGATTGCATCAGGAAGTGGATGAAAAATAACAGTTACACATTATTTTCAATATAACTGTATGTGCCCTCCGTATTGACTGTTATTTTTCTTTTATATACATTGAATGCTTTCCCCCTCCCCCTAAAGTAATTTTCTTTATCCATCTATTGGGAATATGAAACTGAAATGTGTTACATGTCTTGTAGTTGATGCGTTTTCCATTTATGTTGTGTTTCCCACAGTTTGAGAGCAATTTCTGTACAATTATTTAAATTTGGGGTTCGAATTTGGTTCTTGCTGCTTGTTGATTGTTATCATTCTATTCTTAGCAGGCAACCATGATACTAATTTGTCAGTTTCCTGGCTAGTAAGAGTTGGCAAACTTTTTCCTGCAGGACTTGGATATATCACAAGAGTCAATACTATACAATTTGGATGAACAGAGTGTTCGGAGTTTGAATGGTTGTAGGGTTACTGATCAAATACTTCGTCTTGTTCCAAATGTTAAGGTGCAACATTTACCAGGATTCACTTGTAGTATTTGACTGACAATCTTTCTCTAAGGTTGCCCAGTTTAGCTGATAATGCTTGATGTCTTTCTATTATTTTGGTTTTTGGTTTGTGTGCGTGTATGCAGAATTTCCGTACTACACTTAGGTGCATCAAATTCTGGGCAAAGCAACGAGGTGTATACTCAAATGTGAGTTAATTGCATGTTATAAATTAATTATTTTATTTCTTCTTCTGATGTCAGTCCCTAAATCTTGTCAGTTTTGTGTAGGTCACAGGATTTTTAGGTGGTGTAAATTGGGCTTTGCTAGTTGCTCGTGTCTGTCAGCTTTATCCCAATGCTATTCCAAGCATGTTGGTGTCTCGTTTCTTTCGTGTTTATACCCAATGGCGCTGGCCAAACCCAGTAATGCTGTGTTCCATAGAAGAAGAGGAATTGGGTTTTCCAGTCTGGGATCCTCGGAAAAATCCTCGTGACCGAACTCATCATATGCCTATCATAACACCAGCTTATCCATGCATGAACTCTAGTTATAATGTATCAACAAGTACACTTCGTGTAATGACAGAGCAGTTTGAGAAGGGCAATAAAATATGTGAGGTAGGTGTCAAATATTTGCACAATTTTTCTTTGAATTGAACTGTATATTGTTTTCATTTTTCAATTTTATTCATGTTTCAACTCTTTTTGAAACAGGATATTGAAATGAATAGAGCACAGTGGAAAACTCTTTTTGAGCCTTACCAGTTCTTTGAGTCTTACAAAAACTATTTGCAAGTAGACATTCTTGCTGTAGATGAAGATGATTTACGTAATTGGAAGGGTTGGGTTGAATCTCGATTAAGGCTACTTACTTTGATGGTATGGAAGTTCTTGTGCTTTAAACATTGTAATCAATAATAATATCTCCTTTAAAGCTTATTAGTTTCACATTTACTTGCGAGCATCTGTTTGCAGATTGAGCGAGACACTCTTGGGATGCTGCAATGCCATCCCTATCCTTGCGAATACGTTGACACATCCAAGTCATGCTACCACTGTGCATTTTTTATGGGTTTACAACGGAAACAAGGAGTGCCCATACAGGAAGGTCAACAGTTTGATATACGTCTTACTGTGGATGAATTTAAGCAGTCCGTTGGTATGTATATATTCTGGAAACCAGGAATGGATATATATGTCTCACATGTGCGTCGTAAACAAATTCCATTATATGTTTTCCCTGGGGGAGTTCGTCGGTCACGCTGTGGAAGAGTACCAAATCAAACTGGTAGGACATCTCCAGGGGTTAGAGAATGTTCACCAAAGACCCCTAATGGAAACTGTGAGGATGAAATTGTTGAAGAAGGCAATGTTAATTCTGCTGAGAAGGCAAACAAGAGGAAATGTGAGTGCGTGGTAGATGTGGACAAGGCAGAAAAACGAGCTTCTGTGAGCCTGAATGATTCTAATTGCATACATTCTTTGGTCTCTGATGTTGTAAACAAGTCCGAGCTGTTAACTCAGGTTTGTTCTGGTGAAGAGGCTGATATTCTGAACTCAGATGTAGGTGCTGGAACTGTTTTGAAACATGCGGGAATTATAGAGAAGAAAAATGAAGGTTGTGTCGTGAGTGGTGATCAACTGCAGCACAAAAGTAATGGTCAGAAAGATAAGGCAGAAGAGATAGGTTCTGGCACGGAACACCCAAACAGTTGTGTGTCAAGACCTGGAAAATATCAAAATGCTCTGGAAGAGTTAGAGGTTTAACTTCAAAACTTGTTTTATGAATTGTTATTTTCTGTCTTTGCTTTATCTGTTACTAAAACTTGACAATTTGAAGTTGAGGCATGACAATTTTATGGGAAAGCCATACCTTGTCAATACATGTATTTTTGCATGTGTGATCCGCTGTTTTTTAATGTTTAGGTTGATGATACTAGATTAATATGCAACTGTGAGTGTTGTCTTATTTTCACGTATGTTTGATCATTATTTTAGTGGTCACTGCATGTATTTTAACATATCTGATCTGTCGTATTTGCATACATTCTCTAGTAGACACAGAGGCTAGTTTGGTAAGTTTTGACTTCTGTAGTGTAAGTTTTCAGTGATGTACTAACTAAAGTACTAGCATGTTTGTTGTTCTGGTTCTGGATTTTCTATATACATATGGCTTTCTAGTATATAGCATATCTGCTTTTCAAGATTTTGTATGCCATTGTGAAATGTTGTCTATATTTTCATGTATTTTGCTAGGCACACATTTATTATAAGTTTGGGTAGCTGTAACTTCTGCTGTTTTATTGTTTTAACATTACACTGACTTGATTTGCTGGCATGCTTGTTGTGCTGGTTCGCAATTTGAATGTGCATTTGGTGTGCTGATGATTAAGCCCTCGGTAAATCTTGGCGTTGTCTCTTCAACTCAAAATGGACTAAATCCAGAAACTGTGCAGAAGCCAGTTTTGAGGCAAGTTAATTCTATTTTTTAGTCAAGTGGTTGTTAATTTTCCTCGAGGTGGAATTGACAAAGTATTGTTTGGCAATGACTGCAGAGTAAGTCTCGCTTCGACAGCATGAAGAATTGCTAACCTCTTTTGAATTCCCTTCGCCGTAACTGCCATTGATGTGCCTGTGAGATTTTTCATCCTGATGAAGTGACTCTAGAATTTGACTTTGTTAATTCAATGTTCAAATTGCTATCTATCAATTTGAATTTATTGTGGACACATGCAAGTGACTATTTAGTATTTTAATTATTCGATGAGCATAAAGTATTCACTGGTTCTAAGGAAAAAATGGTTACACTCTTAAGAAAACCAAGCCAACCCCTGCCAGTAAAGTTGGTTGATGCACTGAAGCACCGTACTTCTTTCAAACCTATGATTACATTTCACTCTGTAATCATGTGTGGATATTTTTAGTTGACATCATCCGTTCCCATTTATGGTCGAGAATGCATATATATAACAATTTCTTCCCATTTTGTTATATGTATAGCAATACTCTTTGCTGTAGTAGCGCAATTAAGTGTGATGAAGGACAGTCAATTTGCAACCTGTTCAGCTGCGGTGTATCTGTGCTTGAATGTTAAGATTTTCAATAATGGGCAGCGGTTTCAAGGATACTTAAAAAGTGTTGTCACTTTGAGATTTTCTCTTTGGAGAATATATATGTTGTATTTTACTCTTAACTAGGTTTAGTGTATTGGGTAAGTGTTGTGTTCTATCCGAGAATATCTAAACACTGTACAAACCTCCTTGTAAAATGATTTGAGCACACACTTCTGATGGAATGGATTCTTGTTGTTCTGAATATTTTCTACAGTAAGCATTATTTCTATATCTACTGATGTGCATTTAACACAGATTAATTAGGTTTTTAAGAATTCATTTTGGACATAAAACCCAATTGGAGACTGTGAAAAGACACCTGAATATGAGCTAGCAAGAAAATTCATTTCCGTACATGCTTACTTTAGGTAGTAATTGAATTATTTGTTTTTACTTTATCTCATTCTTATCTATCATCAGCAAAAAATAGCTAGATGGAGTGACCTGTTACAATTGATATGCATTTGACACAGGTTCAATTCATTAGCTTTTTAAGAATTGATTTTTGACAGCACCAAATTGAAAATTGTTTAAGGAACTTGAATGAGCTAGTAAAATGCATTTCTGGGCATGTTGTAGAGCATTTTATCTGATTGTAATCTAGCATCAGCAAAAATTAGTTAGATGGGATGATCTATTACATTATTTGAAGTGAAAATTAGTTAGATGGGATGATCTATGTACACAATGCAATGCGCCAAGCCCTTACTGGGTAGCATTTCCACTTGTTTGCATTCGGAGGCACATTTTACATCCCACGTCAATGTGAACTGTTTGTGTGTGGGTGCGAGGATTGACGGCCATAATTTATGTAGAGATAACTTTTAGTTGTAAGAAATTGAATTATTATAAGAGATTTTTTTTTCCTTGAGAATGTAGTACTTTCATGCCTTGAGAAAGTAGAGAGTGCAAATTGTCTGAGAGCAAATTGCGATGAATAATTTGAGAAAGTTCTATTACTAGCATAGATGTGGTAATCACTTCAAAATAAGTCTTCAGAAGTAAAACTATTCACACCAAATATTTTGGAAACCCCTTGTCATATACTGGATCGATGCTAAGATGGAAATAGCCTTGACAATATATTTATTGACACTATTTGTTGGGTCTTAACATTTTCAAAGTAATCGACAAATCTGGTGATAGTTCATGTTGTCTTTAAGGTAGCACGAGTAATGTATTTCCTGATATTCAAGGCCATCGTATTCTACTGAAACAGAACTTTGAATTTTCTCTCTGATTTTGGAAATTGCAGCTAGTCACATTCCATAGATATATATCTATGCTGTTATGGTCTTGATTTGGTAGAAGCCATATACCCACTAGTATTTTGATGCTGTACAGGTTGACACAGCTGTTAATATTGTATATCATGAAGTATTGTTACTTTCCTGGTTGGATATTGTTACTTTTCTGGTTGGATATTGTATGAACTGCTATTCTTTTCTATGTAATCAGCTTTGTTCAATACAAAAAAGAACCAAAAAACATTTATCTTATATGAAGTAAAATGTACACGCTGCCAAATAAAAAAAATTGTTGTAGGAGAGCAGCTAACAATACATTTAAATTCTCTTTCTATTTTCATCTTGATCACATCCAAAGCATCAAAGAGCTTGTATGGGGTGAGATATTTCATTGTTTCTTCTGTGATTATATACTATTTTTGCTCAATCCAAGATGTAGATTTCGGCTAAAAGGAATCTATTTACATACATTTTCCATATTTTAAAGTTAATTTCTGTTTACATACATTTTCCATATTTCAAAGCTAATTTTTGGATTAAGGTAAAAGTAGGTTTTGAAGGGGCCCCAAAATCCTGCACACTACTGACACTAAGGATAAGGTATTGAAACTCCCTTGAAACAAAAATCAAAACAGACCAGTCAGAAACGCCAGCCAACCATCAAAACAAAGAACATCGCTGCAAAAGATAGAAGCGTTCTTAACCGCCAACCCAAAATCAAAATCCCAAAATTAAGATTTATTTTTAGTCCCTTTGTTGTGAGACCAAAGAAACATTTCAAATGAGGGCGAGGACCTTTTAGGTTTTTTGCCTTTTACCTTAGTCCATCCGTCTTACACTTTAGCAGCCTCCAGCTGCCACATTGGAACAGATCCTCCCCCAACACCCACAAGGAGGAAATCAACAACACTAGTAGAGCCAGCATCAGCAATTGGACCAGTAGAATTCTTGTTACTATTTGACATAGAACTCTCCACATTAATTCCACCAGCTTCAACATCCATCCCTTCTCCCTGGTGTAGGGGAACATGGGGAGATCTAGTTGAAACACCTGAAAACAACAACAATAGTAGTAATCTTCACATCCCCAACACAAAGGTCTAGCGATAGTTCTAGCAGAATCCTCAGTAGGAGCCACACTAGAGGTCGTTTCAGGGATGACAACAACAGTACCAACATGACTAGCATCAGAAGCTAGAACCCCGGGAGCAGAAGCACCTGAATTCCCCTTCTTTGAAGAGAGTTTGTCAACCGTATAATGCTGAGAAGAGGCACCAATCCACCATGAAGCGGGCTTCTTTGATTTCCTCTTCTCAATATCACATTTAGTAGCAACATGTCCTGTTTTGAAGCATCTCCTACATTTGAAGGGGATACCTTCATAATCCAACGATTGTATCCAACAACCCTAGGATACATCAACTTGATTTGCTTAGCTAGCCCCATAGAAGTATCAATGTCCACAAGGATACGAGCGTATGTAGAATGAAAGAGGTCAGACGAGTTCTCATCTACCATCAAAAAATCTCCCAGCATCTCACCCACTTCCTCCAACACTGAATCCAGCTATAGATGAAGAGGGAGATTGGGGAGTTTCACCCACAAGGGCATCTTGCTAAAGGTCTCAAAGTTGGGTTGAAATTCGGATGCTAGGGCTTAACCATTAATGGGAAGTGATCCTCCCAACTAAGAAAGTGATCACATAGAATAATGTTTCTGTTTTCAGTTGCTTAAGGGTAAACCCTTTGCCACTACCACTAGTTAAGCAATGAACATATAAGCTCTTATTTTTCCCAGCAGAGGCACTCCTAGCTGGGGATTGATCTAAGTCAGATCCTCCCCCAATAGGAGACACAACTTTATTGGTAGGAGCAATGGCCATCCCGGGTAGAGAAGCCCCTAGGGGGCCATCTCTATGCCGAGGATTAGGGGAGACAACATCTCCGCGCAAAGACACCACAAGATTCTCACAGATAGGAGGCGATCGTGGGAGGGAAGAAATTCCCCCGAAATCCCCCGACGCAGGCCACCATGGGTGGGAGCAGTTTGAATGAGCGCCATGTTGGCAAGGTTTGATGTTGAAACTATCATTATAAATTTGGTGGGCGACTTGCTTTCTTAGTGCCTATCTGGGAAGTAGTGCTCCAAGTGAAAATAGTTAAGAAACAGACACAACGAAATACACTAAATTTGTAGTAGTACAAGTAATGCTTCGAAAATTACTTCAAATATGAAAACATAATTGACAATGTAGAATACTTTGGAAAATGAATCATATCAAAGGGAGATAAGAGTTGGGAATAATTAGAGCAATCAATAAGCTGGTAAAGAAGCTCTACAAGTAACACGTGCTAAACTCAAAAAATGAGTAACACAATTGTAATGAAGAAAAATAAAAGAGGCAACTAAACATGATAATGTTTCCATTTTTACTAATAAAACTCATGCCAACGGAAATGCACAACAAATTATAATGGGCAGCAACAAACAGAAAGTGCTGAACAAGTTGAGAAATTATGAGTCCACTAAGTGATAGCTTTGCAAGATGCTTATGGATGCTTTGACTTACCTATCAAATCAAATTGAAATCTACTAAACTAGCACTTGCACCAAAAGGGGTGCAAGGGTGACATCGTTGAAAAACGTATATGTAAGTTAACATGTTAAGGAGGCATATTCTTTTGTGGCTATATAATTTTGTAATAAAATTGATTCTATTGTATTTTTTTGTCAAATCTTGCTATCATTTTTCCACAATTCTTTAAGTCTTTCTTTACATAGTTTTTGTCCTGAACCAAAGAAATCATCTATCATTGAAATGAGGATATTGTCATTCAAAATTGAACTTCTCAATCAATGCAATGACCAAGCCTAGAATATGTTTATAATTTTAAGTAGTAAAGGCTTCGTGTTGCAAAGTTGAAAAGGTTGACAATGTTTGAGTAAAGGGAAGTAAACTAGCTTGGCTTATATAGATTCACATAAGAAGCACAATTTTCTAAGGTTTGACTTAGATGGACAAAAGACAATGGGAAATGATACTCCATCAAAGTAAATCAAAAGCTCCATAAGCAAGATGCAATGCAACGGTATGAAAAAATAAATTTAAAAAATAAAATTTCAAATCATTTTAATGTTTGCAATTCAATATTGATATATGTAATTGAAGTGTATGACTCAAAGATAGCATTTATCAAGGGCACCCAAGAAAGAGATTTTCTTTGTCTTGACAAAAGAAAGTAATTGAAAAATATAAGTACAACCATGTACATTCGACGCATTCACTAAATATCAATAAATTATATTGTCATAACTAGATGTGTCAAAAGAAGTAGTCATCATTGGGAAAGAGAAAATAATTCATCTCCAACTTGACTGTCAAGTATTAGTGAAGCTCTTGTCCCTAAGTGACTATCAAGGATGCAAATCTTGAGAATGATTCAACTATTAGAGACATCATTAGTGATCATTGATACCGTTAAATATTTTTATTTTATTCTAAAATAATAATATTTTTTATTTGTTAAATGTAGAAATTAGTTTTGTGTTTTTGTCTATGGTTGTTTTTAGTTGAGTTGATTAGTAGTAAAATCCATTTTGCTCGGTCCCTCAATCACCTTGCTTGCATGACTTGCTTTAAACATTTCCAAGCTCTCTAGTGTTTTCTTAACATTTTGATATTTCCCAAAAGTTCAAGCTCTCTAGAACAAGACATATGTCTAAATATCCCTTTCAATGACACCATGTTTACAAGAAATTGACTCACAAGAAAATTTGTTGGTTTATTAATTTTTAAAAATATTACCATTTATTTTGTAATTAAATTTTAAACTTTAACCACCATTATAAATTAAAAAATAATAATATGATTGAGAAATCTTCATGGAGGTGGTTATTTTGTACAATTGTAACAACCTTCAATCAAAGTATCAACAATAGTGAAGTATCAAAGTATCAAAGTTGAGAAACCAAAAAAAATAAAGTATCAACAAATTTACCAACAACTACATTTATATTAACACTACAATGAGAGCATGCAATTAAATTTCTAAGTAAATTTTTTCTATTTGTAGAAACCTATACAATTTTCTTACTACACATTTGACAATGCACTTTTATGTGGATGAGTTCTATATTGGCCGACAAGGGAATGTAGTAATAGACAATTAGTTCGTGAGATTTAATAATAGTTTTTCATAAGAATGCTTTTATTTCCTTTGTTTTTGATTAAGTGAAAATATGTTTTGAAGGGGCTCCGAAACCCTGTACAAGACAGGTTTTAGGAGGGACCTAAAACCCACAACTAAAGATATTAAAAAATAGCCACAAAATGAATAAGAATGAAGACGTGGCGGAACAAAGCCAAGAAAAGGGGAGCAAAACTAGAGACCTCCCCCCACCAAAATGAAGAGATACATGACAAATAAGACCATGAGAAACCAACAGGCAACCCAACACAACCAATACCTCAAAAAACCTACAGTCTAGAAAGAGTAGGCATACAAAGTTCCAACTACTCGAAGGGGAAAAAATAGGTTCCCCCAACCAAGATCAACAATCCAACATTAGTATTTCCCCTTGGATCCCTTCTTATGATATCAAAGGGTCATATCAAAAGGAGGAGAAGACCACTTAGAATGTTTACCTTTGCAAGTAATCCAACCTTCTTCAACCTTAGCAGCCTCAGCCTACCAAACCATCGAATCCAATGCAAAAAAACCGGCCCCCAAGGAAAGGTCAGCGCAAAGAGAAGAGCCATCAGAACCAACAGATCTAGGGCCAGCTACATCACTAGAAGAAGGAACTGATAAAGAGATAACACCAACAGATGCACTAACAAGGTCCTTATCACAACCAATAATAGGGATAGATCCAAAGGAATGATTAGGTATGAAATCAAAACCAATGACTAGCTCCGGTAGAGACAAAATAGGAACACCCTCTGAAACAACAACAAAAGGGACAACACCATTGACAACATCCACAGAAGATGAATCCGAAACGGTCCCAGGAACCACACAAGCAGAACTAGGAGAACCCGCAACCAACACCATAGCACTGGTGGAAAGATCTTGCCCAACCATCTGAGAAGAAGACTTAAAAATTGTGTAATGATGGGAAGAGACACCTTTCCACCATGAAGAGGGATTCTTCAATTTAACTTTCTCTAAATCACATTTAGTAGCAACATGTCCAGTCTTGAAGTATCTTCTACATATGAAGGGAATTCCTTTGTAGTCCAAAGGTTGAATCCAGGAACCCTTTGGAGTTGTGAGTTTAATCTAATGAAGAATATTAGAAGACTCTGCATCCACCATAAGAAAATCACCCAAAGCCTCACCCACTTCCTCTAGGAGCGAGTCCACCTAGAGATGAAGTGGGAGGTAGGGGAGTCTAACCCAAATTGACATTTTGCAGAAGGATTTAGACGAAGGGTCAGAGTCCTCATGCTAGGGTTTCATTATCAAGGGGAAGCTTTTCTCCCAAGTAAAAAAATACTTACAAAGAATAGTCTCTCTATCCACCACATTTTCAAACTTGGCAATAAAGAAACTCTTGGCCATTGGGAAAATCTGGACTGAATCCAAAATAATGGACTCCCAATATTTAGATATCTAATCATGGATCCCCAAGAGATTGGCCCTAAAATCTTTAAACCGACAAATGATCAGAAGGGAAGAAAGGTCAAAGACGCACCTGATCAATCTTAGCATCCGTCTCCTCTTCCTACCTAATACCAACACACTGTTAGGTAGGAACGAATTAGATTTGAAGTATTTATTAGGACCATCTCCCTTACCCCCACCACTAACCAGACACATCGCATAAGAACCCTTAGGAATTCCAGTAGCAAGGTGAGCGAAAAAAGTATCTTTAGACAAAGGAGGCACACTCACCGTCCCAACAGTAGGGACCATAGGAAGAGGGCCAACGAACTTCTCCACAACCACACCATTTGCCAGAGACGGGCCAATCACAAAAGACAGAGCGGGGGAAGCTTGAGATGCACCACCGACAACAAGACTAGAGCCCGTCGATCCATCATCAGGTGACACCAAAGAAGTCGACATAAAGTGAACACCAAGCAACATGATGAGACATTGACAAACCAGGCTGAGGGACACCCTCAGGATAAAAATCCCTAGAAGCAGAAGACGATGCAGGAGTTAATGATGTAGGCATCACTGTGAGATGACTAAAAATGATGTTTCCTGACTTTATTTCCTTTGTTACGGTTCACTTTTATTTAAGATTTGTTGGCATTAGAATTATTAATTTGTGTTTAAATTGAATTAGTATTTTTATAGCAACTCAAGGAGCAATGAATGGATTTTCTATGAAATGCCAGTTTTGTGTTTTATGGAAAACACTGTTTATTCCAAGAAAGATGAATGAAAAATAGAAATTCATCTACTTCTTAGGTTTTCAAAGCAGTTGAATTAAAATATATACATGATTCTTATCTAGAAAGATAAAGCGATAGAGTTTAACACCAAGTAAAAGGTTCTTGTTGATGAATGAAATCAATACAAAATTAGAGGCCGAGATATGACTCGAGTTTTACTAAATCATCCATCAAAATTTTTGTCTGTCTATTGGTTGCAATGATGCATTTCCTACACCTATGGCTAAAATAACCTTTATAAAAAAGAAAGGTGTAGAAGTGGTAGAAATAGGATTGTGTTATCTTGGTGGGATTGAGAAACTAAAATTTTCTTGTCAAATGCATAGTGGAGGATTGTCATACCTTTCTTATAAAATAAAAAATTCAAGGTCATAAAAGGTTAGAGAAGAGAAACACACATGACCTTGTGTTTGAGAACACACTCTTATTCATTAATATATAATTAGGTTAAGAATATCCAATTCACATTACATCACATGGAGAAACTCAATGCTTGCATCATATTTAAGTACATATTATTCTTTGATTGATCATTTGAGCATCTTTTATCTTTGAATAACTTTGGTCTAATATCTAAATGACCAAAATAATACTTTTGGAACAAAGATCAAATCTAGTTTTGACGATGTCTCCAATGAATACTTGCTACATTTTGAACCATGCAACGGGTCACTCTCTTGCTTCTGAACCAGAGCTCTCTCCCTTTGGTGTTGCTCTTGGGTTGGGGGCTCATGTGGCAATACTTGGAGTCCCTCAGTCTTTTGCTCCCGCAAGTGTGGTGTAGCGGGTTGCTACTATCCCTAGTTGGCTACAAAAGGCAATGATTGCTAATCCTTCAGTCTCTTTTTTGCTTGGATTGGAGGCCAATACTGTCATTCCCGGTGCTGGAGGTGGAGGGGTTTCTGCCTTTGGGGTTATTAAGGATGGGGTTCCCCCCCAAAAAAATTTTCTTCTGCAAGTGGAAAAAGTTATGCCTGTGCTGCTAAATATGTTGCTACTATTCTTCCAAAGGTGAAAGCTTTTCCTATGGCTTGTGCCAAGGCCTCCCCTATGGTGGTGTGTGGCCTGGATGTAGTGGATATGTGTGTGTGAATTTTTATACTTGTTATCCCACAACACAAAAATTCAATAAGACATTAGATTGCTAGTTTCTCAATCAAATGCAAAATCAATGAAACTAAGAAAATTCATCCCATTTCTCTCTAACTAGAAAGAGTATGTCTATAGCCTATTTTTCTCTCAGATTTATACTTCAAATAGTGACATTACACTGTTAGAATGAAAGATTCAATTCAGTTAAGCTAAGAATTTGAGAAAACAAGTTAAATAATGAAATGCCATTAATTCATTACCAATTAAAACTATGAATTGAAATGTGAGTTTACAATTAAGCTATGGAATCAAAATGACATGTAAGTATGAATGCAATTAACTAGGTGATTTGGAAGTTTTAAAATTCTTCTTTTATATAAACAATAGTGAATTCAACGGTTGAGATTCAATTTGAGAGGAGTGATTGAGATTCATCCTCCTTTGATCCATGTGATTAACCTTTGATTGGCTGATTTTGTCCTTGTTGTCCCTTGAGATGTGACATGTATTTTAAGTCTTTTTATTAATTGGTTTTAATTAATTACTTTATCCATGTATTTAAGTGAGATTGATTTAATTAATTAGTCTAGAGGTAATTAACACAATTTTTGATCAATTGATGATGTTTAAATGCTTGATTAAGGAATTTTATTGATTTTATCGAATTATGTTAATAATTAAATAATCAAATTAACATAATTAGGAGATTGTTCCAAATTAGGGAAAATAGGGCCTTTGGTTCTATTAGCCCAATTTATGGTGATTACATTTGCCTCTCTTTGAATTTCTATGTGAGCAACATAGTGATTCAAAGAAAATAGATGATGTTGACTTAGAGAGTGGCTTGACATGAACTGTTGAAACCATTTTGGATTCAAGGAGATTTAGAGAGCATTTGGAACTACTCTAAATTCTAGAAGATTTAGAGAGCAACACGAACTACTATGAATTCGAGAATTCCAAACTTGGTTGAATACAATTCAATATGATTGGAAAGTTTTAAGCTATCGATTCTGAATTTGATTGAACAAGAATCGACCATACTGACTTAGAGCTTGACTGAATGAAGATCAATAGAAGTTATTTGGAATATCCAATTTGATTTGGTGCTATGAAACTGAATATCTGAAAGATCACGATGATGGAAAATAATCAATTTGATTTGAAGTGATGAAATTGATCAATGTCAGAAAGTTTTGATTTAGGAATAGATAATAAACTTTATATGGTTCTTGATGAAGTTAATTACCCGTCAATTTCAACTTGATTGAATAAAACTATCATGCCCTCGGTGTTGAAGATTTGATTGATTTGAATCCTTGATTAGTTTGAAATGATTGATTTTAGGTATGATTATGCCCCCTCGGGACTAAAATCAGAATATAAATTTGATTAAACCTTGTTGTCAAGCATTGATGAAGATGTTCAATTGATAAAAAATAGTTTGGATCGAGTATGAATTGTTTAGAATATGTCAGAATTCAATTAGGATAATTTTTAGTGTTAAAGGAACATTGTTTGACCAAGTTTGACCATTAAAAGATGAGAGTTGACCAAGTTTGATTGATGTTTGACCAATATCCTGAAGTGAAAAATTGATCGGCGTGTTGGAAAACTACTTTGTGTAGCTTCTAGTAAGTTTTTGTTCATCATTTGGGCATTGTTGAGTATTTTGGAAATTTATTCGACTGAAGTTTCTCTGCATGTTGACTTTTGTTGACTGTCCATCTGAGTAATAACCATTACTGAAAGTTTTTGGCATGTTTATCTTTCAATTTCTATTACTCTTCCCTTGGTCAATTGCATTTTGACCATAGTTGACTTTTCCTCTGCAAGGTTGACTTGGCTCTGGAACTCAGTTTTTACTATTTCAAAGTGATATACATCACCTATTTCAATTGTGGTTTTGATATGGATCTCCTATGACATTTTTCTATGAAAGTGCCCTAGGTCATTAGAGTCCCTAAGAGGTTAAAATAGGCCCTAAAAGGTCATTTTACTATTCATTTTAACTTTTCACCTTGGTAATTTTAGAACTCAGAGATAAAATGGTGGTCCTAGTTGAGAGGCATCGATTTGAGCTCGAATGACGACATCAATGCACTGCACATTATGTAGCTCCGGTAAGTACCCAATAATGCACCCTCTGAATACTTGAATTTTATTTTTCACTGCATTTAATAGTTTTTATAGGCAATTTAATTTAGGATCACACCTAGTATTTTAGGTTACAAGCGGTAGATCTCATGCCGCATCTGGTTTTCAACTGAATTTCGGATCACATCCCGTAGATTTAGGATCGCAACCTACTGAGTCGCTTTTGGTAATTTTGTGCTTCTTTTTATACTTTTACATCAGTCAATCACATCTTGTTCAAATAGAGTGGCATCTCATTTTTGAAGGATCACATCTTGTAAATCCCAAATCACATTCGAGTTGCAGGATCGTATTTGGTTTTTGGCTTAGAATTTTTCCAATTTAGGCTATCTGTTTGACCTGTTTAGCCAATTTTTCTTTCAATTTTTCCTGCCTAATACTAACATAGTGTAAATTTTGTGTTTGTAGACCTCATTTAGTGTGGTTTCCTTTCAGAGTTTGAGGCCTACTAAGGTCTTAGAGCTTTCAGAGAAGCTGATTGTGATAGAGTAGTGCATTGTTGCTCGTTGCGGTCTGTGGTGTCTTGTAGATTTACTTGACATTCAAATAAATCAAGGGTTGTTGATTTCTCTTGCCGAGAGATGACACTTAGAACACAACACCTTCAATTTGCTGACATGGGAGATGATAGTGACCCCTGAGGACATGTGGTGGATCCTTTGAGTTCCAGTCATTAGGGATCAAGTAGAGTGCAAGTATGGTGCTACTATGGCCATGGTAGATGCACATCAATTTTTCTAGGATGATACCATTGCGTGACACTACCTATCCTTGGATCACATGGTGTCCCACTATGAGCGTCTTCCTATTTATCTTGCTGGGTTGATTGGTGGCCTCCTGATGCCAAATAAATGACAACATAGGTTTATGTGCGATTGGTCCCAGATTATTGAGGACATGATTTGATCTCCACAATGATTTACCTGGGGAAGCTGCATCCTAGCTCACATCTACCATGAGCCACGAGATCATATATCAACACTAACGAACCATGATCATCGGGATAATTGTTCTTTAGATTTGGGCTTTAGAGCATATCCTAGTGACATGTCCTATTGTCGGCCGAAAGAGGGATCCACTAGAGATGCCATACATCTTCATGTATTTTGGCCTTATCCAGTAGCACCACCTAGACAAGCTGGAGTACTAGAGGTGTATCTTAGATGATGTTACATATGTTATATGAAGACCTTATTTAGATTGCGAGGAATGACACACATACGCCCAACAAATGCCCTATTTTTTCCAGAGTCGATACCTTATCGAGCGCACCTAATACATTATTGAGCGCTTCATCGTCACATGTGTATTGAGAAAGTATGACTGAGTATGCACAGGTTCAAGACAAGGAGAGCTAGTGGAGGGCCAAAATGGTGTATGAGACTAACTTTCATGAGATTTCACAGATGGTTCTAGTTGCCCGATCCTTTATCTGATTGTGAGCGAGAGAGGGAAGCTTTGAGGATAGAGGTTGCCACACTACAGACTCAACTTTCAGAGAGAGATACATAGTTAGCTGATGTGAGAGATGACAAAGATCAACAATTATCTATTTTGATATCAGAGCGAGATATGTATGCTCACACAACCACTCACCAGGGACTAAGGGATACCTATTACTTTACCTTATATTATTTAGTTGTTCCAATGGCACAAAGAGCACCTTTGTATTCTACCATAGTGCATCAGTCTAAGGGTGCAATGCCACCACCAGTTCCTGCCAAAGAGGACGTGCCACCTCTTGCCCCTCCTCGACCCGATGAGGGAGGGAGTCATAATTGATACATGTTGATACATTTTTATGTACTTGTACTTTGATATATGTATCTCTTGATATACTCTTTGATGTACCATTTTTTTTTTATGTATATGAGTGATACACGTTGGACTGTGATATATATACTCTCATTTGATTCCTGTTACTTTGTTGATACTAATTCTATCTAATTTTTGCACATGTGTCTTGATCTTGATATGTAAATCTGCTTCTGATATTGATCTCATCTTGTTCATACTTGGTCATGTGATTAGATAGATTTGATGACTTCATTGTATCATGTCAATGATATATGCAAATATTTTTATATTTTTCTATTTATGGATGTATGGATGCAAATGCATTTATTTTGATGTATCTTTATGTTATGCATGTATACGAGATGTAATGCGATGCGATGTATGGACATCTCTCTTTTATTTTTGTATGGTAATAGATGAATTAGTGTAGAGGTATTTATGGTACTGACATGATCATGTAGGTGCGTGGATATCAGTGTTTAGATACTCAATCATTGATTTGTTTTTGATGATTATTTGAGTTACATGGTCAAACTTGTAAATGTTGATATTTATAATTTTTACTCATGTTGATGTTAACTAATCAAATTCATAATTTCATACTGATGCAACTTAAAAATGAATGCAATTTAAAATGTATGCATCTAAATTAATCAATGAAAATGCAATTAAATGAACTTAATGAAACTATATGAAATGCATCTAAAAATGAACTTAATGCACCTTTAAAATGAAATGCAACCAAAATGTCATGCAACTTAATGCAATTAAAATGAAATGCACTTAAATGTAATTAATTTAATAATTGAAATGTACCTAGATTAGGACTTACAAGATTGTCGCTGTTTATTCAAGATAAGTCTTTAATCATTATATATCCTTTTAGTTTGGACCTGATAGGTTAGTACAAATTTCACTGATAGATTTAGCAATCATGAAAATATGAATACTTTCCTTTATATGTCATGTTGAAAGTGAACCTAAACATCAAGACATATAGGCCAAAATGTTTTGTCAGTTACTTCTTGTTAATATAAATTTTTTTTTTCTGTTCTTGTGCAACCTATATATATACATGATGCAATGACCTTTTATTATTCATATCCTTGGGTATAGTTCTAATTTTGCGCACAGTACTAGGAAGTTGTTTCTTTTTAGATTAAAACAAACAATGAAATAAATCCAACCTCAACAAAGCTTTCATAGGAAACAGACCAAGGTATATACAACATTCCAATCATGATGGAGGCTCTTACCATAGACACCCATTCCATATGATCACCTTAGATCACATGATTTATTACCACAAGCAAAAGACAAAGAAAACATTATGCCCCCAGTCCTTATTTCTCTAGTCATTTTTAAACATCTTCGAGTTACTCAAGGAACACAACAATTGTAAATTGATAACAAGTCATAGAAAACTAAGAAAAATTCATGATTCCCTTGTATTGTTTCTCTAGCCCATGGACATCGTTGAGACATGCGTGGAAATACACAATCAACATACATTTCAAAGTATTTGATTGTTATTGTGTAGTGTTGAGAAACACATTTGTTTAGTTTGCAAGCACTTAACGAAAACTTTATCAATCATAGATTCTTTTCAATTATTGTTTGTGTCTATTATAGTAAATGTCTCATCTGTTTGGTGTTAGTGTTTAGGAACACATTTATCTCCATGACTAGTGTTTAAGAACACTTTTTAGGTCCAAGTATTAAGAAATACTGTTGTTGTTTTAGGTTGGTAACATTAAGAAATACCTTTAGCTGTGTAGTTTATTGTCAATTGTGGACTACAGATGACCGACACCCTAAAAAGAGTCCTATTGACAACCAGGTGACTTTGTGGCTCGCATGACCATGACCACTGCCCCTAGAGAAGACAAATTTCCTAGGACTTTGATATAGACAGATTCCATTCTAGAAGAATAGGATATTTCTGATAACATGATTGAAGATTCGATTGTCACGAAAGCGTTTGGAAGATATATACAAACTAAACTTGAGATTGGCCAAGCGTTCAAGTGTCATATTGATAGATAGAGTGTTGATTACAAGAAGGACCTATTTACCAGGTTTTCACCACTTGGATACATTTTCTATTTTTTCTACCAAGGCACATGTTTACCAGGTTTTCACCATGATACTTTTTCTCTTTTTCAAATTCCTTCACCAAGGCACCTGTTTGATTCACTAAGGTGCCTATTTGCTAGGTTTTCACCAAGATGGTCATCTTTTCAAGACTTTGCCCATTGTTTTTGAATTTTCTGTTTTCTACTATTTTTGATTTTTTTCAGGATCAATATTTGCTGTTTTTGAATTTTTTCAGGGACAATATTTACTGTATAGGTGTTGCCTCAAGAATGTCAGGCATAAAACCATTTCAGGTGGAGAGTATTTATGGGATCTAGTAGGACATCTCCCTCAAGTGTAGCAAATTGATAAGCTCCTAATCCAAATGAAGCCATGATGACAAAGGGACCCAACCAGTTGGGTTCAAACTTTCTCTTTTTCTCTCGATGTTGTTGATTCTTCAAATTGTCTCTTAAGACTAAGTCTCCCACCTGAAATGTTCTTGGCTTTACTTTATTGTTGTAACCTCTTGACATCCTCTTTTGGTAGACTTTGAGATGATCAAACACATATTGTTTGCACTCATCTAACAGTTCTAGCTCTTGTAATCAAAAGATTATGTAGTCCTCATTAGTGACTAAATTTTTAATGACACCCTCAATGATGGAATCTCTACTTCAATTGGAAATACCGCTTCGGGCCCATATACTAGTGTAAAAGGAGTTTCTCTAGTTGGCGTTCTGATGCTGGTGCGATACACCCACAATGTTGGATTAATTTACAAGTGCCAATCTTGTCCTAATTTTCTTACCATTCTATACAAGATCTTCAAGATTATTTTATTTGATGCTTCAACCTGACCGTTACCTTGAGGGTAATACATCAAGGAACAATGCTGAGTGATTTTGAATTGTAGACATAATTCATCCATGTCTTTGTTTTTGAATTTTCCTCCATTGTCAATTACAATTGATGAGGGTAACCCATACCTATAAATGATGTATTTCAGGATAGATATTGAGACTTGCTTGCCTGCAGCATTGGCTAATGGTACAACTTACACCCATTTTGTAAACTATTCAGTTTCCGTAATGATATACTTATGTCCATTGGATTAGTTTGGGTAAATTTTCCCTACTAGATCAAAGGCCCATTGTTGAAATGGCCAATGTGTAATGAATGGAATTTAATCCCTACCTGGAGCATGTATCAGGTTTTTGTGGACTTGGAATTTCTTGCATGTCTTAGCATATTGAATAACATATTTTTCCATTGGAGGCCAATAGTATCCCACTCTTAATAGTTTCTTGGCTAATGAAAATCCATTCGAGTGAGACCCAAACACACCTTCATCGACTTCCTTTAATGCACCACTTGACTCTTCATTTTCTAAATATCTAAGTAGCGTACTGTCCAGAGTACGTCTATACAAGTCATTAGCAATGATCAAACAACGTGATGTTGCTCTTAGGAGGCATCTTTTTTCACTTCTTGAATAATTTTTAGGGAAGGTCTGATATTTAAGGTAGTAATAAATATGGGCATATCTAGATAAGACTTGGGTTTCAATGGCGCATATAATTTTGGAATCGAGCGGGTCATAAGCTGGAAAGGGGAGTTCTTCCACTAGGAAGTCATAGAAAAATTGATGTTCTTCCAGTTGTAACATGAATGCTAAGGTAGCCATCACATTATGATGCAGGAGCATCTTGGGTTTATGACAATCTTGGATCAACCAAAAATATGTTAGAGTTTGTTTGGCTACTCGGTAGATGATTGGGTTTTCTTAGTAACTACTTTGAACTCTCAGTAAAGTGTTCCTGTCAGTCACTGGCGAGACCGGTTACTATTTTGTTGTTTCCTTTACTGATTTGGTTCGGTAGCATTCAATGTTGCTCAATTCCCGAGTTCACCGACTGGTGGAATTTAATTGTTTTATGCTAGCCGACATGTGCAGTTAATTTTGGTCACGATATTAATGGTGGGATCACTCATTGGGAAACACATGGACCTAAATATGGGTCGTTGCCTTCTCCAATGTTGGATCTAAGGATCTTTGGAGCTGACCTCTTTGGTGACCTCTTGTATAAATAAGTAGAGATGTTCTAGGATTAAAAGGAGAAAAGGGGAGATAGGAAGAGAGAACTAGGAGTTTTGGATCCTCGCATGTACGAGGTATGCTTTGTAATGAAATTTAATTTTATTGGCCATAACCGGGAAGACCTTACGACCCAACATGTATAAGTTTTGATAAGCTAATGAAATAAATCTGCATTCCTTCTCTGTGTTTTTTATTTCGTGTTATTAGTTTTCAAGAAGGATTGATACTTGGGAGTGCTTTGGGCCGCTTTATCCTTCCTTCCTTGTGTTAGGTGGTATCAAAGCCAAGTTAGATCTATAGGTTCCTTCTTGTAAGCCCTAGTTGGTGATATTGTTGTGGGGTAGCGGAACTACAATTGCAGAGGGTTTCAATTAAGTTGGTTCAAGGGAGGCGAGATGCAAATACATTCTTAGCTGATATGCTAAGACAAATTGCTACTAGATTAGTAGCTGTTGAGATAGTCCAACGCCAAGGAAGACATCTTGATGATGTTAGTGATGATGAAGTTGAGGAAATGTAGGAAGAAGCCACACCTTCACCTATAATAGATCAAGGAGAAGAAATATTCTTGAAGGCATTGACCAGTTTGAAATCTACATCATAGTTTAACCCTCTCGAGTATAGTGGGAAACTGGATTAAGATGAATTGATGGATTGGATCACCGAGATGGGAAATAATTTGAATATGAAAAAATATTAGATGAGAAGAAAGTGAAAATAGCAAGTAAAAAATTGAAAGGTTATGCATCCTTGTGGTAGGAGCATCTACAATTGGATCGAAAGAAGAAATGAAAGGACAAAATTAAGGTTTGGAATAAGATGGTGAACAAATTGAATGACAAGTTTCTACCTTGTGGCTATCAAATTAACCTAGCTAGGAGAATGAAAGGTTTGAAGAAGAAGGATAGCTCTGTGAAAGATTACACTGAGGAATTTTATAGGCTAGACATCAGATCTGGACATACTAAAGATGAGGTGGAAAGAATTGTAAGATACCTGAATGGGTTAAGGACTTCTATCCAAGAAGAGACCAATTTGGTGAAAATGGAGAGTATTGAAGAAGCTTATCAATTTTCCATAAAAGCTAAGGATAAATTGAACAAAAGGCATGAGAAAAGATAAAGAGGAAGAGGTGGTAGATTCCCCAGGGGAAGAGGCAGATTCTATGGTGAAAGTAGTAGATATGATCAAGACAAAACAAATCATGACAAAGGAAAGACCGAGTGGAAAGGTGAAAGTTCATTTCGAGGAAGAAGAAACTACTCCAGAGGTGGCTATGGTAGAGGAGGATTTTGAGGAACTTGTTACTATTGTGGTGAAGAAGGACATAGATCTTTTGAGTGTATACATGCAAGTAAGAAGGTCGGTAGCAATGAAAATGCTTTGGTACATGAAGGGTCACTGAGTGAGTCTGAGAAGGAAGGAAACCTGATGGTCAAAAGAGAACTATGGAGTGAAAAGGCTAAGGAAGATCCAATAAGGACAAGTTTGTTTAAGACTAGATGCAAAGTTGCAGACAAATTTTGGAAGGTAATCATTGATAGTGGAAGCTCGAAGAATATGACATCAGAAGAAATGGTTACAAAGCTGTAGTTGGAAAGGTTGAAACACCCAAATCCCTATTAGATTTCATGGATCAAGGATGAGCATACACTAATGGTAAGCGATCAATGTTTTGTGAATCTGAAATTGGAAAGTACTATGATAAGGTGTTGTGTGACATTATTCCTATAGATTGTTCTCATATTTTGTTGGGTAGACCTTGGCAATATGATAGACATGCTATATATGATGGAAGATTGCATAAATATACTATTTTGGTTGATGGTAAAAGACAAATCTTGTTACCTTTGATTGAAGAATCTGTTGGTGAGATATGTACATTTGTGAAAGTTTTTTTGATGGAAGGTAGAGATTTTGTTAAGGATTTGAAGAAAAATGATGTTTGTTATGCTATGATTCCTAACTAACCGAGTGAGAAAATAGAAGATAAAGTTTCAGTAGAGGTTGAGTATTTTCTCACCAAGTACAAAGAGATCATTTCAGACAATGTACCTGATGGTTTTGTTCCAACGCGAAGTATAAGTCATTGCATGGATTTGATTCATGGAGCTAGTTTACCAAATAAGGAACCACACCGAATGACACCAACCGAAAATGAGGAACTTAACTGAAAAATTCAAGTGTTGTTGCAGAAAGGTTTGATCATAGAGAGTTTGAGTCTATGTGCAATATTGACTATATTGGAACCTAAGAAGAATGGAGAATGGTGAATGTGTATTGATTGTAGAGAAATCAACAAGATAAAAGTTAAGTATCAGTTCCCTATACCAAGAATGGATGACATAATGGATTGTTTGAGTGGAGTGAAATACTTTACCAAGATTGATTTCAATCAAAATCAAAGAAGGTGATGAATGGAAGACTGCTTTCAAGACTAAAAAAGGTTTGTATGAGTGGTTGGCTATGCCCTTTGGTTTAACTAATGCACCAAGTACTTTTATGAGGTTAATGAATGAGATTCTAAAGAAATTATTGGGTAAATTTGTGATTGTATACTTATATGACATTCTGATATTCAGTAAAACCAGAGAAGATCATTTTTTTTTACATTAGACATGTATTACAGAGATTGAAAGAAGAAAAGTTATTGATTAATTTGAAAAAGTGTTCCTTCATGAAACAAGAGATTGTGTATTTGGGATTTTTAATTTCAGCTGATGGTTTGAAGATGGATCCTGAAAAGGTTGAAGATATTCTTCATTGGCCTACACCTAAAAATGTTAGTGAGGTAAGATCATTTCATGGTTTAGCAATTTTTTACCGAAAGTTCATCAGAAATTTCAGTTCAGTTTGTAATGCTATGACTGAAACTATGAGAGGAGATAAAAGAGAATTCAAGTGGACACATGGAGCTAATAAGAGTTTTGAGACTTTGAAACATAAGTTTTCTGAATTGCCTATGTTAGTTTTACCCGATTTCAATAAGGCATTCCAAATTGAATGTGATGCAAGTGGAAGTGCAATAGGAGCTGTGTTGAGTCAAGAAGGCAAACCCGTTTCTTTCTTTAATGAGAAGTTGAATGATGCAAAAAGGAAATATTCAGTATATGATCAAGAATTCTATGCTATATCTCAGTCCCTGAAGAAATGGAGATATTATTTGATGCCAAAAGAATGTGTTGTATACTAATCATAAGGCTTTACAATATTTGGGTAGTCTGAATAAGTTGAATTAGAGACATATGAAATGGGTTGAGTATTTGCAGAATTTCACATTGGCAATAAAACATAAGAGTGGAGTGTCTAACCGAGTTTACGATGCATTAAGTAGAAGATATTTGATGACTAAAATGAGAATTGAAGTTCTTGGTTTTGAGGATATGAAGACTTTGTATGAAAGTGACCTTGATTTTTCTGAGCCATGGAGAGTGTGTAGAGCACCTATTTTACATTAGCCGAGTAAGTTTGAAGACTATTTCATTCAGGAAGGTATGTTATTCAAAGTTATTCAGTTATGTATACTGAGAGGATCAATGAGAGCTAATTTGATAAAGGAAAAACATAGTAGTGGTTTGGCTGGACAATTTGGAATTGATAAGACATTGAGTTTGTTGAAGGAAAGATATTTTTGGCCTTAGTTGTATAAAGATGTTCAGAAATGTGTTAGGAGTTGTAGAGTTTTTCAAGTTGTAAAAGGAGTAAGTCAAAATACTGGATTGTATACACTGATTTTTGTTCATGAGAAACCTTGGAGAGATATCAACATGGATTTTGTTTTTGGCTTACCGCAGACAACAAGAGGTAATGATTCCATATTTGTTGTTGTGGATAGATTTTACAAGATGACACATTTCATACCATGTAGGAAAATATCAAATGCAATGCATATAGCAGATCTTTTCTTTAAAGAGATTGTTAGATTACATGGATTATCGAGGAGTATCATCTCTGATCGAGACAATAAGTTTGTTGGTTATTTTTGGAAGACTCTATGGAAGAAGCTGAACATCGATTTGAAATTTAGTTCTAAATTTCATACACAAACTGATGGAAAAACAAAGGTTGTAAATAGAAGTTTGGGTAACCTGTTGAGATGTTTAGTTGGATACAAATTATGTAATTGGGATTTAATGTTGGCACAAGAAGAGTTTACATACAATAATTCAGTAAATAGGAGTACTGGAAAGTCACCTTTTGAGATTGTCAATGGCATATAGACGAGAGGTATATCAGACCTGAGAGATATTTCTAGTGAAGAGAAGAGGAGTGCAGAAGGGGAAGAATTTGATGAGTTCATGAAGACATTGCATGAGGAAGTGAAACATAAGTTGGAGAAGAGTAATAAAAAATACAAGGATGATGTAGATAAGTCTAGAAGACATAAGATTTTTGATGTTGGTGATGAAGTAATGGTTCATTTGAAGAAAGGAAGATTTCCTATTGGAACATATGGTAAGTTGAAGATGAAGAAATTTTCTCCCTGCAAGGTATTAAAGAAATTTGACAGTGGAAATGCTTTTGAAGTTGAGTTACCTGATGACATGGATATATCACCTACATTTAACATTTTAGATTTGTATGAGTATCATGAACCTGATGAAGAAGTGAAAGTATCGAGTGATTATCCTAAGAAGTAGCTAGAAGAAGTTGAGTAGATTTTGGAGCAAAGAGTTGGTAGAAGCACTAGAGAAAAGGATTACATGGAGTATTTGGTAAAGTGGAAGAACAAACCAATTGAAGATAGTACATGGATTTCTCAATCTGAATTAGATTCAACTTGGTTTGTACCTGACACATGATTCAGAGAATCATTTCTTTTCAACCCCAGGTGTTTGATGCAGGAGCATCTTGGGTTTATGACAATCTTGGATCAACCAAAAATATGTTAGAATTTGTTTGGCTACTTGGTAGCTGATTGGGTTTATGCGGTAACTACTTTGAGATCTCAGTGAAGTGTTCCTTTCAGTCACTGGTGAGATCGGTTACTATTTTGTTGTTTCCTTTAATGAGTTGGTTCGGTAGTGTTCAGTGTTTCTTAGTTCCTAAGTTCACCGACTGGTGGAATTTAATTATTTGATGCTGGCTGACATGTGCAGTTAATTTTGGTCACAATATTAATATTGGGATCACTTATTGGGAAATGTGTGGACCTAAATTTGGGTCATTGCCTTGTCCAATGTTGGATCTAAGGATCTTTGGAGCCAACCTCTTCGGTGGCCTCTTGTATAAATAAGTAGAGATGTTCTAGGATTAAAAGGAAAAAGGGGATATAGGAAGAGAGAACTAGGAGTTTTGGATCCTTGCATGTATGAGGTCTTCTTTGTAGTGGAATTTCATTGTATTGGCCATAATTGGGAAGGCCTTACAACCCAACATGTATAAGTTTTGATAAGCTAATGAAATAAATCTGCATTCCTTCTTTGTGTTGTTGATTCTGTGTTGTTAGTTTGCAAGTAGGATTGATACTTGGAAGTGCCTTGGGCCCCTTTATCCTTCCCCCCTTGCATCACATTAGTAGCTCTATTATCTGACCTTGGAATTTTTTCAAATGTGATGTAGAAAAAATACTTCTTTAGGTCATCCACCATCCTCTTATAGGGCATTAACTTATCATCCTTTGTCTGATAGTCATCTTTGACCTGATTAATAATAAGCTACAAGTCTCCATAGATACATAGCTCAATGATTTTCCATTCTATTGCTAGCTTTAATCCATTCACTAGGGCTTCATATTTCACTATGTTATTCATGTATGGAATTATCATCTTGTATGCCTTTAGTATTTTGTATCCTTGTGGAGTAATGAATAAGAATCCAACTCCTGACCCTTGCTGTGTGAACGACCCATAAAAATACATCTTCCATGGATGTTCTATAAGGTGCATGATTTCTTCATCAGGGAAATCTATGTGCAATGTTTTTTCATCTTTATATGGTGTTTCAACAAGTTGGTCAGCTATCACTTGTCCCTTGATAGCCTTTTTGTCAACGTATTCAATATAAACTCACTTAATACTAAGACCCATTTTTATAGTCTTCTTGTTAGTGTTTCTATATTCAATAGATACTTAAGTGGATCTATCTTGGAAAATAGCTTCACCTTATGTGACACCATATAATGTCTTAGATTCTGAGTTACAAATACCACTGCTAAGTGTGTGTGTGAAAATTGTACCTGATCTGTAGACACAACACTTCAGTAAAACATTAGAGGTTAGCAAAAACCGAAATCATGCAATAATTGAAACTAAACTAACTAGGCGATTTAATGCCTTCTAATAGGTGCGAGTATGATGTTCTCAGATTGTTATCAAGATTAGTGACCTTGACGACACCTAAATGAAGGATTTGAATGCAAAACTGATATGAAATATGAATGCAATTAATCTATATTTTTGATATTTTAGATGCAATGATATGACAAAAACTGATATGAATCTAATCTAGAATGAACTGATATGAAATTGATCCAACAATGATATGACAAAGAATCTAAATGAATGTAAAAACCAAATTGATCTCACAATAGCCTTGATTCACAATAAGCTTTGATTCTCCAAATTCCAATTCTTCAAAATAGTTGTGCAATTCGTAGACGACTTTGGCAGAGTAAGCTCGCAAAATTATGAGATGAATTATGAAGAGCTGAGCCTTAATTTATAGAAATCCAGGGCTTTAGAGGTGCATGGATAAAAGCCATAAATCACTCAAATAACTCAGGTTGATTTTTGAGTTATTTTTAAATAAAGATAATTTAATTCACAAAAACATACAAATCAGAGTTTAACTCAAATTAGAAGTTTAGATCAACTTTAAAACTAAAAAATGATGTTGAGTTCCAAAAAGTCAATAACTTGCATTGATTTTCTGATTTGGAGTTTAACTGCTCTTTGATTGTGCACATGGATAATTATGAATTAATAAATAAATGAAGTGATTTATTCTCAACTTAACTGATTTTTGAAATAAAACAATTGATTTATGGGTTAATCAATCATTTAATCAAACTTTTATTCAAAAATAATATCATTAAATATGACAACTTGCTTTAATTAATTAAACAAGAATTTAATCAATTAATAATAGGAATTTTGATTTATTGTCAAATTTGAATAATAATACTTAGGAATAAATATAATTAAATTCAACTTAATAATCAAGTGGCAGAATTAAATCTAATTAATTAAATATGAAAATATTCAATTAATCAAACTTAGGATAAATGTGATTTATCGCCAAATAATCATTAAATTAAAGATAATTAGATAAATTAGGAATATTACTAGGAATATTCCTTGATGCAGAATTTATGATAATCAATTAGGATTCGATGATGCTCAGATGTGCCTTTGGTTAGGACTTCGATGTCGATTTCATTCAATATGTTGATATAGAAGATTAATGAACTTATAGCCCAATTTTGGGGTATTACACTAAGCATGCCTTTTCAATCGTTGAGTAATTCAACTCATAGGAGACTAGAGTTCTGCTGATATAATATATGGCCCTTTCTTTCTTAGCTTCATCCTCTTGTGCTAGAAAAACCCCTAATGATGTGTCTATTTTTGATATGTATAGTAGAAGAGGTTTTCCATGAATCAGAGGCATCAAGATTGGGGCATTCACCAAATATTATTTAACTTGAGAAATTTTTTTCTCGCACTGTTCATCCCATGTGAATGTGACTCCTTTATGCATGATTTTTATGAAGGGTTGATCTTTATTTGCTAACTGAGATATGAACCTCCTTATAGATTGAAATTTACCTTGAAGTGTCCTTATCTGATTGATTTTTTTGGGTGGTTTCATTTCAATGATTTCTTTTACCTTTGCTGGGTCAACTTCAATTCCTTTTGTTGAAACTATGAATCCTAGCAACTTTCCTGATGATACTCCAAATGTGCACTTCTTAGGGTTTAACCTTAATTGGAATTGCTCCATTCTGTTGAATATTATCCTCAGGTCCTCTATATGTGTTGTTCTGAATTTTTATTTTGCTAATGTGTCATCAACATAATCTTCCATATTTTTGTGCATCATATCATGAAATATTATCATCACGGCCCTTTGGTATGTTGCACCTGCATTCTTGAGACTGAATGGCATGATGTTCCAACAATATGTACCCCATGCACATGTAAATGCATTTTTCTCTTGATCTTAAAGGGAAATTTTAATTTGGTTGTAACCCAAGAACCCATCCATTAAGGAATACATCTCATATCTTGTAGTAAGATCCATGATCATATCTATGTTAGGAAGCAAAAAATCATCCTTTGGACAAGCTTTGTTTAGGTCTATGAAGTTCGTGCAAACCCTTATAGATTTATTTTCTTTGGAGACAAGAACTATATTAGATATCCATTCTTCATAGTCAATAGCTCTTATGAATCCAACTTTCAACAATTTTTCTAGTTTCACTTTTACTAATAATGCAACATGTGGATTCATCTTACTCAATTTTTATTTTATGGGCCTTACTTCAGGAGCAATGGATAGATGATGTATTATTAGGTCCGTATCTAATATGGGCATGTCTGAATAAGACCAAGAAAAGTTGATCTTCTTTTCCTTGAATAAATTAGGGAATTGTAGCTTCTCCTCTTCTGATAAAGATTGAGAAATATGGACCATTTGTGGAGCTTCTACTATTCCAAGATTGATTGGTTTTGTTGTCTCAATTAATATTGAAGATATTTGTTGGAAATGATCTGGAAGAATATCAAGATTCTCATCCTTTGGCACCTCTAAGAGGTTTTCACCATTGGATACGTCTTTTTATTTTACTATTTTAGAATATGATACTATCACAATGTGGTTTTCACCATCAGATTTATTTTTCTTTTTATTTTTCATTTTTAGACTGAGAAACTTGATATCCCTCTTAGTCATATTTATACTCCTTGCATTGGTGGAAGAGGTAAAAGGTTCACAAGCGTTTAGATAGAAGGCTAGAGTATAGTCATTATCAAAGGATAATAGGTTCGTGGATGTGGATTCATTCCACTCTATAAGATCAGGATTCACCAAGGGTGAGGATTCATAGGGTTTGAGAGACAACACCACATTATTATCAATGTTATTAACTTGCAAGATTATTTTTGTCAAGATAGCTTCCAAAGAGTTGTTAGGATTATTAAATTTATTATCGTTATTATTGGAGTTCATGTTAGTATTATGTGAATTTAACCCTAATGACCTAGCATTAGAACTTTCTCCTTCTTCAATTTTAACTCTAGGAGTGTATTTGTGCACCACATCTATCTCTATGTCTATTGTGGCATCAGAGAGTATGTCCCATTCATACTGATGTGAATCAGTCTAACTATCATCTGAGATCCCCAATAAATGGGCTATAGTCATTAGTACATCTTCTTCTTCAACATTTTTTTCTTTTCTTGATTCTCTCCTTCTTGAAAAGGTGTTTGTAAAGATGGTATGTCTTGTTGATCTTTCAAATATGGCATGTCGAAATATGAGTGATAGTAACCAACTTCCCCCAGTTAGGATGCCTTTGTTGTTTTCCTTCCTCTAGTTCTCCTTCTTATTCACGTCTAGGATTAGTACTAAGATATGAAAGAAGATATCCTTGCAAGAGTAGTAACCTCTCATATGCGATTGGTTGTCCTATCTTTTCTTCATCATCTGAATCACATGATCTATCAAATACATGACCATCTTCAGCTATAGGATGAGATGTTTCTTCTTTAAAACTCACTCCGGTTTGTCTCTAGGATTCCTGAAGTTCATGTGTATTGGTTCCATGATTCCTTTCTTATTTTGACCCAGTGGTCCTTTGACTTTATAACCCATTTGTTTCATGATGTCATAACCTTTTGCATATTTGTATAGATTACATGTTCAAAGAACCCTAATTGCTTCACTAGATTATATGTACATATATTCAAATCAATGCTTCCATCTATCAAGACATGCTTGACTCGGTGTTTATGAATTAGTACCTCTGGAGGCAATAGTTGATTATGTGGATGGTTCAAAGACTTATCATCTTCTCCAGAGAAATAAAAATAGTGTGGTGAATTTAGATGACCAACCATATTTTGGAATCCATCTACATCTAAGTCCTTAGGTACATTAGTAGTAAGCAGGGCTTGATTGAGAATCTCTCGATGGACTGGGGAGATTTTTAATAGCTCCAAAATGGAAATTTGGGTAGGTGTGCATTGCAAATGGTCTACTAGGTTGAAATTTGAAGGCAATGTCAATTGTTTAGGAACCGTTGTTATAGTGGGTTGGTTTGATGTAGAATCTCCTTTAAGGGTGAGTTTAGCTCTAATCCTTGTCACAACATTAATGGAAGATTCTTCCTTATCTGTAACCCCTTGAGAGTAATCACATTGATAGATTTTTTGCATGGTTCCACCATATAAATCACATTATCATTATCATTGTAGGTGTAATTAATTTTATTGCTTTTAGAAGATTCCCCTTTTTCATAATTAGGCAATGAGGTTTGGATTGCTTTGTGATCATTATTTGTGTCTATTAGTTTTGTGTCCTTTATTGCGATTAAAATCACAGTATTCATTATCGTTCCACCATTTTGACTTCACTTTTTCTTCCCATGGCTTTGAATCTGGGATTGTAATAATCTTATTATCCAAAAATAATTTCAAGGCCACCTCAAGTGTATCTCCCAAAGGTGTAAATGTGTGCTTAGGTCTTGATAACCAAGGCTCATTCCGATTATTGTATTTATTGAAAGTCTTAATATAAAGAGTTCATAAAACAACATAAAAGTTTTAAACAAGTTTGTGAACGTATACTTTCTTTCAGTATCTAAACTGAGATTCAAATTTAGAATTCAAACCAAAAACTAAAAAGCGAGTTAAACAAAAGAAGAGAAATTGATCTTTCCTGGTATATCTTCTGAAACTGCCACGACACAACTACCACCTTGATCATCCTCTTGCTCTCCTATTATCCCTTTCCTCAACATGTAGTTGGATATTATTACTTTTCTGGTTGGATATTGTATGAACTGCTATTATTTTCTATGTAATCAACTTTGTTCAATAAAAAAAACCAAAAAACCATTTATCTTATATGAACTAAAACTTACTTGCTGTCAAATTAAAAAAATCTTGTAGGAGAGCAGCTAACAGTACATTTAAATTCTCTTTCTATCTTCATCTTGAACACATCCAAAGCATCAATGAGCTTGTATGGGGTGATTTGTTTCTTCTGTGATTATATACTATTTAGGCTAAAAGAGGAGTCCGTTTACATGCATTTTCCATATTTTAAAGCTCATTTATGTTTACATACATTTTCCATATTTCAAAGCTAATTTTTATCTTGCACACAAATAATTCATGATAAATTTGGTGGGCGACTTGCTTTCTCGGTGCCTGCCTGTCAATAAGTGCTCCAAGTGAAAATAGTTAAAAAATAGACACATAATGAAATACACCAAATTTGTAGTAGTACAAGTAATGCTTGGAAAAATCGTTCAAATATGAATACATAATTGGCGATGTAGAATACTTTGGAAGATGAATCATATTAAAGAAAGATAAGAGTTGGGATAATTAGAGAAATCAATAAGCCGGTAAAGAAGATCTACAAGTAACACATTAAACTCAACAAAAATGATTAACACAATTGTAATGAAGAAAAATAGAAAGTGATAATGTTTCTACCATTTTTACTGATAAAACTCATGGCAATGGAAATGTACAACAAATTATAATGGGCAGTAACAAATAGAAAGTGTTAAACAAGTTGAGAAATTACGAATCCACTAAGTGATAGCTTTGCAAGATGCTCATCGATGTTTTGGCTTACCTATTAAATCAAGGACTTACAACATTAGTCTTGAGGAGGTAAATCTACTAAACTAACACTTGCACCAAAAGGGGTGCAAGGGTGACATCGATAGAAAAATATATGTAAGTTAACATGTTAAGATAGAAGGTACATTTTTTAGTGGCTATATAATTTTTTATTGAAATCGATTCTACTATATTGTTTTGTCAAATCTTACTATCATGTTTTCACAATTCTTCAAATCTTTTTTCTCCCGAACCAAAGAAATCATCTATCATTGAAATGAGGATATTGTCATTCAAATTTGAACTCCTCAAACAATGCAATGACCGAGCCTAGAACAAGTTTATATTTTTAAGTAGTAAAGGATTTGTGTTGCAAAGTTAAAAAGGTTGATAATGTTTGAGTAAAGGGAAGTAGACTAGCTTGGCTTATAAACAATTCACATAAGAAGCATAATTTTATAAGCTTTGACTTAGATGGTTAAAAGACAATGGGAAATAATACTCCATCAAAGTAAATCAAAAGCTCCATAAACAAGATGCAATGCCATGGTATGAAAAAACAAATTTAAAAATTAAAATTTTAAATGATTTTGATGTTTGCAATTCAATATTGGGACCTATGGAATTGAAGTATATTACTCAAAGATAACATTTATCAAAGGCACCCAAGAAAGATAAATTATTTGTCTTGACAAAAGAAAGTAATTGAAAAATATAAGTACAACCATGTACAATTGATGCATTCACTAAATAATAATAAATCACATTGTCATAACTAGATGTGTCAAAAGAACTAGTCATCGTTGGGAAAGAGAGAAGAATTCATCTCCAACTTGAATGTAAAGTATTGGTACAAAGATCTTGTCTCTAAGTGACTATCACAGATGCAAATTTTGAGAATGATTGCACTACTAGAGAAATAATTAGTGATCATCAATACCATTACATATTTTTATTTTATTCTAAAATAATAATGTTTTATTTGTTAACAATAAAAGAGGGGTGAAAATTTATTCAAAAAGAAAGAATAACAAAGCATTGGCATCAAACAACCCTATCAAGATCCACTAAGTAATCTAATTGTTGAGACAAGTCCAAAGGTAATTGACCCCTATCCATAATATTCCAATTTTGCACGTGATTAGAAGCCCATTTGGCTAGACAATCAAACACACCATTCCACTCCCTAGGGATGTGAGTGAAAGTAACAAAATCCAAAGAAGCACACAAATTAAGAATCTAGTTAACAACCAAAGCTATCTGCCAACAAACATCCTCAGAATGCTTCTGAGTCAACAGATGCACCACCACCTGCAAATTAGATTCATATATGAGATTTCTCCATCTAAGAGCACAAGCACGCTCCACAACATACATAATAGCAATAGCCTCCATCTGATTGTTAGTATGATGACCTTTATAAACAAAAAACATAAACTGAACAATCCCCAAGCTATCTCTACCAACTCCACCAACACCTAGAGGACCTGGGTTTCCCTGAGAAGACCTGTCCGTGTTGATTTTTAGAATGCCCTACAAAGAAAGATTCCACCTCCCCACCCTATTTATCTTTTGAAGAGGGTGTCTGCATCTATTTCTCATGATTGTGCCTTGTGGGGGAGGAATATGGAGGTGGTTATATAGTAAATAACATCACTAGGATCCACAACCTTCGTCAGGTCACATTTTGCCAAAATAGTTTCTTCCAAAGAATGGATAATTTTTCACCACAACCAAAATACATCTTGAAATATCTGATGATTTATCTCTAACCAAATATGTCAAATAATAAAAGAAGGGCCAAGAGTCCAAGAAAATTGAAGAAAAAAGGTCTTGATAGGAGCCTTTCCCCATCAAACAAAGAACTTAGCTAAAGAAGAGACATGCCAATAAGCTTGATTCCACACATCCCACCAAAAGTTCCAAATATATCTAGTGAAGGAACACTAGAAAAAGAGATGAGAGATAATCTCTTCACTATTACGAAACAACACACACATCGAGGGGCCCTAAAAGCCACACTTGCATAAATTATCCCAAGTAAGACATCGATTGTGGACTACCATCCACATGAAAAAAATGCACTTAGGCAATGAGAACTTGTACCAAATCTATTTCCACCAAGGAACTTGAATATTCCCAAAAGTCTATTGCTCCAGCTCAACATAACCTGGAGAAACAAAAAATCTCTAGACAAATCATTGCTTTTCCAAGAAAGAACATCATTCCCAGCCAAGTTAGTGCACTCCTAAGACTCCAAAATTTTAGCCAACACTTGCTTGTCTTCCTTAGATCCTCCTTGAGGCCATTCAAAAGGATATTTCCAATGAAAATGAATTTCCAACCCACAAGTATGGGAAATCTTATAATGGTCAATAGTGTCCTAGCCAACAATAGTAAAGGTATCACAAAGGGATTGAAGGTGAGGATGAGTAGAACGGATAGAAGGATGACCATCCCAAGAGTGAAGCCAAAAAAGAGCTTAAGATCCCGTATGACAGATCCAAAAGAGACTATTCTTAACCAAATGAGCCCCAAGTTTCAAAGTATTCCAAATCATAGAACCTCTCCCCTCCAAAGGAAAATGTGGAACATCAAACACATTGACACATGGAAGATACTTATGGGTGAGAATAAGAGCCCAAAGCTGATTCTAGCTAGAACAACAATGCCAATATAACTTAGCAGAAATAACTTTTCCATTGAAAATAGCAGAACATAAGCCAATGCCACCCTCATTCTTAGGTCTGCACAAAGTTTCCCACTTAACCAGACTTCATTTAGCAGTTGATAAATTCCCACTGCAAAAAAATTGATGAGAGAGAGCATCAAACTCTAGAAGAAAAAACATGGGATTATCCTAAATAAAACACCTATACATAGGAAGAGCTTGAATAAGTGAATTTAAAAGAGTCAGATGAGCAATGGTAGATAACTGCCGGTGAGTCGAATGATCAACCTTCTAACACAACTTGTCAAGAAAGATCTTCCAAGAGGATCTAGGATGTCTACCAACTATAAGAAGAATGCCCAAATAAACCAAGGGAAGAGAACCGATATGAAATCATAGAATGTCAACAATACACCTCTATATTTCTTGAGGGGTATTGAAGAAGATAATGGAGGATTTATGCTCATTGAATTTTTGACCTGAAGTTGCAAGGTAAACATCAAAGGCTTTCCTCAAAGATTCAGCTTCCCAAAGGTGAGCCAATCCCATAAGAGAAGTGTCATCCACAAATTGGATATGTGAGAGTTGTGGCAAGCCATTTTTCCATTTCCACCCATGAATCAAGCCTTGAGCAGCTCAAAACTTCGGAAAATGATCTAGACCCTCAACTAAAATAATAAGTAGGTAGGGGGAAAGAGGATCCCCTTGGAAAAGGCCTCTAGAAGCACCAAAAGGATCTAAAGGTTCTCCACTCACAATAATAGAAAAATAAGTTGAAGTAACACATAAATCATAGTCCAACTCACCCATTCTAGACTAAAACCAAAGGCTAAGATAATTTTTTAAAGAAAACTCAATTTGGCTCTATCATTAGCCTTGGCCATGTCCAATTGAAATTTCAGCTAAGGATTCCATCATCTTCCACAACGTTTCAAAAGGTGTAGAGTTCGCATGATAAATAAATAGATGTTAGGTGAATGAAATTTATAATCTGCTTGAATAAAATGTCATTTCATGCACACTAAATTATTTACTCATTCCAATAGATTTGCAGATTTTTTAATGACTAAAATGTTAAGAGTTACTAGTTCTTTCACTGTGGTCAAGATCATATAGCCCTTTATGCCTTTGGGCATCATATGGTTGTTTATTTAAAGAATTTTTATACATATTTGAATGTAAAATAAAATAGTAGCTAAAAACTTTATATTATAATTAGATTCAAAAGAAGTTGCCTCTAATGGCACACAAATTCACTAACACAATTCATACTAAACAAAGATTTCAATGATTTTATGATTACAAAAATAACCAGCCCAAACTGATAAATTTATAGAGGTGGAAATAGGGATTGCAATTTTTTTTTCTTGAAATATATATGAGTGCGTGAATGCTGTAGATAGGAGAGGGAGGAATGCACAAGAGAACAAGGATATGACCACCCTGTACTTGAAGTAGGGATTGCTAAAATCAACAATGTGAGATAGAGATTGAAATTTTTTGTTAAGGGTGATAAGAAAAGTAAATGCATATGTGTGAGGGATGACCACTCTTCACCAGAATTTAAAAAAACAAACACAATTATCTGTGAGCTGATTGTTGATTATGAAAATTCACTTACTAACGAAGACAAAAGAGGTATGAAAACCCCACACTATGTAACTTTCAATAGCTAATTTTTTGATTGCAACGTCCTCTCTACAAAGTTTCCATTGCTCTTTGATATACACCCCTACAATTCTATCTATTAGATTCCCTTTCTCAATAAGATAGAATTTATAGAATGTGAAAGCAATATGATTTGACAAGAATACTATTTGATTTCAAATTTGGTTTGATCTTAAATTGAAATGAAATCTGATTTGATTTCGTATTAAATAAATTGGATTTGATTTCATATTAAATCTATCTGATTTCAAATCTAATTTGATTTCATATTAAATAAATTCGATTTGATTTCATATTAAATCTATCTGATTTCAAATCTGATTTGATTTGATCCAATGTAATTTTATTGACAGAAAAAATTCTATTAAACTTAACAATAGTTTTCAACGTGAGACAGGTTTCAGCTGAAACCTCACAATATATAGCCGATTTGTCTAATTTATAGCCAATTGTCTAATTACTAGTTTCTATAATATATAGCCTTTTTACCAAACATAATTTATTTATTTATACGCAATTTGTTGGATCTTAACATTTTCAAAGTAATCGATGAATCTGATGATAGTTCATGCCGTCTTTAAGGTAGCACGAGTAATGTATTACTGGATATTCAAGGCCATTGTATTCTACTAAAACAAAACTTTGAATTTTTTTCTCTGATTTTGGAAACAACTAGTCACATTCCTTAAACGTATACCTATGCTATTACGGTCTTGGTAGAAACCATGCATTTTGATGCTGTACAGGTTGATAGCTGTTAATATTGTATATTGTAAAGTATTATTTTTGATCGATAAAAGGCAAAAGCCAAAATTTCTTAATATAAAGAGTTCAGAAAACAACATAAAAGTTTTAAACAAGTTTGTGAACGTATACTTGCTTTCAGTATCTAAACTGAGATTCAAATTCAGAATTCAAACCAAAAGCCAAAAATCGAGATAAACAAAAGAGAAGAAACTGATCTCTCCTGGTATTACTTTTCTGATTTGATATTGTATGAACTGCTATTATTTTCTATGTAATCAATTTTGTTCCCAAAAAAAAACAAAACCAAAAAACATTTATCTTATATGAACTAAAACTTACTTGCTGCCAAATTAAAAAAATCTTGTAGGAGAGCAGCTAACAGTACATTTAAATCCTCTTTCTATTTCCATCTTGAACACATCCAAAGCATCAATGAGCTTGTATGGGGTGATTTGTTTCTTCTGTGATTATATACTATTTAGGCTAAAAGAGGAGTCCGTTTACATGCATTTTCCATATTTTAAAGCTAATTTCTATTTACATACATTTTCCATATTTCAAAGCTAATTTTTATCTTGCACACAAAGAATTCATGATAAATTTGGTGGGCGACTTGCTTTCTCGGTGCCTGCCTGCCAATAAGTGCTCCAAGTGAAAATAGTTAAAAAATAGACACATAACGGAATACACCAAATTTTTAGTAGTACAAGTAATGTTTGGAAAATTTCATCAAATATGAATACATAATTGACGATGTAGAATACTTTGGAAGATGAATCATATTAAAGAGAGATAAGAGTTGGGATAATTAGAGCAATCAATAAGCCGGTAAAGAAGCTCTACAAGTAACACATACTAAACTCCAAAAAATGATTAACACAGTTGTAATGAAGAAAAATAGAAAGTGATAATGTTTCCACCATTTTTATTGATAAAACTCATTGGCAACAACAAACAGAAAGTGCTAAACAAGTTGAGATATTACGAGTCCACTAAGTGATAGCTTTGCAAGATGTTCATGGATGTTTTGGCTTACCTATCAAATCAAGGACTTACAATATTAGTCTTGAGGAGGGAAATTTACTAAACTAACACTTGCACCAAAAGGGGTGCAAGGGTGACATTGATAGAAAAATATATGTAAGTTAATATGTTAAGAAGGCACATTTTTTAGTGGCTATATACTTTTGTATTGAAATTGATTCTACTATATTTTTTCGTTTGTCAAATCTTATTATCATGTTTTCACAATTCTTCAAATCTTTCTTTATATATATTTTTGTCCCGAACCAAAGAAATCATCTTTCATTGAAATGAGGATATTGTCATTCAAATTTGAACTCCTCAAACAATGCAATGACCGAGCCTAGAACAAGTTTATATTTTTAAATAGTAAAGGATTTGTGTTGCAAAGTTAAAAAGGTTGATAATGTTTGAGTAAAGGGAAGTAGACTAGCTTGGCTTATAAACGATTCACATAAGAAGCATAATTTTCTAAGCTTTGACTTAGATGGTTAAAAGACAATGGGAAATAATACTCCATCAAAGTAAATCAAAAGCTCCATAAACAAGATGCAATGCCATGGTATGAAAAAATAAATTTAAAAATTAAAATTTTAAATGATTTTGATGTTTGCAATTCAATATTGGGACTTATGGAATTGAAGTATATGACTCAAAGATAACATTTATCAAAGGAACCCAAGAAAGATAAATTCTTTGTCTTGACAAAAGAAAGTAATTGAAAAATATAAGTAAAACCATGTACAATTGATGCATTCACTAAATAATAATAAATCACATTGTCATAACTAGATGTGTCAAAAGAACTAGTCATCGTTGGGAAAGAGAGAAGAATTCATCTCCAACTTGAATGTCAAGTACTGGTACAAATCTCTTGTCTCTAAGTGACTATCACAGATGCAAATTTTGAGAATGATTGCACTACTAGAGACATAATTAGTGATCATCAATACCATTAAATATTTTTATTTTATTCTAAAATAATAATATTTTAATATTTGTTAACAATAAAAGAGGGATGAAAATTTATTCAAAAAGAAAGAAGAACAAAGCATTGGCATCAAACAACCCTATCAAGATCCACTAAGTAATCTAATTGTTGAGACAAGTCCAAAGGTAATTCCCCTATTCACAATATTCCAATTTTGCATGTGATCAGAAGCCCATTTGGATAGACAATCAACCACACCGTTCCACTCCCTAGGGATGTGAGTGAAAGTAACAAAATCCAAAGAAGCACACAAATTAAGAATCTAGTTAACAACCAAAGCTAACTGCCAACTAACATCCTCAGAATGCTTCTGAGTCAACAAATGCACCACCACCTGCGAATCAAATTCACATATGAGCTTTCTCCATCTAAGAGCACAAGAACGCTCCACAACATACATAATAGAAATAGCCTCCATCCGATTGTTAGTATGATGACCTTTATAAACAAAAAACAAAAAACTGAACAATCCCCAAGCTATCTCTACCAACTCCACCAATACCTAGAGGACCTAGGTTTCCCCGAGAAGACCTGTCCGTGTTGATTTTTAGAATGCACTAAAAAGAATAACTCCACCTCCCCACCCTATTTATCTTTTGAAGAGGGTGTCTACATCTATTTCTCATGATCATGCCTTATGGGGGAGGAATATGGAGGTGGTTATAGTAAATAATATCACTAGGACCCACAACCTTCGCTAGGTCACATTTTGCCGAAATAGATTCTTCCAAAGAATGGATAATTTTCCACCACAACCAAAATACATCTTGAAATATCCAATGACTTATCTCTAACCAGATATGCCAAATAATAAAAGAAGGGCCAAGAGTCCAAGAAAATTGAATAAAAAGGTCTTGAGAGGAGCCTTGTTCCATCGAACAAAGAACTTAGCTAAAGAAGAGACATGCCAACAAGCTTGATTCCACACATCCCACAAAAAATGCCAAATATGTGTAGTGAAGGAACACTGGAAAAAGAGATGAGAGATAATCTCTTCACTATTACGAAACAACACACACATTGAGGGGCCCTAAAAGCCACACTTGCATAAATTATCCCAAGTAAGACATCGATTGTGGACCACCATCCACATGAAAAAAATGCTCTTAGGCCATGAGAACTTGTACCAAATCTATTTCCACCAAGGAACTTGAATATTCCCAAAAGTCTACCACTCTAGCTCAACATAACCTGGAGAAACAAAAAATCTCTAGACAAATCATTGCTTTTCCAAGAAAGAACATCATTACCAGCCAAGTTAGTGCACTCCTAAGACTCCAAAATTTTAGCCAACACTTGCTTGTCTTCCTTAGATCCTCCTTGAGGCCATTCAAAATGATATTTCCAATGAAAATGAATTTCCATCCCACAAGTATGGGAAATCTTATAATGGTAAATAGTGTCCTAGCCAACAATAGTAGAGGTATCATAAAGGGCTTGAAGGTGAGGATGAGTAGAACGGATAGAAGGATGACCATCCCAAGAGTGAAGCCAAAAAAGAGTGTAATATCCTGTATGACAAATCCAAAAGAGACTATTCTTAACCAAATGAGCCCCAAGTTTCAAAGTATTCCAAATCATAGAACCTCTCCCCTCCAAAGGAAAACATGGAACATCAAACACATTAACACATGGAAGATACTTATGGGTGAGAATATGAGCCCAAAGCTGATTCTGGCTAGAACAACAATACCAATATAACTTAGTAGAAAGAACTTTTCCATTTAAAATAGCAAAACATAAGCCAAGGCCACCCTCATTCTTAGGTCTGCACAAAGTTTCCCACTTAACCAGGCTCCATTTAGCAGTTGATAAATTCCCATTGCAAAAAAATTGATGAGAGAGAGAGCATCAAACTCTAGAAGAAAAAACATGGGATTATCCTAAATAAAACACCTATACATATGAAGATCTTGAATAAGTGAATTTAAAAGAGTAAGACGAGAAATGGTAGATAACTTCCGGTGAGTTGAATGATCAACCTTCTGACACAACTTGTCAAGAAAGATATTCCAAGAGGATCTAGGATGTCTACCAGCTATAAGAGGAATGCCCAAATAAACCAAGGGAAGAGAACCAATCTGAAATCATAGAATGTCAACAATACACCTCTATATTGCCTAAGGGGTATTGAAGAATAAAATGGAGGATTTATGCTCATTGAATTTTTGACCTGAAGCTGCAAGGTAAACATCAAAGGCTTTCCTCAAAGATTCAGCTTCCCAAAGATGAGCCAATACCATAAGAGAAGTGCCATCCACAAATTGGATATGTGAGAGTTGTGGCAAGCCATTTCCCCATTGCCACCCATGAATGAAGCCTTGAGTAGCTCAAAAATTAAGAAAATGACCCAGATCCTCAACTAAAATAATAAGTAGGCAGGGAGAAAGAGGATCCCCTTGGTAAAGGCCTCTAGAAGCACCAAAAGGATCTAAAGGTTCTCCACTCACAATAACAAAAAAATAAGTTGAAGTAACACATAAATCATAGTCCAACTCACCCATTCTAGACTAAAACCAAAGGCTAAGATAATTTTTTAAAGAAAACTCAACTTGACTCTATCATAGGCCTTGGCCATGTCCAATTTAATGAACATAGATCTCTCCTTTGAAGTCACCATAGAGTGAATAATCTTAGAAGCCACCACCACCCCATCTAGAATTTGTTTACCAGCAACAAAACCCCCTTGTTCCTCATAGATCACCATAGAAAGATAATTTTTGAGCCTCTCTACAATCAATTTAGTGATAATCTTATGCACCATATTACAAAGAGAAATATGTCAAAAAAATTCAAGCTTTTTTGCGCCATCCTTCTTGGGAATGAGAGTTAGGAAGGTATAATTCAAGGCATAAAGCATCTTATTATTATGAAGATATTCATTAATAACCTCCAAAAGATCCAGATTAATAATGTCCCAAAATTCCTGAAAAAATTCTTTAGGGAGGCCATCTGGACCTGGAGCTTTAGCTTTTTTCATACAAAAAAACCTCTTCTAACTTAGGCATCAAAATCAGAAAGATGAGAGAATCATTCATCACATTAGTAAAAAGAGAGGGGGTGTAGGAAAGGATAAAATCCTCCTCCGCAATAGCAGGGGAGTCATCAACAAAAATATCAGAATAAAAATGACGGGCCTCACGGACATAGCTGACAGAGAAGAGATATTTATCCCTTTAGAGGTAACAAGAGAGGAAATATGCCCCTTATTACAATGATCCTAAACAAAATGATAAAAAAAGAAATATTCCTATCTCCTTCATGCAGCCAATCAACCCAAGCCTTCTATTTCCAATAAATCTCCTCCTGAAGTTCCCATTCCTCCACATCTCGCATGGCCTGGCATTTAGATTTTCCAAGAGCATCTAAGAACCTAGAGTCTTGAATTTGGTGAGTAATCACCATAATATGGTCAAGATAATTCCTCTTCTTGGTTTGAAGGTTACCAAAATAGGATGTATTCCATCTCTTAAGGTGATTTTTGACATATTTAAGTTTATTCTAAAAAACAAACATAGCTATGCCATACACAGGGCCACCCTCTCTCCACCACTTAGCCACTAAATCATGCAACAAAGAATCCTAAAGCCACATAAGATAAAATTTAAAAGGAGGATTATTTGGACATGAAAAAGAAGAAGTAGAGAATTTAATTGGTCAATGATCATAACCTTGCTAGTCAAGAATTTCAGAACTAATAACCAAGTTACCACCAATCCAAAAATATTGGACAAGAAACCTATCCAACCATTCAAAGATTGCCTCTTGACCGCTCCATCTATTGTTCCAAGTGAAAGTACCATTAGAAGGATTGACATCCACTAAAGAAAGAGAATCCACCTGAGCTCGAAACAGATCAAAGGCTAGACCTAACCTAGGAAATCCTCCTCTTTTCTTATCCAAACTCAACATGAAATTAAAATCACCAGCTAAGATCCAAGAAAGATAAGGAGCACATGACTAAACATATCTTATGTGAGACCGCATTTTGATTTTACTAAGGATGTCAATTGGAGCATAAATAATGGTAATTATAATAGTCTCACCATAATCTAGAGAAGTAGCAACCAAAGAGATAGAATAATGACTAGAGATCTACCAAAGGGGAGAAATCTTGTGTGGATCCAAAAAAGTGCCAAACCACTAGAATTACCTTGAGAACCAATGCACTGACACTGAACAAAATACAAAATGTGAGGAGTATAGTGAAGCATGTCATCAACAAAAATCTTAGTCTCTTGAACACAAAAGATATCTGGAGAATGAGATGCCACCAAATCATGAATAGACTTTTGTTGAGGGATGCTATTCAACCTCCTAACATTCCAAGAAAGAAAAATCATTGAGAATATTGGGAGAAGTGAGCGTCAATGGGCTTGACAAACCTAGATTCCACCAACAAATCTCCTATAGCTTTAATCTTATCCTATGCTTCTTACAACCACCCTTAGAAGAATGATCATACGAGACTTTCTTATGAGGGCGCTACTGCAAGCCCAAACCCAACAATGAGCCTTTCCCCTTTCTAGACAACAACACCTCCTTATCCAAATATACCAAAATAATATCATCCTATAAGTCAATGGGAGTACAGGGAAGCCTTGACACATGGATAACTAAAGAACCATCTTGTTGTGATCCAACATGCTGACTCAGAATAGGGAGATTTCATTCTTGCTCACTATCCATGCCTACTATATCCACCTTAGAAGAAACATCGAATGGAATCCCTTCCTAAAAGGTCATAGTGTCCAAGACCTCAAAATGATTAAATTATAATCAGGCTTCCTATCCTTAAAATATCTCTTTTGGCCTCTCCCCTTAGCACATAGTTTAACATATATGAAACCATCCTTATTTGGGCCATTTTCTTGTATAGCGGCCTTACCCTTATCTCCTTTATCTGCCTTAGGAATTGAAGGAGGAGGAGATCCACCAATAAAAGTACCAACATTCTTACTAGCTTGAAGGCATTGACATTGGAGATGACCATGCACATGACATACTCGACAACGGAAAGGGAGAGACTCATAATCCAACTGTTGGATCCATGAAGAAGATCCCAAACTTATTTCCAAAGAATATGACATTGGATTATTTAAATCAATTTTGTTAGAGTTTTAGGTGACTCTACAACACCCCCAGGATCAAATGCAAGACCAAGATAACTTCCATAAGATATTGGAAAGACAATTGCACAAAGATGCAAGAATGATATTATTGATAATGGAATTGATTGAATTGATTCAATGATTACATAAAAGGCCTCCTTATATAGGAAAGGTGATAAGAGACAATGATAAGAAGTTGATAAGCTATCACCTATGCAAGGTGTAATCTCATATCCACCAAATGTGGATCATCCTCCATTATGAAATGAAGTATGTGCCATAGGATGAGGATGATAATGTGATATGTGCACTAAAGGTGGATCTCACACCTAAAGTGGAATTTGTCCTACACCATGTGCTTAATTTAGGTGCAAAATCCTAGGAGTCTAAATGATAAACTACGATGCAATGCATTATCCTAAATGAGATTAAGTAAAGTGTAATTATGAATATTTAATTACACCAACACCCCCCCTTAAGTACAACTTAGTGGAATGCACTTAAACTCACCATGCAAGATGGGTCCTAGTTACTAGGCCATGTTAGGTACCCATGTAAAATATGAAATGCAATACATTAAATGCAATCTCTCATAAAGTGGAGAAAGAGGGAAAACCTCATGGGAAAAACCCTCCCCCAAAAAGAGAGAAGGAAAAACAAGATGCATGGATGGATGGAGTACTCAAGACCCCCCAATAAATACATAAATCATGTATATACAAAGAATTATCACCCCATAAGAAGGATAGTTGTAGACATGATATCCCCCCCATAATGAAGAAGCTCCCATGTCGATGAAGAGTACCTGAAAATAAAAGATAAGCCAATGCCTACAAGAAACATGTCTCCCCTTAGGAATACATAGATACATCAAATGATGAAGAAGCCAATCCATATGAAAATAAAAGGATGAAGAAGATGAAGGTATCCATGTATGCATCTCTAAAGACTTAATAGGTCTGTCCAAGCTCAAAGAATCTATCACATCATGTGAAAAACCAAGTGAAGAAGAAGAAAAATGAATATCCATCTCCAAAGAAGGTGAAGAAGTATCTCCAACTATGATGCTATCATCGTCTCCCAAATATGCATTATGAGAATCAACAACAAATGATAAAAATAAATCCAAGTAGTCATCACATTTTGCAAGATCTGAAGCACTATGATCATCCTGTCGAATAGTAGAGCCCATGTATGAAGAAGCAGGAGATGGAGGAGTAGGAAGCTCAACACTTGTCTCAAAAAAAAATGATTCATGTGTCCAAAGTTCTCCTCACATGAATAATTCTCCCTATTTGTGCTTGAAAACGCTGACCGTTTTGAGGCCAACTAACATGCACAATAGATGCCTCTACAATTTTGGTTCGATCGAACCAAGGATGGTAAGCCTAAATTGAATACGTTGTCTGACTACACACACGTGCGCATAAACAATAGAAATTCCTTCCAAAGGGGTTAATGATCCTTGGAGGAAAAAACAACCTAATATCCTAATTATCAGAAATGCTTCAAATCTAAACTAAGGCTAGAATATAATGCCGAACCTAATTTAATGTTTGATAAATAAGATAGCAGATTAGAAATGTACTTCATAGAAAGAAATAAATGACAAAATCAAATGAATGAATAGACTAGTGCTTGATACCAGAATGGGAATAGAGTCAGATACATTCAACGTTGTGTATAACCGAAGACGGTTTTAAGATAACTCATTTCTGCAGAACGAGACCGTCACCCTACAAGCTTCTATTTAAACAAAAAATTACAACAATTCATACAAGAGGTCCTATGGTTTTTAACTCAACTTAAGAGCCTGAAAGGAAACAGTAACAGGTTCTTAGACCATGCTACCATTATTCAAATTGTACAAACTGATCATAAATGAATGCATAAAATAGAAAGCATAGTAGGACACCCTGGTTAGAGAGTAATCCGAGAAACCGATTGAACCTAAAAAACTATATTAACAGTAGGGTACAAAAACTTATCTGATATTCATACATAAGATTTTAGGCATTCAATTCCAATCCGTGAGAGGTAGATTTTTGCCGTGATTCATTGTTGTCTTTTGTTTACAATTGATTGATTATAAATATGAATCCCAATAGTTTCCTGTGAAAGGACATGCCCCTTCACAGGACCTAATTATTCAACTACCCTAAAAACAAACCATAACAATGGTTGTTAAGACAAATATTTCCCGTACAAATTGATTTGATGGTCTTTGGTGTTCCGTGTATAATAATATTGATATTCAATTACCTGCACGAAAACACCAAAGATTAGATAATCAAGATAAAATTTATTATTTTTATACCATATAAAGGTTTTCAAAAAACTATAATTATTTATTTATTAATTAAGAATTAATTAAAAATAATTTCATTGCAAATGTTAATACATGCATTTGATAATCAATGTGAAAAAATTTAACATTATGTTCTATATCATCTTCATAAATTATTAAAAGGATAAGGAATCTCTTTAATTATAAATCATAAAAGATTTCAATAATGAGAAAAAGTAAAAACATTACATTTAGAATTATTCCTTTATTTTAAAATAAAACATAATGTATTTATTTAAGGAGATAATTCATTTGTAAACATAGAGCAATGTAAAATTTAATATAAACATATTTTAAAAGCATTAGGGAAGAAAATTTATAATCCATCCTAAGAGGAATGCATCTACGCTAAAAATCAAAACAATTCACTTAGGGTAAATGTATTAATTTTATAAAACTATCACCCTAATGTTTTAAAATGTGTTTAATATAAAATAATATTACAACTATACAAATACATATAGTTAGAGAACCTAAAAATCTAACTCTCTAAAAAGCAACCCTAAAACATACATATAAAAAGGATTAACTAATTCATAAAAATAGTAAATTAAAAATATCTATACCCTAAGACCAAAGTAAATGGGTAAGGAGAAAATTACTCTTAGGGATTTTCCACAAAAGAATAAACGACAAACCCTAAAAAACATATACATCACACATCACTAAATTTTAAAAAACCTTTTCACCTAATTTGGTAAAATATTAATATTAAAAATACATTTGGTAAAAATGCCAAATTGCATTTAAGGATATGAAAAAGAAAAAAAATAAAATTAACATCACAATAAAAACCCTAGACAAGATAATATTCATCAAATTTAATCTTTATTTCATCATATGATTTTACTTTTAGGGTTTTAGGGGTAGATCAAAATTAAAAATAAAATAAACATGAGTAACTATGATACATGTAATTCCTATCTCATAAACAAAATTTATTTTAACATTTATTTCAAATGAGATAAGAATATCTTTAATTTATACATTTATTTACATACACACTCTCGAAGAATAATATAGAGCAATTGGTAGGGGTAGGGTTGGGTAGTTAGGTAGGAAAAAGGTCGGCTTGAGAGGTCGAGTGTTCAACTCCCTCTCACCGCCTTTTGTTCAACCTATTTTATTTTTATTTTTAGAATTATTATTATCTAAAACAAATATGCATAAAATAAAGCAATTTACAACCTAAAAATAAAAAATGCGCACGCCTTTTATCCATTTTAATTTTTTATCAAAGGAAATCTATAAAATATGACAAATATGTATTATACTTCCCTGACGTCCTGTTCCTTTAGGAGCTGAAATTTTCGGTGTCAACAGTGGCTCTTATTGGGGACGTGCATTCATGCCTGGATGCAGCGAGATCCTAGTTATCTCTGGAGAAGCAGACCAGAGTGAAAAAAAAAAGAAACATGATGCTTAAAAAATAAAAAAAATAAAAATAGTAATATACAAGTTAGAGAATACTCCCTGTTTTAAGAGAAAAATGGCTTTAAATATTGACCGTGAGTAGGGAACTCTTGAATGACTTTATCAGTGTCCTGTAGATAGTATGAATTCTCACCTACTTTTGAGACTACCATGTAAGGTCCCGGCCATAATGCCTCAAACTTACCATGTTTTCCTTTGTCTTGGTCTTTTGCATTCCATTTCAATACCCAATCACCTTCTCTGAAAGGTCTATCTGATGCTCTTTTATCATGCAGGGTCTTAATCTATCTTTGTTGATGAAGATTCCTTTCTTGTGCCATTCTTCTTGTCTCATCTAACTCTGACAATTGGCTCAACTGGTCTTCCATAAAGTTTACATCCTCAAGCTCTTCTTCCTAAATGAATTTGTAAACTGGCAGGATATTATTCAATGGTAACCTTGCTTGTTTCTCATAAACCAACTCATAAGGAGAAAAACCTGTCGATCTTTTCACTATTACTCTGTCTGCCCATAAAGCTAGATTTAGCTTTGAGTCCCAGGCCTTTTTATTATTACTCAACATTCTTCTGATAATCTTCAGTATATTCTTATTGCTTGACTCTGCTTGACCATTCCCTTGCGGATGATATGGAGATGAGTATGATAGGTTGATGCCATATTTTTCACAAAATTCTAAAAATTCCTTAGACCTAAAACACATGCCATTGTCACAAAGAATCTTATAAGGTACTCTGAATCTGGTAAGTATATTATCCGTCAAAAACTTGATGACCACCTTGCTTGTAGCCTGCCTTGTGGGTATAGCTTCAACCCACTTTGTGAAGTAGTCTGTCACAACCAATATCCATCTGTGACCTCCACTCAAAGCATCTGCAATTTCCCCAATAAAGTCTATTCCCCACATTTTGAAAGGTTCCTCAGTCTGTAACAAAATAAGGGGTAAAGCACCATTGTACTTCAGTTTCTCGAAGAACTTCTGATAGGACTCACACTTTCTAACATAATCATAACAATCCTTGAAAACATGAAGCCAGTAATACCCATCTTTCAATATCTTGTGAGTTGTTGTCTTAGCCGAAAAATGACCGCCGCATACCCCATCATGTAAATCTTTAATAACTGACTTGGCCTGATAGGTGTCTAGACAAAATAAGAGGACACCATCATTATTTTTCCAATATAGGTCTCCTTGAATCAGCACATATCTAGATGCTTGTAACCTTATAGTTCTTTTCTAATTATCGTTTAGACCTTCTTGACACTTCATATGCTTTAAGAAGTATACTATGTCTGTGTACCATGGACACTGCTCGATACTCATCTCTGCCCTTTCTAAATCTACTTGGTTTATTTGTGCTGCATCCAAATTTGTTTCCGCCATAAGCTTAGCCAATCCTTGTCCTCTGATTAACTTAGTGATCTGAATTTCAATGTCAAACTCTTGAATCTGATTTATCCATCGACATCTTTTTCCTGTAACCTTTGATTTTCTCAAGATATCCTTAGTTGCTGCATTTGATATGTATGCCACGATCTTGGCCCCAACCAGATAAGGTCTAAATGATTTCACTGATTTAACCAATGCATAGGCTTACTTTTCATGTATGTCATAACTCAGCTCAAAATATTGTAGAGTTTTACTGAAGAATTCTATTGGTTGCTCATATCCTTCATCATTTTTCTGTAACAAGACTGCTGCTATGGTGTGGAAAGAAGCAAAGGAGAACAATTGAAATGGTTTTGAAAAATTAGGAGACTTCAAAACTGGCACTTATTTGATTACTTTCTTAATATTTGCAAATGCTTCTAAGGCTTCATCTGTCCAATTTATAACTGCATCTTTCTTTAACATCTTTGCAATAGGTTTTATGATTTCTGAAAAATTTGGGACAAACCGTCTTACAAAGTTGATTTGTCCAAGGAAAGATTGTATTACCTTAATGTTTTTAGGGATTTGAACTTTATCAATTGCTTCAATTCTTTTTGGATCTATTCTGACTCCTTCCTTGGAAACTATATGACCAAGGAGTTTACCCTCGGTAACCCCAAAATGACATTTCTTCGGGTTTAAGGATACTCCATATTCAAGGGCTCTTTTGAAAATCTTCTCTAAGTGCTTGCAATGATCTTCTACTTTCTTGGAATAAGCTGTGATGTCATCCTGATATATTACCATGATAATATCAATGAAATCCCCAAAATCCACATCCATGGCTCTCTGAAAAGTAGCTCCTGCGTTTGTAAGTCCAAATGACATTCTTGCATAAACATATGTACCCCATGGTGTAGTGAATGTTATTTTGTATTGTTCTTCTTCTTTAACTTTAACTTGATTGTACCCGGAGAACCCATCCATCATGGATAATAATTCATTTCTTGTAACTTTCTGTAATAATGCTTCCATGTTTGGTAATGCATAATTGTCCTTTAACAAAGATATGTTTAGGTTTCTAAAGTCCACACAAAGCCTAATATCTCCGTTCTTCTTCCTAACAGGTACCAAATTTGAAACCCAAGTAGAGTGTCTAATCAGTTTTATGATACCAGCATCCCTCATCTTAATGAGTTCCTCCTTCATCTTAAGAGCCAAAGTCAGATTGATCGGTCTTTGCCTTTGTCTAAAAGGTTTTGCATCAGGTCTTAAGGGTATTTCATGTTGGAATAAATCCTCTCTATAAGCTTTAAGATCATCATAGGACCAAGCAAACACATGTCTATACTTTCTTAACAAACTAACAATATCAAATCTAATTTTAGGAGTTAACATTTTACAAATGAAAATTTCTTTAGGAGTATGTTCATTTCCTAAATTTATCTTTTCCACTTTCTCTATATTAGTATTTTCCATTTTGACCTTATTACTAGAATCTTTAATATCAAACATTTTTTCTAGTGTAACAAGCCCCTTAGGAATTTTATTAGTCTTAAGTTGAATTACATCTTTTCCAAATAAAGTATCCTTTTCATCTATTGTTTCAACATAAGCATTTAAATCAATAAGTTGATCTTCGTACCTTTCTTCACATGCAAGGAACTTTATAATGTCTCTATCATTATCAAAGATTTGCCAATTATGAACATTATCAGGTATTGATGGCCTTGGTTTGATCTCTACCTGTGCAATATCTTCACATGGGATATCATTATGCTTAACTGCTAGGTTAGCCATGAAATCAACAAGAATATTCTCAGATCTATCTATCCATGTTATCGAAAAAGCATCAAAAACTTCTATGGAATCCCGCACTTCATTCTTGTACCTTTTTAGGGTATGATTCTTAGTAATAAAATTATCCCTAATCTAAGATACAATTAATTTGAAATCACCAGAAATAGAAAGAATTTTGATAGCATGCTTACCTGCTATTTTGAGACCTAGTAGGAGCGCTTCATATTCTGTAGTGTTGTTAGTACATTCAAATGCTAACAAAAAGGAATATTTAAAAGATTTCCCATTTGGGGATATAAATACTACACCTGCTCCATTACCATTTTCACTACATGATCCATCAAAAAACATTTTCCAAATGAGATCATTATTTTCCTTAGCACATATTTCAATAGGACTAGTATTTTTAATGAGATTTTTATGAATTCTTACCTGAAAATTCTCCATGTCGGTGTGGCAGAAGTGCGTAACCTGGCTTGGATCAACATCTTCAATGATGTAAGTAGATCTTGGTTCTCTGTCAATCCTCAAAACCCTGTCATTTACTGGGATAGAAGCATAAGATAGATCTAATTGAATATTTCCACCTACTAAATTAGACCACTGTCTAGATAATAACATTCCATAACTAGGTGGTACTTCAACAATAGTAATATCTATTTTATAACATTTTTTAGAACATGAAGGAAACTTAAATTCAACATTTTTCATTATCCCAATAACTAGAACTGACCTATTGTCCATAGCATAACACTTTCCATAAGTAGCGTCCACATTCATTCCTAATTATTTCATTACCCCATGAGGCATAATATTAACCGCTGCCCCAGAGTCTAACATACAATTTTTAACCAATTTATTATTTATCAACAAAGTTAGAAAGAAAGGATCTACTTTAGTAGCATCTTCACTAATAGAACTTCCTAGGTAAATAACTGGTAATTCTTCATTATCTTTTTGTTCCTTTGCATCTTTTTTAACAACATCATTTATTAACTTGATCGTTTCATTCCTGCAATTAGTTAATTTAACTATTTCCATTAGAGGGATAGAAAGTTTCACCTGAGATAATGCTTGAGACATAAATGAAGTACAGTTTGAAATTTCCTTACCATTGCTCTATTTGTCCATGGGTTTGCTATCTTCGATGTTTGATCAACCTAACTTTTAGGGGCATCTATCTTTGCTTTCTTTATCTCAACATTCTTGTTTGAAATTTTGTACATCCTTGCTGCTTGTTCATTTCCTAAGTTCACATTCCTGTTCCTCAAGTGATAGTTGCTAAGCACTTTTTCCATCACTGCTATAGTGTAAGCCTCTCTTTCCTTTCTTGTTGTCCTCCTAATAATTGAACTCTTATCATCATCTGAGAAGACTTGCTGCTCCTTTTGGTATCCCAACCTCCTGCAGCTTTCATCTGGCATGTATTCCCCATCTAAATCATCACTATCTCTTGACCAAAAGGGTGTGGATGAAAGAGCATTTATCATAGGCCTCTCTTCATATTCCTAATTTTCTTCCTCCAGAATCTTTTGTGCTATAAGGCATTGATCTTAAGGGTGAGGCATTTATAAATTTCACACCACAACTCATCCCCTATGAAATGATTATTTTTCTTGAGAGGATCTGGAGTGTCTGTCTAAGTTTTTAAAGGCTTTCCATCTTTCCATTTTGTATGATAAGGCATTCCTGTAACCTGTAACTATCATTTCTGTTGAAATTTCTGTCCTGTCTTCTTGCTTGAAAATGACTTTTGTTTGGTTGCAAATTCTTCATCAAACTTACTAATTCATCCATTTTATCACTTTCACTATTCTTTTTTGGGACTGCAGGATCAAATAGCTTAGGATCACTTCTTTTATCAATTCTTCTGACAGCTATTCTATTGTTTTCAATATTCAATGCTATTTTGAAAGCCTGTTGTAAAGTTGTTGGGTTATGAGACCTTATCTCATAATTCATCTTGACATCAAAAGATTTCAAATAAAAGGTAATTAAAAAAGGGTCAACAAGGCGGATATCTTTTGGAATCTTGTTCAACACCTTGTTAAATCTCTTATTAAATTCCTTTACTATTTCATTTACATTTTTCCTCATAGTGGTTAATTCATGAGTTGCAAAGGATGGATCTCTGTGATCCCCAAATTCTTCTATAAACTAATCAACAAAGGTTTGCCAACTGGTAATTGAATTATTTGGCAAATTTATGTACCACTCATCTACACTATCCTTGAGTGATAGGACTAACATTTTCATACGCACATCCTCATGAATAATATCAAATTCATAAACAATATTTTTTACATTAATGACATGCTATTCTGCTAATTGAGATCCATCGCTAGTGAACTTGGGAATAACAGTCTTTAATTTATTTGGTATAGGGTTAGGGCAACACATCACATTTGAAAAATCCAATGGTTTATATCTCTCATTTACTTCCTGAAATTTGGCATCAAATAAATTTACATTATTGTTATTATGAAAATATTGATCTCGGGGAATAGGGTTACCTCTCTGGTATTGATTTTCTAGATTACCATATCGGCCACCGTGAGGCTACTGAGCCACATTCATTTGATTTGACATCCCTCCTACGTGCTGTCGATGTTGCTGTTGTATAGGATTTCTAGGTTGCCAATTTGTGCCCATAGTATTTGGTTGTGTATAGTTCTGGCCTCCACCTGGCTAAATTTGACTATGTGTATGCTAAGGTGCACTACTTAGATTACATCTATTTTCATGACATTGCTTCTCAACATGTTGGTACTGTGTACCTCCAAAATATTGTGTATTCGAATAATGATATTCATTATCGTTATTAATACCTTCTCTAATACAATCATGGATTTCACTCTGCATATGCATCCTATCATTAGGCTGCTCATGAAAATAACTATCATTTCTCTTATTTTGTGCATAATTTTCATAATCCTTGTCTGGGTAATCCATGTCGACATCTAAAAATTGTGCACCATTTTGGCTTTGTACACAATTTCTTGGATGTGTATATTCTCCAGAATTTTGATTATGGTTGTAATTGTCTTTATCTTTAATTTATTGACTATGTGCTTTCTTTTTCCTAACATTAATATTTCCACTATATAAATAATTTCTTTGTTGTAGACAATCATCTTTATTTACATTTTTAGAATCAAAATGAATATTTCTATTACCGTAAATTTTTCCATCATAACTTTTACCATTATTCATATGTAAATACTCTTCTTCCTTCTACGCAAATTGATAGTTATTGTTTTGTTGGTCATGTGATTTTTGATTTTGATAATATATATCACCATTTTGCTGATTTGCTGGAATGTTCAATACATAACAACACTGGGGCTGCATGAAGACTTCATCCTGCTCAAGCTGAAGCATTTTATTTTGTAATTTATGGAAATTACTATTTCCTCCCACATTTGGAATACTCTTATCTTTATGCATGTGTGAATCAAGGTAATGTGTGTGATGTGTATACTGGTATGCCTTGTCATTTTGCACAAAATTATCTCTTGATTGCGTGAATACCTGCTGCCGTGTTTCACCGTAATCTGAGTGGATTTAATTTTCACCATATTCTCCTTTCCCACCTTGCACAAGCCAACTCTTAGGCTGTGCGTACTCCTTTTTCTGTATATCCTTCTACTCTTGCACAATACTGCATGGCTGTTCACCTAAATGATGTATATATCTTTTGTCTTGTGTATAATGACCATCATTTGGTTTATTTGTTTGTTGATGTGAGTGCAAAATTTGCATCTGTACTTCTGGCTGGGTTTCATTTTTTCTGTGATACACGTTATGTGTATTCAGCTGCTGGTGTTGTGCGTAATCATCAAACTATGCATAGTGTTCACCGTTAATGTGCTAGTAACATGTATTACCTTTTTGCTTATTTGTCTGGGTATTTTGCGCCAATCTATGTGGTTGCTCATGTGGGCTTCCCAACTGTTGAACTCAGTTTTGATGGTATATGTCTTGCGCATGCTATCCATGTGGATTGTGCGTGCTCTCCCTTTGCGCACCAATCAGTGGATGATACACATTATCAGCTTGCTAGATATTACAATTTCTTGCATGTTTAATGTCCTTTTGGGAAAACTCTTCTTCTTGCGCAATTTTGGATTGACTTGGCCGTTTATAACTTTCCAATTTATTGGCTTCGACATCACGTTGCTCACATGAATTTTCATGCTGCTGCATATGCTACATGTGTTGATTATTGTATTCAGATTACTCCCTCCTATCTCACATGAGCATATCATTATCTGCTTTACAATGTATCTTATGTATATTGTCAAAATAATTGTTACTCTTATCATTTGGCTGCTCACGTGGTTGATGATTTGGATATATATTATCATTTTGCTTTTTATCAAAACTATTAGTGCATTTATATTCTCCTCGCGCAAATTGTCTGCAGGATAATTGCCCATGTGGTACACCATAACGCTATTGTTGATTGTAACTATGATCCAATATATTAAATATTTGATGTACATTACCTTGATTCTGCATAGGTCTAGATGTATATTCATGCGGGTCTTCACAACGATGAGCTTCTTCTTCGCAACATCTATTATTTATCAGATATTGGTCTCTCACCAACTTCTGCGCAAATTCATGACCATTATTTTGGTTCCCACGTGGATCTATAGTGTGCTAGTGTTGAGCATCATTGACATGATGATAACCCTCATAATGCCTATCATTCTCTTACGCATTCTTAGTGCATTTTGGCCATTCACGCAAGCTCCCATATTGTTGTTTTTGATTTTGACAATAAACACCATTTCTTTCCATTGTTTGGTTTTCATGATATATATTATCATCATTATACTACTTACTTTGAACAATTTTACTTACATACTCCTTTTGCATAGGTTTATGCGTATGAAGCTGTTCACATGAGCCTATGTTATGTTGCTGATGCATATCCTCATGCTGCTATTGATCCTTCTCTGGCTGTGTTTTATCATTTCTTGCTTGGGTTTGAAGTTCACCTTGTGTATGTTGTATATCTTTAAAACCATAACCATTTTTTTTCTACGCCTTATCTCCTGGCTGCTCATGCATACTATACATCTCACCACCTTGTGTATTGCACTCAACACAATGCTAGCTCTGCACAAGTTCATTTGGTTGTGAAATAAATTTATTTTTACCTTTCTCACCATGAACATCTTCTTCGTAATAATTACCACTAGTATGCAAATATTCTCCCACAGAGTACTTATGTGGACTATGAAATTTCTCATCTTGGTTTAGGTTATACATTGTGTGCTCGTCTTCTTTATAATGATTTTCTCTGCCCATTAAATGTTGATTGAATAACTCCTTGTTTAAAGGAAAATAAGAGCCATTATTACTTCGCTCAAAATTTTTAGGGTGTCCATCTCCATTATAACAATGAACTCTCATTTCTTCGTTAATATTTGTATTTTCTTTCATATCTCCATAATATTTCTCATTATAATTTTGATCAGAATTATTAAAATTATGACCAAGATAATCATTATTTTTTCTCCAATACTGTGAATCTTCACCAAATTGGGGGTGATCATGTTCACCATTATTAAATAAAGTGTAGGTATTTCCAGTATGCACAGGCTGCGTCTGCACATCATTCAAATCATGGTCATTATACCGACCACTTTTTTCTTGACCCTCGTTATTATTCTGATAAATTTCAGCCTGCTGAGTAGACTGTGCATGTTGGTCATATCCCTGAAAATCAATTTTATTGTTTTGATCAGGATGTTCACTGTCACTGCCTCTTCTCCAATGACTTTCACCTCTCTGATCATTTCCATTCCTTCTTCCCCCACTATTTTGATTATCATGAGAACCATCATTACTTCCCTTCTTGTTACTCAGATTGCACATTGGATTAGAAAACATTTTAAACCATTCACTGTCGTCTCCTGTGGTTCTCCCTTCTTTGTCTATTTTAAACATAGGATTAGTGGAATTATCATGAATAATGTGACCACTATTCTTTCTGTGAGGAGGAGTGTAGACTGGCACCTGAATGCTTCTATCTACAACTTTATTATTATTTACTTTTCCATTTTCGCCATCACTTCCATCAGGAGAAATAAGGTTTTCCCTTTCTATTCCTATTCTCCTAAGAGCTTCATTTGACTTTCTTCTGAGGGCTCTGAGCATCTCCTTATCCTGATGCTCCAATCTAATCATCTCCTCAACTATATCATCCATCCACCTCTCCCTCTGCTCCTGCTCACACATGACCTCTTCGCTGTTATTCCTTGGGTTACGGTGATCTGAAGTTGGGAACTGATCACAAGAAAATTCCTGACCTTTATCTTTGTTAGGTTGCTTTTCAAGAGATACGTACAACATCTTCTTCTTCAATTTCTTATTCCTCCTATTCGGTTTCAATTCAGAGAATGAATTGTTCTTTAGGGACCTCCTCCCTAACATAAGCTTCGCTTGATACTATATTCTAGAGTCACCACCTCACTTCCTGTGAGGAATCAATAACTGTTATGAATCCTTCTTCCCAGTAGAGTCTTTACAACACTAACCAGAGATTCTAAAACTGACTTTCACTGATAGGTTTCCCTAGTGGAGTTGCCAATTTTTTGGTGCTAAAAAATGCTGACCATTTTGAGGCCAACTAACAGGCACAATAGATGCCTCTGCAATTCTGGTTCGATCGAACCAAGCCTAGTAGGCCTAAATTGAATACATTGTCTGACTGCACACATGCACGCATAAACAACAAAAATTCCTTCCAAAGGGGTTAGTGATCCTTGGAGGAAAAAACAACCTAATATCTTATTTATCAAACATTAAATTAGGTTCGGCATTACATTCCAGCCTTAGTTTAGATTTGAAGCATTTCTGATAATTAGGATATTAGGTTGTTTTTCCTCCAAAGATCATTAACCCCTTTGGAAGGAATTTTTGTTGTTTATGCACATGTGTGTGCAGTTAGACAATGTATTCAATTTAGGCCTACTAGCCTTGGTTCGATCGAACTAGAATTGCAGAGGCATCTATTGTGCCTATTAGTTGGCCTCAAAATGGTTAGCATTTTTGAGCACCAACACTCCCTTGGTAAATGGATGTGTACATCATGAATATCATCATCATCATCAACAAAATGTGAAAAACAATACAAGCCTGATGTATGATCAATAAATCCCATAGCTATGACATCTCTAGTCTCCATGTCCCTAATGTAGACATAATCAGGAGTGAACTCAATAATTTTACCTTGTTCCCCATGAGTAATTTGGTAAATGTAAAGGAGATTAGTGGTCAAGGATGGTACACACAAAACATCATTAAATGTCCCCTCTCACATAGGAATATAACCTTTCCCACAAACCCTCATGTATGTGTTGTTACCCATCAATATATTAGGAGAATTACAAGGCTTAATAGAAGAAAATATATCCATAGAAGATTCCATATGTTGTGATGCACCTGAATCAAGAAGCCATTTACCTTTCTCAAGATGTGTAGAAGCCAAAAGTACTCATCCTTTACCTTTATCCTTGGATGATGATGGAGATGTATAATCTACTAAATACGTAGAAGGAGGAGAAGACACTAATGAGGGAAAATTAATATTGTTATTTTGAAGAATGTGAGTGAGCCCATCAATCTTCTTGTGAAAACATTTATGCTCATCATGTCCTATCTTTTTACAATATGCACATTTATCCCTCTTTCTTCTAGATGATTCACCTCTTGAAGATGACTTGGATTCATAAGTATTTTGTGAAGGAGATTTATTATCTTTTTCATGAGGCTTAGGATCCTTATGTTTCTTCTTTCCTTTTCCATTAAAAGCCTTTGAAGTGGAATCATTTGCAAGCAATGCATGATGTGTTGAAGACTTCAATTGACCCATGTGTGCCAAATTTGCTTGTTCCTTTGTGATTTGAGCTACAAATTCATCAAGAGAAGGCAATTTGTATGCACTACCAAGAGCATCCATAGTAGCACAGAAAGTAGAAATTTTTTTTGAATATTTAGTACCTAGCTTGGAAAGAATAGAAAATATCAATTTTTCATCCCCTTTAGTAATGCCACAAGTAGAAAGCTCCAATCTAATAGAATTGAGCTTAGAGAAAAAGTCTTGAATATTGTCAAAATCACTATGATTTAAACCTATGAGCTCATTCTAACATAGCATATTTGGGTGATCAAGAACCTGGTTTGTTGTAGACATGAATATTTGAAAAAGCTACACCTTGCAGAGGTGGGAAGCAAAAGAACTATGGGACCCTTTTCCATTGATGTGAAAGGCAGAGAGATACTATAGTTCCATTGATGGCTTTTCACATATGTTTCCATCAATTCCAAAGGGGGAGATTGTTGGAATTGTTTCTATTTGAGGTGTTGACATTCATGTTTTTTCATTGATGTCAACAAATGTTTCAATTGGATGCATTAGAAGTTTCAAAAAGACTGGTTACCATAGGTACATAAAAGATTGGTAGTTGTGTATAGACAGTGTACAACATTTTAGTATATGCGGGCATGAAGTTGTGTAGAGGGAAGTATGTACACCTTTATCTAAGGTCACTAGTTTTCATATTGTTGTTTTCATGAGTCATAGCTATTTTGGTGAAGACTGGTTATAGAAGAGTGATAGAGGACTATGAAAGTGACAGTCTCTGAGTTTTTGGGGTAACTTGGATATGAGCATAAGTAATGGCATGAAAGAAGACACATGGGAGAAAATTATGTGATAATCTTGGGTCCCAAGGATCGTGGTGATGTCAGCTATGGCGTGTGGACTTGTGAAGACTTTTTTGGGGCTGACTAGGGGAGATAATGTGTTTAGTGGATGGTGAGCATGGATTATGGATCTTGGCATGTAAATGATGACTTTTATTTGTTATTTACTTGTTTAAGGTACAATGTGTATCTTAGAAAGGGTATATATAATTTTTTGTGCATTGGGGAAGTCTTAACAGGTTGACCTAATTTCTTATTGTAACTTGTATAAAGGAAAATCATTCCTTGTTGTAGTTGATGTATGTATGGAGATTGCGAGCATGTGGATGTGAGTTTTTTTGTATGTAAAGAAATGATTATGCTTGTAATGCACTTTATTGGAATTGTATAGGAAAAGAAAATTGCTATCAGTCAGTTCATTTTTATAAGTATGCTTTCACACTTCTTTTTAGATAGTGGATCCATAAGGTGGGTTTAACCTTCACATTGAGGCAGTGTGATGGGGTAGTGAGCTTTTAATTTCACTCAAATCCTAATAGGGTTTAAGGGACTCCTAACAAGGTCTTTCCTTTAACAGGGACTTTGTACTGGATATAATAATCATCTCCTAATAGGGCTAGATATCCTAAAAGGGATACTATATTTCTAGTGCATTATTCATGGGAATAATTTCCACTAGGGTTTCTCCCTTAACAAGGTTTTCCTTGACAAAAAATACTTGTGTTATGGTGTTGTTCTTGAAGTTTTCATATTTGCATTAAGTAATTTGTTTATAAGCTTAAAGTTTAAATATTTGGCACACAAATGATTCACCCCCCTTCTCATTTGTGTTATTCCTAACAATTCTTGATAAGGTTGGGTCTAAATGTACCATCCTAAAATGTTAGAACCCATAATTGGATTCTCTATAAAGCCCCATTTTGGTGATTTTGAGATTTGATGTTTGTTATGCTTGATCTTGGAAACCTGGTTCCTCTTTTCCCACTTCATTTCCACCATCTCAACACCTAGTTCAACTTTGGGATCAAAATCCTAGGTATATAATAACTCATCCATTTTGTACCAAGGTATATAATCGCTCAACTATTCTGTACTTGAGGTTTTTGGCCCAATTTGGTCTAGAGCCCTATGTTAGGGTGTTAATGGGAAAATAGATCTTGTGGTTAGTCTGGCTTATTTTTGAATCCAAAAATGATGGATGAGGTATTAAAAACCCTATATCTCCTCATTTTTCATATCATAACTACACTCAAGAGATTAAGAAGAATCAAGAGCAATTGAGCAATTGTATTCAAGATTTGAATGCAAGCATCCAAGATCTAGTTTCTCTAATTATTTAAAGTTAGTTCTAAGGAAATATTATTCATTTAAGAAAGTTTCTCTCCCATGATGTCAAAGTAGAGGAATTACCAATCAAGCAAGAAGATCCTTCCTTCCATCCAAATTCATCTCTCCTTCATTACAAGTGATTATCAAGCATATCTACATTGAAGATCTACGAGTGGAATTCATAGATCTATACATTTAAGAGGAAATCCATGATTCCTATTCTACATTTTAAGGTCAAATACTTGATTCCAAGAACACTCAATAATCTTCATGGGTATGGGCAATTCCAACATCCATCCATGAGAGTTTTAGAAAGGTTAATCAAACATTTACCTTTTTACATACTTTTCTTTATGAAATTTCCTTTAATTTTCAAGGTTTATTCCTAAATGATGGGTTGACCAAGGAAAAACCATTTTACCTAACCTTTTCCCCATTTTATATGTGTAGGAACAAACTAAAATGTTGTCAAATTTTTTTTGGGTAGATTGGGAACAATAAAAGCATCCATGAAAGCTTTTGGAAAAAACCTAGGATACATAATGAATCAAGTGTTCTATACCTAGGTAGAGATTAGCTCAACCATTTTATAACCTCTATAACATGCTTATATTTTATTGGAAGACATGTTATAACCTTAGGATCTCATAATAGTTATGATTAAGTAAAAATAGGATTTGAAAGGTCCCAAAACCTTACATAGAAGCATGAACAGATATAGCAATTGGAAAACTGTAATACAATTGTGGTGCCCCACCAAGCAAGCCAAAGGATCAAACAAAAGATCCTACCAAAAAGAACAACCCAAGCAAGAAAAACAAAGGACAATCAAGATTTACATTTTTGTCCAGCCTTGTGTGAATGTAAGTTCATGTCAAAAGGAGTAGATGATTTAGATTTCTTTCCCTTAACTATAGTCCATCCATCCTCCATCTTATTGATAACCATTTGCCAAACCTCAGAAGAGCCAGAAGAGCCCACAAAAGGGAAGGTGTCATCAGGAACCCTAGAAGGGGCAGGGCAAGCACCAAGATCGATCACCTGACCCCTCACAGGAAAGACAAGGGAAGAAGGACACTCATCACCAGCAACCAACAAAGTAGTGGAAATAGAGACAACACCAAGAACATCAGAATCAGAGACAACATCATGGGTAGCAGGACCAACACCACCAGAAGATAGCACAAAACCAGATTCAACATCGACATTCTGGGAAAAGACAACAACAGTCTCAGCCAAGGTTGGAGCAAAGGCAACTACAACATCACCAGAGATAACCAAGGCATCTACAGAGGCATCAACCACAACCTGATTAGAAGGTGGAGAGCCATCAACCAAACCCTTAGATTTTGAGGCTTTATGAACTGTATAATGATGGTCAGCAACTCCCAACCACCAAGTAGGTGATTTCTTAGGTTTGACCTTATCTGAAACACATCATGCAACAAGATGACCAGTCTTGTGGCATTTCCAGCAATGGAACGAAATACCCTCATAGTCAAGATTTTGAGTCCAAGAGCCCAAAGAAGAAGACAAATTGATCTTCTCAGGAAGACCCTTGGCAATGTCCATCTCCACAAGAATACGAGCATATGTTGTTTTGAAAATCTCAGAGGAGATGAGATCCACCATTTGGAAATCCCCAATAGCCTCACCCACAACTTCCAAAATAGAACCTAACCACAAGTAAAGAGGAAGATTCGACAGTCTAACCCATAATGGGATTTTATTGAAGGAATCAGTGAGAGGATCAAACCCCATATACCAAGGTTTGGTCATCAGGGGGAAATGCTCCTCCCACATGAAACAATTATTTCTCAGAATAATATTCCTATCTTCTGCATTATCAAATTTAACAATAAAGAAACCCCTAGTAATAGGGTATATCTGAACAACATCAGATAAAATAGGTTCCCAATGCTTGGAGATCCAAGCATGTAGATCAGAAAGAGAGGGCCAAAAACCCCTAAAATAGAAAATGGTAGCATTAGAAGAAAAATCATCCTTATTTTTCAAAATCTCATCAATTGTCTCTGAGTCAAGAAGAACTCGAATGGGACTACTCATAGAAATGGGATGCATAGAAGAAGAGGAGCCCCCCAACCTAGAAGAAACTAGACCTGGGATGCTCACTTTGAATGCTGCAACATTAGCGTAGGAGATAGCAGAGCAAGCGCCAAGCATCGAAGGCCTAGAAACAACTGCTGGAACACCAACCGACCCAACTTGGACACCTATGACACCTGCAGAAGACAAGGGAGCTGCTGTAGATACACCCACATCAGTGCATTCAAACTGGGTGAGAGTGGGAGAATTCATCGGGAACGGCATCGGGAGAAACTCTTTAAACCCTATAGTTGAATATTGTGTAGGATCTCATAATAGTTGTTACAGGTTGTAAGATATAAAATATGAATGAATAGGGTTTAGAATAATGCACATGAAAAAGACCCTAAAGCCATATTTTACACATACATATGAATTATAAGGGGATGGAATGTAAATCTAGAAATGCTAATATTGAAATGAAAAAATAAAAGTGCTCACCTCTAAAAAATAATCTACTGAAAACCCTGTCAAACAGTCTCATAAATTATTGATTTCCACTTTCTTAGATTGAAACTTTGAGATCTACAAAACCCAGAAATATTTTTCTTTCATGAGCCAGGTTGACCTTGACTCAAAATAGGGGTAAGATCTTACCCCGGGGCACAATCTTACCCCAAAAAGTTGACGTTGACCTACACTGCTTCGACAAAAATTCTGTTCATGGATCCCAAAAGTTTTCTAAAAAGGGTATCCAGATCTGTACTGATATTCATTGTCCTGCACCTGTACCTGCAAGAAAAAAGGTTTTTTTATTTGGATGAGGGGTTTGCCTTGGTCAAACCCTAGTTTTGGAATCAACCTTGAAATATAATTGAAATTGAGAATGCTAGCAAGTAGTAGAAATAGATCTAACAATGAAGCTATGATATTCAATAGATATGCAATTGTATTTGGAATGTAACAAGTATGTTGACATGAAAGCTTGGACTCAACACTAAAAAGCATAAATGTAAATCAAAACCTCCATGATTGTATGCTTGAAATCCACCTTTTAGGAAGAATGAATGGATCTTGAAGATGAACAAAGGATCTTGAAGGAAGATCACATCACCATGATGGATAGATCTAGGGTTTGAATGATGAATCTTAGATGCTTGAACCAAATCCCTTCAAAGGCTTGAATGCTTGAATCCTTGATCTTCAATGGAGAACTTGAATGCTTGAATGGATGATTGCTTGAATTCTTGCTTGCTTGATTTTCTCAAGAGAAAAATTGATGGATTGTGGATGCACTTGATTGATTGAGAGATGGATTGAAATGAGAAGAGAATGCTTCCTTTTATAGTGATCTAGGGCACAAAATCCTAGAGAGGCAAACTTATGAGAAATAAATTCCCATTGGGCCCATACCCCTAGAAATGGACCTAGATTAAATATAATTTAAGAGTTTACCATTCCAAAATTTGAAACAGTCGACCCAAAAGAGGGAAAATAAACTTTCTGAAGCCCAACATCCTAAAACCTTCAGAACTTGAAATATGGACCCAGGGTCAGGGTCAGGGTCAAGGTTGAATTTGACCTAGGTCAGGGTCTAGGTCAACCTTGACCTAAGTCAGGGTGGAGGTCGACCTTGACCCTGAGGCTAAGAACCTCAAATTCATAGTGCCAAGTGCTAGAAATAGGCTGGAAATAAGGAGAAAATGGGGTAGAACAGGGGAAAAAGCCAACAACAAGCTAGGGACCTATCTAAGGCATTTGATAGGACCCCAAACTACCTACTCAGAGGGATAAACCAGTCCTAAATGGGAGTGATTCCATTTTATGACGATACATTTAGCCACCACTTTAGCAAGAGTATGGATTTGGTGCAAACTCTTGGTAAAGCAGAAGAAAGATGCCAATGGATTTCAATGAGATAGAATATCACTTAGTTGAGGACATGAGCCCCCAAGCTAAGGATCCTAACTCAACATACACACATGAGGGTGCGAAAACAAAGAAAAACAAAGACAAAGCTAAAAGACACAAAAAGAGGGGTTAGTACTAAAACAAACCCAAATCAACTAGTAAAGGAAACCTTGCTAAGAAATGCTTCCTATGCTAATATCATATTTGGAAAGCTATCATAAAAGCATTAATGATTACATAAGAAAGACAAGAGCAACACTATAAATAACATAGCTTCATGATCCAGTCCTACTAGCATGAAAGTGAAAAGAGAGAGAAGAGAGAGAGTGATTACCTCACCCAATAAGATGCCCACCTTACCATGAATCACCAAGGAGGGAGAGCCCAACAGGTGGCCAACCTGATAGTTCACCCAAAAACTGTGCTTTAAAATTGTAATGCGTCTTCTAACAGCTTTTGGAATACCCATAGATCCACATTCTTGTATCACCATGGAATATAAAATGCGCGTCCTTTCAAGATTTAGTAACTTATGTGCTTTACCTTCCGTGGATTTAGCATATTGAAAATTGAAAAATGTGTGTTTCTTCAGGATTTAGCAACTTATGCGCATTACCTTCCAAGGATTTAGCATATTGAAAATTGAAAAATGCGTGTCTCTTTAGGATTTAGCGACTTATGTGTGTTACTTTCCGAGGATTTAGCATATTGAAATTTGAAAAATGCGTGTCTCTGCAGGATTTAGCAACTTATGTGCGTTACCTTTTGAGGATTTAGCATATTTGAAATTGAAAAACTATAGTACAAGGGAGACCCTATATATGCCCCCCTACTTATCATGGCTATTCACTAGACAAGATAAGGATGAAAAAGAGGATACCTACTTCACAACGTAAGGAAATATCCTTTTTAACAACAATGTACACTATATTCTCAGTGAAGAGTAGTGACCCTTACATCGAAGAACATAGATAATTGTGAAAAGGATATGTCACTTATGGAAAAAGGATCCTCAAAGAGAAAGAGATCTTATCAACAAGACCCCCACCATAGAGGAGTGCTTTGGATAAAATATCATCTTTAAGGAGAAACAAAGATTCAATCATCTAGCTCTCTGTAATCAAGTGGAAGAGGAATCTTTGAACAAAGGAATCAAACTCTAACCCAAGAGCCAAGGCAAGAATTTATAAAGAACATAATTGACAAAATAAAGAAGAGGTGATGACCTAGGACAAAAACCTCTCACATAAAAGGATATCCATAGCCAAAACCTTAGTCAATATAATTAAATAATATTGAAAAATAAACAAATGCCACTAAGCTAAGGAAAGTAGATCCCTAGACAAAGAGAAAGAAGGAAGCACCTTGCCCCCTAGGGATGAAAGCAAGGGATACCTTTTCAAAACAAATGTCTTAGAAAAGATATCATGAAAACAAGAAGAGAGCTATGGATGATTATGAACCAAGGAAAGATATCATAATACAAAACCATAGGGATAGAATATAGAAAGAATAACGAATTAATCTAAAAAAAAAATACATGCTAAGAGCATAATGGATTTTTGAGGAATGGATGAAATACCTCTTGCCCTCCAGTCAATAGACAAGAGGAGAAAAGATCTATATTATAAAATAATGAGGGGTAAAATTATGAAGAAATTGTAATATCACACAAGAGTGAGGTATAATTCCTAAAGAAGCTCTTTTTCTAACATATATCTTGAAATGCACACAATCAACAAGTAAATATGTATTACTATAGTGAAGAGAATATTTGTACTTGGAGAGAGCATCTTTAAGCATAGGTTTAAAGATTTGAACATACACCTTCTTAGCCACATCTTGAGGGGTATCATGGTGATCTAAGTAATATGTTGGAAGAAGAACATGAAGAGGGGGACGATGATCAAAATCAACCACCTTAAATTGAGGTAACAGAAAACCTAGACCACACAAATCCTATTTAGGGGATAGATGAATAGGATACTCAATACCAGGTTCATTAAGACCAAGCCCTAAACCCTTATAACCTTGTTTAGCTATCATATTGTATCATGTAGTGTACATATCTTATAAAGCTTCTACAAGAGGTGATTGTTTACAATGTTCATGAGAAAAGGTTGTGTAAGGAAGAATATTAGGTTTAGAAGAAGTTTCTTTTCTTTTCCTTCCCTTTAATACCATCATGGATCAGATAAGAAGGGAAAGGTAAATCCAAGAATTCTTGCACATCTGCATCATGAACCATAGTTTGAGCCTTACCAAAAGTGTGGGAAGAACTAGGAATAGCAGATGGAGAAATAGGAATGGGAATATTAGGAATGTTAGGAATCAAATTAGGAAGGATATGATGAGAATTAGGAAGATTAGGATCTAGATTAGGAAGGATAGGATTAGGATTAGGAAGATTAGGAACACTAGGAAAAGTGTAGGAAGTGGTGGGAATGGAAGACACTATCGAAGGAACACTTGGAACCATAGTTGGAGGAGGGTTGGAATATGTATAAGGAATACTATGATAAGAAGGCTGTGAGGTAGGTAAAGACATTGGTAGAACACTCACAGGAAGAGATGAAAGAGATGTAACCACTAAAGGAGGAGTGTAAGTAGGAATGTTGGGTAAAGGAATGGAAGAAGGTTCCACACTAGTGATAGGAGGATTGAATCCTGAATCTTGAACTTCTTGAGCTAAAGTTTTGACATTTAAATGCACAAGATGAGTGATACCACATAGGAGATTAACACCTTGATCACTGTCACAAAGGATTTTCTCAAAGGCCTCTATAGATTGAATAGAATATTTAGGATATCAAATTCTAAGTACATCAATGTTGTAAATAGTGTAACATGAAGGTAACCATGCACACACCCTATGGTAAAGATCAATTGAAGAGGTTGTAGAGGAAGATGAAATAGGAATAGGATCAATGGAGATCTCATTCGAACAATTTTCATCCTCACGTCCATGTACCTTATTAAGGGATCTATCCTTTTGTACAATAAAAGCCTCATCAAAGTATTCAAAATAAGAATCATACAGGTTGAACAAAAAATAACACTACAAGCATGAAAGATGTAAATATTTTTGTATTTTTAAAGGAATTTTGCATTTTTTTTGTATTTTTGAAATATAAATGCAAGAGCATAAAAGAAATCTACTTTTATAAGCATGCAAGATCTAACACAAGATGCAAATCTAACACCAAAAAGAAAGATTTGTCGTAAACGGGTTCACCAAAATGTAAGAGTGAACCACAAACACAATAGGGCATCTAATTCCACAAAAGATAGGGGGTAAGCTTGTCAGGTTCACCAAAATGTGAGATATAAAATATGGATGAATAGGGTTTAGAATAATGCACATGAAAAAAACCCTAAACCCATAGTTTACACATACATATGAATTCTAAGGGGATGAAATGTAAATCTGGAAATGCTAATATTGAAATGAAGAAATTAAAGTACTCACCTCCGAAAAAGAATCTGTTGAAAACCCCGTTAAACAGTCTTAGAAAACTATTGATTTTCTTGTTGCTCAATTGAAACTGTGAGATCTACAAAACCCAAAAATATTTTTCTTTTCTGAGCTAGGTCGACCTTGACCCAAAATAGGGGTAAGATCTTACCCCGGGGCACAATCTTACCCCAAAAAGTTGACCTTGACCTGCACTGCTTTGATAGAAATTATGTTCACGGATCCTGAAAGTTTGTCGAAAAGGGTATCCAAATTTGTACTGATATTCTCTATCTCACACTTGTACTTGCAAGAAAAAGGGTTTTCTTGTTTGGATGAGGGGTTTGCCTTGGTTAAATCCCAGTTTTGGAATCAACCTTGAAATATAATTGAAATTGAGAATGCTAGCAAGTAGTAGAAATAGATCTAATAATGAATCTATGATATTCAATAGATATGCAATTGCATTTGGAATGTAAAAAAGTATGTTGATATGAAAGCTTGGACTCAACACTAAAAAGCATAAATGTAAATCAAAACCTCCATGATTGTATGCTTGAAATCCACCTTGTAGGAAGAATGAATGGATCTTGAAGATGAACAAAGGATCTTGAAGGGAGATCACATCACCATGATGGATAGATCTAGGGTTTGAATGATGAATCTTAGATGCTTGTGTTGGTTCCCCTTTTCATTTCTACTTGCAGGTTTACACTATGATTGACAACTTAATGTCACTGACTCTATCACCACTCCAAAGTCTGCAAGGAAAAGGGCCAATTAACAAGGATCAAAGAGATCCTCCTACACTTGGAACCTAGATGCTTAGGTGGGTGTACCTTTGATTCACTTCTTGAAAGGAATCACTAAATATTATACATTTATACCCCTTATTAACTAATTTAAAGATTTTATCATTTGTATTTGTGGTGGATGATGATGGACCGCTTCTAGAGAATGGATTAGTGCCTTAACCTAGGGCAAAGAGTCACCCAGTAACATAAATCAACTAAAAACCCTAACTCAAACACCCTTGAACTCAGGATAAGTTCTTTGCCTATTATCCTTCTCACTCCCCAAACCTAATCATCAAGATCCTTATCCAACCATGGACTCACTGAAATCACCCTAAAGACTTTAATCCTAACTTTGTTAGGAACTCCAAGATAATCTCACAATACTCTATGTTTACCATATGCTAACTCACTTTGTGACTTTAACATATATGAATCCAAAATCAAGACAAGAAGATAATCATAAATTTGAGATAGGAATTCAAGTGTATTCTCATTAGAACTTAAAAAAAAAATACATTACCGAGATGACAACTGCTAGGAATAAGACCCAAAATCCAGGGTCTCCTTGTTCAGTCTTTCTATTGATTTTCAACAAGACATCAACAACAACCATACATAAAAAATTCTGCAATATATACCCCTAGTCATCTTGGAATCCAAAAAATAGGATGGAACAAGCTACAGATGACTAGGGTTAAGGTTTCACCCACCAAACCAACTAGAATCAGTCACAATTCAATACAGGGGAGGAAACCCAAGCAACCTGGAGAAAAATAGATCCAAGAATGATCTGTAATTATGGTAATTCCTTGAGAAGGTACTAAAAACCATAGAATTGCCCATATTTGTCAACCTGTTCGGCCACCTGCAACATGCCTCGAGCAAATTTTTTTGTCCATTTCCCCATGGTACAATCCTGCAATCGATCATGAAAACCCTCTGGACAACTCTGCAACAATTGACAAAACTGATTCTACCAAATCTGACCGCTTAAACATTCAATTTCAGTCCTTTCTGTCACTAGAAACCCTCTAAAAATTTGAATTTGAATTATAATGGATAACCAGATAGAATTTAAAATGTGACCGTCGATCCTAGTACTTTCCCGACAAATCAGGCGGTTCACATCATTCTTAAAAATAGTCATGAACCCTTTGAAAAGTCTTTGCCATGCTAGCAGTCAACAACCAATGAAAACCACGCAAGTCAGCACCATCTGACAATGGACCCACAACTTTATAAGCCTTTTAATCGGATGACTGTCTTAAGATCGCATGGCCCAGAAAGATTCCATGCGAACTTAAGACAACTGTACATCTTGAATCTGCCATCCTTTGAAAGATTCAAGCCCACTAACACGTCCAAGGCATCGACCGGCTGACCAATTAAAACAATCCAAATCAACACACCTGGAAACATAGTCCCACTGTAGCCTCATCCCTCTCATGAATGAAAAATGTGCACATCAGCTTAAACTGTCAGAGGACCCACCCATTGTCATCTGAGAATAAAGTAAAATCAATGGTTGGCATAAGATCTCTTAGCTCTGACAAAACCCATAAGATCATACACCAACCATAGATCTTCTACGGATGTCAAGACCCTCAAGGACATGCCAGCAACCAGGTCCCACTGATACTTGCCAAATCATTAGTGAACCCACTGACCAATAAGAAAATGCCACGTCATGTAATTCGGCAGGCGGACAAACAACTTTTTCATCGCACATAGGTCCACCTGACATACTTCCACCTCACCACTCTGCAACCAATAATCAATTGCCACCCATGCACACTTGGCAGTGGACCCACTCTAGTTGGCATGAACATGATGGAGGATCTAATGGCCAGTGCATGATCTCATGGGGGAAGAAGATTCCATGAGATCATATGCCCACCGTAGATCATGAATCTTAGACTGAGATACTGGGCTCACCGGGATAGATGGCGCTTCGTCGCTATACCACTTGTCAGAAACTCTGACAACTTGCAGTCTTGCGAAACAACGACAACCACATATTTTTAAAGGGTGAAACTTAGGAAAAATATTGCGGGAGACTTAGGCTTTAGAGAAAATTATTAAAAAGGGACCCTGACATGAAACCTAACCGTAAAACACATAAAGTGAACCTAACCTTTTAGCACATGGGTTTTTAGGACTTTAGTGACCGAAAAGGTAATGCACAATTAGAACAAGGCTAGGGAAAACTAGGGTTTTTACATGCAATGACTAGATTTTTCAAATTTGAACTAGGGTTTGAGGCCAGGGGCAAGGAAAAACATTGTAGAAACCAGAGGAAGATGATGAAGCCATGAAAAATTTTAAAGGTACTAACAGTGGCTCTATCTAGGGATGTATGCCTCCTACAAGCATAGCAAGGATCTAGAATCACTGGTTAAAGTAGACCACCCATAGGAAAAACCTGAACAATAGAGAGCAACAGGACAAAAACCCTAAAAACTGAGACAAAACAAGATAGGGGGCAGACAACTTTACAAAATTTACAAAATATACAGACCTAACCATTGTTCATGGAAAGAATGATACCTTCAATTGAAGTATTTCTTTAAGAATTGTCCATGAACTGGCAATTATTGAACATAACCATTTAGTTCCTTTGCAATATAAGAATCTTGGCCCCATTTTTCATAAATTAGATATGGCCCTAGCCATATTGGGTCAAATTTTCCATGTTTCCCTTTATCCTCCAATCTAGCATTCCAAATCAACACCAAATTATCAGGTTCAAACTTCTTGTCCACAATCCTTTTGTCATACAAATTCTTGACCTGCAATTGCAACCTAGCATTTTTTGCAACTGATTCTCTTCTAATTTCATCCAGCCTGATGAGGTCTTCAATTCTTAACTGCATTTCATCATCTATATCATCATCATATAACTGAACAAACTCATACATTTCCAATAAGTTGTTCTGAGGCATCCTTGCATGTATCCCATACACTAAGTCAAATGGTGCACAACCAATTGCCTTCTTCACAGTTACCCTATCAACCCATACAACTAATGGCAATTTTGAACTCCATGCTCTTTTATTCTTATCAAGGATCCTCTTAAGGATTTTTATCAAGCTCTTATTTGTTGATTCTGCCTATCCATTCCCTTGTGGATGATAGGGTGAGGAGTATGACATCTGAATTCCTAGACCTTTTTAGAAATCTTTGTATTCAGTAGACATGAAACACATTGCATCATCACTAACAATCCTCTCAGGAAAACCAAACCTTGTGACAATATTATTCAATAAGAAATCAGTCACCACCTTACTAGTTGAATTCCTTGTGGGGATAGCCTCAACCCACTTTGTAAAATAATTAGTGGCAACTAATATCCAAGAATGTCCTCCACTAGACTTGTTTGGTATTTCTCCTATGAAATCTATTCCCCATTGCTGGAAAGGAGCGTGCACCTCAATTGGCCTTAAAGGTACATTACTTGAAGACTTAAGCTTACCAAAGAATCTCTGACAAGCATCACATCTCCTTACCAACTGTTCTGCATCCTTGAAAATTGTGGGCCACTAGAATCCTGCTCTCAAGATTTTTTGAGCAGTAGTTTTACCCATATAATGTCCCCCACAAAATCCCTCATGCATTTCTTTTAACAACTTGTCTGCCGGACTTTCATTCACACATTTCAAAAGTATGCAATCCAAGTTCTTTCTATACAATTTGCATTTTACAATCACATACTTGATAGCCTATAATTTCAATGTCCTTTTCTTATTATCATCCATTTTTGCTATACATTTCATGTTCCTTAAGTAAAATATAACATCTTGATACCAAATACAATCATCCATATCACAAGTGTAATCAATCTCAGTTTGGTTTATCTGATTTGCATCAAGATTGGATTGAGCCATCAATTTTGCCAATCCTTGTCCCCTGACCAATTTGGTAATCTGGACATCAATATTGAATTCTTGAATTCTATTTATCCATCTACATCTCCTTCCAGACACCTCTTGCTGTGAAAAGATATCCTTTACTGTAGCACTAGGCACAAAAGCAATCACAAATACTCCCATTAAATAACATCTAAAATCCTTGACAGCCTTCACTGGTGCATAAGCTTGTTTCTCATTGATATCATATTTCAATTCAGCAGCCTGCAAAGATTTACTAAAAAATGCAATGGGCTGCTCATAACCCTCCTTATTTTTTTGCAACAATACTGCAACAATAGTGTGAAAAGATGTAAAGGAAAAGATATGCATTGGGACACTGTAATCAGGTGCCTTAAGCACATGTGCATCTTTGATAGCCTACATGATACTCTTGAAAGCTTCATCAGGCTCACCCTCCCATTTGATCTCAGATCCTTTCTTCAACATCTTGGATATTGGCCTGGTAACCTCAGCAAAATTTGTAACAAATCTTCTCAAGAAATTCACTTGACCAAATAAAGACTAAATTCCTTTAACATTTTTTGGCCTTTGAATCTTGTCAATGGCTACCACTCTTTCAGGATCAATTCTAACTCCTTGCTTTCCAACCAAGTGGCCAAGCAACTTACCCTCAGTGACACCAAATGCACATTTCCTTGGATTTAATGAGATGCCATATTCCAAAGCTCTCACAAATATTTTTTCTAAATGAGTACACTGGTCATCCTCCTTCTTGGAATAGGCAGTTAAATCAACTTGATAAACAACAAGGAAATCATTTATAAAATCTGAAAAGGAAACATCCATTGCCCTCTGAAAAGTAGCACCAACATTTGTGAGACCAAAAGGCATCCTCACATAAACATATGTCCCCCAAGGTGTAGTGAAAGCCATCTTAAATTGTTTTGATTCATTCACAATTACTTGATTATAACCAGAGAAACCATCCATCATAGACATTAATTTAGATCCAGTCACTCTCTATAGCATAGCTTCCATATTGGGCAGACAATAGTTATCCTTTAATGAGCTGATGTTCAAATTCTTGAAGTCCATACAAAGTCTATGTCATCATTCTTCTTCCTGACAGAGACCAAATTTGACACCCAAGAAGAATGCCTAATGGGCTTGATAATTCCAGCATCTCTTAGCTTCATTAATTCTTCTTGCATTTTAGGTGCCAAAGTAGGATTTATAGGCCTTTTTTTTTGCCTAAAGGGTTTGGTATCTTCCTTCAAAGGAATAACATGTTGAAACAAATCTTCTCTATAAACCTTTAGGTCATCATATGACCATGCAAAAACATGCCTAAATTTTCTTAATAGCTCAATCAATGACTTCCTTACTTTAGGAGACATATCCTTACCAATGTAAACCTTCTTAGGTGCCTCTTGTGTTCCAAGATTTATTTCTTCCAAATTTATATGATCCTCCCTTTTGGTACATATCTGAACTCTGTCTTGATTATCAAATATAGTTTCTAGAACAACAAGTCCCTTAGGAACCTTGTTAGTTCTAAGTTGAATAACCTCATTACCAAGAACAACTTCCTTTCCTTCTGCAATCTCAACCAAGGCTGAACAATCTAACTCTTGACCATGATATTGATCTTCACAATTCAAAAATCTCAAGATATCCTGGTCATCTTCAAAAACTTGCCAATTCTCAACATTATCTGGTATACTAGGCCTAGCCTGAATTTCAACCTTGGAGAGGCCAGCAAAAGTAACATCACTGGGATTGATTGCAATATTGGCCAACAAATCAGCCATCTTGTTATTACTTCTATCCTTCCACTCAATATTGAAGGCATCAAAACACTCAATCAAATCCCAAACAACATTTCTGTATTGCTTCAACCTCTTGTTCTTGGAAGCATATACTGATCTTATTTGGGACACCACCAATTCAGAATCCCCAATAACTTTTATACATTTAATTCCATGCTTTTGTGCCAATCTCAATCCTAACAATAATGCTTCATACTCTACTATATTGTTGGTACAAAAGAAACTCAATGTGAAAGAGAATTTGTAGGTGCTCCCATTAGGAGATATGAGTAAAATACTTGCTCCTGCTCCATCTTTATTGCTAGCACCATCAAAGTACATCACCCACAAATCACCCTTCATAGACCTAGAACCAACCTCATTAGCAATACATGGCAATACAAGCTCCTTTTCAAGTATAGTGACCTCAACTTTGAAAGCATTGACATCAGTATCTATAAAGAAGGTAACCTCATTATCAATATCCTTTTCAATCATATAAGTTACCCTTGGTTCTCTTTAAATCTTAACAAAATTGATCATCAATCTTGAACGTTGCAGAAGAAAGATCACACTGCAAACACCCACCCATGGAAGCACTCCATTTCCTAGATAATAGCATACCATAATGAGGTGGAATGTCTACAACCAAGACACTCATAGTCAATTCTTTCTCAGGATAAGCTGCCAATCTATATGGCATTGCATTTATAGTCCCAATGACTGGTACTTCCCTCTGATCCATTGCACAACATCTACCTTGATCTGTATCAACTTTGAGACCTAACTTCTCCATGATCTTAAAAGGCATAACAGTATTGGAAGCACCAGAATCAATCATACAATTTCTTAATTTCATTCCATTCACAAGAATACTCAAGAAGAATGGATCTATATTCTCAAGGCTAGCATTGATAGAATTATCCAAGTAAATAGGCGGTATGTGAGATACCAATCCTTGGACTTCCACCTCTTTCAAAACTCTATCCTGAGGTTCATTGCATGCAACATCATTACTATGAACATTATCTACCCATGCAATAGCCCTATCTTTATGTTCAAGGATCCTCAACAATTCTGACAATGGAACCTTGATAGTTATCTGAGATAACACAGCCAACATATCAATAGGAGCAGGGGGAGGAATCTCAATCTGCATTGCTTTATTGTCCTTTTATTTATCTGATACATTGGTTGTAGTTGTGACCTTTACTTTTTCAACTTTAGCCATTGTGCCAACTGGCTTTTCTATTTCATTAGAAATTTTTTCAACTCCAACCCCCTTAGGTTCCCACTTTTTACCTTTTACATTTTTGAACCTTGCCGTATGATCATTCTTTGATCTATTTCCACTGAATTCCCCAGAGTTGGTGTTTTTTATAAACATTCCTGCAACTTTCTCATTTGTATTCCTTTCCACCATGCCTCTAGTTTGCACTTGGGCTATCATTGCTGCAGTAATTCTATCCATTTCCTCCTTTGAAGGTCTTCTCAAATTTACTATTTCTGAGGAAGAATTCATGTTACATGTCTTTTCATCAATGTCATCATTATCAGAAAAGATCTCCTGATGGAACAAGGCCCTATTGTGCCTTTTCAAACACACATATGCTTCTTCATCAATATTAGAATCATCTTCATATCCTAAATATGAAGTTTCCATGTTGCATCCAATGTCATCATGATTTTCTTCTTGATCTAACTCCTCATCGTTACCATCCTGATATGCTAACATGGATTGTGCAACCACACAATGTTCTGTAGAATGGGGGGAGTGACATGCTATACACCATGGTGTATCCTCTATAAAATTTATAGAGGATCTTTGTAAAGGATCAGGGACAACTTTATCATTACTTCCTCTTGCAACAGGGACAATAGGCTTACCATCCCTCCATTGGGTGTTGTAGGGATAATTCTGCAATCTATTCTGCCTACTGAAATTGTTGTTGAATTGAGGCTTTTCATTGGTAGGAGCATTGTTAATTCTATTAGCAGGTGCTCTTAAATCCTTCAATGCATTCAACACCTTATCCAATTTATCTTCCTCTTGTCTCTTGTTTCCAACATTTCTTTCATTATCTCATTTATACTTCTTGTCTCCAAACAACTTTGGATCATCTCTTTTTCCACCCAATTTTCCTGATATTTTCATATTGTTTTCAATATTGAAAGCAATCCTAAAAGCATCTATGAGAGTTCTTGGTTCCTTTTCCCTCAAAAAGTATCCCATCTTTCCATCAAATGCATTGAAGTATGTGGTCAGACAAACATTGTCATCTAACCACATGACTTGAAATAGCTTATGCATACCCTTTTGAAATCTCATATTGAATTCAACTACAAACTCATTCTAATTTTTTCTTATAGTGTTGAACTCATTCAACATGAAACTAGCATTAGGCCTATCACCATACTGTTCCTTGAAACATTTCTCAAAAGAATCCCATGTGTCAATACAACGGTTAGGGAGTCTCTTAAACCAATCTCTAGCATCCTCCACTAGAGATTGAACAAATAATTTCATGACTACATCCTCATGCTCTACCTCATAATCATTTAGCATATCAACAAATAACCTAAGGTGTTCCTCACAACTAATGTCATTGTTACCAGAAAACTTAGTTACCTTATCTCTTATATCAGTTGGAAAAGCATTTGGGTAGCCAGGTATTCCATCAAAACTAATTTTCCTATAGCCTTCTAATTGCATAGGTCTTCTTTGAAAACTTGAACTAGTGTTCACCCTAGGATCAACATTTACATTTACATTCCCATCTACTTGTGCATTTGACTGTTGCCTAGGACCAACACCTATCTTAGCAGATGAAGAAGGAATTAACTAGTAGTAGCATTACTAAGTGGAACAGTAGTAGTCATAGATGGCATACCTAGTTCAGTATCAGATGGGCCAAGAGCATTTGCAAATGAAACCTTCAAGAAATGGATCTTTCTTCTCTTTTCTGCAATGGAGGCTTCAACTTTAGCCTTCTCTAATTCTCTTGCAAGGTCCTCATCTTCTTTTCTTCTTCTTTCTATCTCTATGTCCTTATTTGAATTGGGTGGTGGGACCCTTGGTATTGTCAATGATTTTCTTGTTTGATGTCCCACCATCTTTTTCTTTCCTTTTTCACTAGCAACAATAGCAGGCCTAGTGATCTCATGCCCATCTTTATCTTTAGGGAGGGAAGCATAACTTTGAACCTGTCTAACCACAGGGCCCTCTTTATCAAACTCATGGTCTTGTAGCAAGCGCTCCTGCTCACTTCTCAAAGCATCAAGATCACCAAAGACATCATGCTGCAAAGTCTTAGGAGCAGAAGCAAGCATCTTGTTTCTCTCCTTCAACTCATTAATTTTTCTAAGAAGAGATGCTCTTTCTATTAGAGCATTCACTTTCTTAGCTTCTCTCTCCTTTTGTAACCTCTTATGTATGGCATCTTTCTCTGCCAACTATAACCTTAGTGCACTTAAATCATCTGGGTCTATCATAATATCATCAGAACTTGATGACACATCCATATCAGTGAGACTTTGATATGGGAAATGGACCTATCTCAGTCTCATGGGTTGCCTTCTGAACATATCCTCATCAGGATTTAAATTTGGTTCAAAACCCCTTCCTTTAGCTTGTTCATCCTGCCCTATAGGTAATGAACCCTTATCTTGAAATACTGCCTCTGGGGTATCATAAAATTTATCTTCAGAGCTGCCACTATTTGATCTAGAACTCATGTTGTGAATCTTCCTCATTAGAGGATGCATGTGGTGCTCTACTTTTGGTATTTATTTGTTCTCTCATGGGAGCACTAGTAGATTCACCATTTCTTCTGATCCAACTCTTCTTTTCCTGTCTAGGTAATTGTTCCAGAGTAACCTCCAGATTTTTCTTGACAAAGGACCTAGTATTCCTTCTTTTGTCCATGATTTGTAGTTTATAGCACTGGTTTCAACCTTTTGAGTCACCACCCATCAAAGTGGGAAATCTTTTAACTGCATACAACAGGAAAAACAAGAGTCCACTTAAAAAGTTTATCTCTAGACTCTCCCCAGTAGAGTCACCATTTTGTTGGTTCCCCTTTTCATTTCTACTTGCAGGTTTACACTATGATTGCCAACTTAATGTCACTGACTCTATCACCACTCCAAAGTTTGCAAGGAAAAGGGCCAATTAACAAGGATCAGAGAGATCCTCCTACACTTGGAGCCTAGATGCTCAGGCGGGTGTACCTTTGATTCACTTCTTGAAAGGAATCACCAAATATTATATATTTATACCCCTTATTAACTGATTTAAAGATTTTATCATTTGTATTTGTGGTGGATGATGATGGACCGCTTCCAGAGAATGGATCAGTGCCTTAACCTAGGGCAAAGAGTCACCCAGTAACATAAATCAACTAAAAACCTTAACTCAAACACCCTTGAACTTAGGAAAAGTGCTTTGCCTATTATCCTTCTCACTCTCCAAACCTGATCATCAAGATCCTTATCCAACCATGGACTCACTTAAATCACCCTAAAGACTTTAATCCTAACTTTGTTAGGAACTCCAAGATAATCTCACAATACTCTTTGTTTACCATATGCTAACTCACTTTGTGACTTTAACATATATGAATCCAAAATCAAGACAAGAAGACAATCATAAATTTGAGATAGGAATTCAAGTGTATTCTCATTAGAAGTTTCAAAAAACAATACATTATCGAGATGACAACTGCTAGGAATAAGACCCAAAATCCAGGGTCTCCTTGTTCAGTCTTTCTATTGATTTTCAACAAGACATCAACAACAACCATACATAAAAACTTCTGCAATATATACCCCTAGTCATCTTGGAATCTAGAAAATAGGATGCAACAAGCTACGAATGACTAGGGTTAAGGTTTCACCCACCAAACCAACTAGAATCAGTCACAATTCAATACAGGGGAGGAAACCCAGGCAACTTGGAGAAAAATAGATCCAAGAATGATCCGTAATCATGGTAATTCCCTAAGTAGGTACTAAAAACCATGGAATTGCCCATATTTGTCAACCTATTTAGCCACATGCAACATGCCTCGAGCAACAAATTTCATCCATTTCCCCATGGTACAGTCCTGCAATCGATCATGGAAACCCTCTGGACAACTCTGTAACAATTGAAAAAACTGATTCTACCAAATCTGACCACTTAAACATTCAATTTCAGTCCTTTCTATCACTGGAAACCCTCTAAACATTTGAATTTGAATTACAATGGCTAACCAGACAGAATTTAAAACATGACCGTCGATACTAGTACTTTCCTGACAAATTGGGCGGTTCACATTGTTCTTAAAAATAGTCACGAACCCTTTGAAAAGTCTCTGCCACGCTAGTAGTCAACAACTAATGAAAACCAAGCAAGTCAGCACCATTTGATAGCAGACCCACAACTTTATAAACCTTTTAATCAGACAACTATCTTAAGATCACATGGCCCAGAAAGATTCCATGCGAACTTAAGACAATCGTAGATCTTGAATCTGCCATCCTTCGAAAGATTTGGGCCCACTGACACATCCAAGGCATCGATCGGCCGACCAATCAAAACAATCCAAATTAGTACACCTGGCAATATGGTCCCACTGTAGCCTCATCCCTCTCGCGAATGAAAAATGTGCATGTCATCTTAAACTGTCAGAGGACCCACCTATTATCGTCTGGGAATAAAGTAAAATCGATGGTTGGCGTAAGATCTCGTAGCTTTGACAAAACCCATAAGATCATACACCAATTGTAGATCTTCTACAGATGTCAGGACCCTCAAGGACACGCTAGCAACCAGGTCCCACTGACAATTGCCAAATCATCAGCGAACCCGCCGACCAATAAGAAAATGCCATGTCACGAAATTTGGTAGGTGGACAAACAACTTTTTCATCGCACATAGGTCCACCTGACATACTTCCACCTCACCACTCTGCAACCAATAATCAACTGCCACCCATGCACACTTGGTAGTAGACCCACTCTAGTCAGCATGAACATGATGGAGGATCTGACGGCCAGCGCATGATCTCATGGGGGAAGAAGATTCCATGAGATCATACGCCCACCGTAGATCATGAATCTTAAATTGAGATACTGGGCCCGCCGGGACAAATGGCGCTTTGTCGCTATACTGCTTGTTAGAAACTCTGACAACCTACAGTCTTGTGAAACAATGACAGCCACAAATTTTTAAAGGGTGGAACTTAGGAAAAATACTGCGGGAGACTTAGGCTTTAGAGAAAATTATTAAAAAGGGACCCCGACATGAAACCTAACCTCGAAACACATAAAGTGAACCTAACCTTTTAGCACATGGGTTTTTAGGACTTTAGTGACCAAAAAGGTAACTCACAATTAGAACAAGGCCAGGGAAAACTAGGGTTTTTACATGCAAGGGCTAGATTTTTCAAATTTGAACTAGGGTTTGAGGCCAGGGGCAAGGAAAAACACTGCAGAAACCAGAGGAAAGATGATGAAGCCATGAAATTTTTTCAAGGTACTAACAGCTTGAACCAAATCCCTTCAAAGGATTGAATGCTCGAATCCTTGATCTTCAATGGAGAACTTGAATGCTTGAATGGATGATTTATTGAATGCTTTCTTGCTTGATTTGCTTGAGAGAAAACTTGATGGATTGTGGATGCACTTGATTGATTGAGAGATGGATTGAAATGAGAGGAGAAGACTTCCTTTTATAGTGATCTAGGGTACAAACTCCTAGAGAGGCCAACATATGAGAAATAAATTCCCATTGGGCCCATACCCCTAGAAATGGACCTAGATTAAATATAATTTAAGAGTTTACCATTCTGAAATCTTGAAACAGTTGACCCAAAAGCAGGAAAATAAACTTTCTGAAGCCCGACATCTTGAAACCTCTGGAACTTGAAATCTAGACCCAGGGTCAGGGTCAAGGTAGACTCTGACCTAGGTCAAGATCAAGGTCAACCTTGACCTAGGTCAGGGTCGAGATTGAACTTGACCCAAAAGGTCAACCTTGACCCTGAGGTCAAGAACCTCAAATTCATAGTGCCAGGTGCCAGAAACATGTTGGAAATAAGGAGAAAACAGGGCAGAACATGGGAAAAATCCAAAAGCAAGCCAGGGACCTATCTAAGGCATTTGACAGGACCCCAAACCACCTACTTGGAGGGATAAACTAGTCCTAAATGGAAGTGCTTCAATTTCTGAATACATAGGTATTTTTAGGATTTCGTCTATTTGTTATTCAGATTTAAATTAGCATGTTTTCTATTTTATTTCTAAATGCATATAAACCCTTTCTAATCTTCACTTCATATCACCATTATTATTTCCCATTTCAAAACTACATCAGCAAAGTCACTACCTCATTTATCACTTAAGTCACCACTTGAGCCTATTGGGACATCTTCCTTCCAAATGAACAATCTTAAAAAAGAGAGGTCATGATCTACCCCTTTTGCATTGCTTCCCTTTTCATATTTTACATCTCCCTTACTTTGGGGTTATGAAAACTAATTATTTTTCAACCTCATCAAGGAATTCATATTTCATCTTCATTTTCTCACTTTGATTCATTTTCTTAAAATAAAAAACCCTTTCCCTTATTATCTCTTGAATCTTTTGTTAAACACAAATTTCTTGAAATATTTCTTCTTGATGAAGTCATCATCACTCAAAAGTTCTCTACAAATCTCCACCCTTATATCCTATATCAATCCACCAACCTCATATGGCTCCTAAAATTGAATCCCCTTCTAGACATGAAATTCATGAGGGGGAGGGGTTTCTGTACTTGGGCAATAAATCCTTCATAGAGTGTGTTAAGAATTTCCCTACTTAGAGAGAACATTTGAAAGGGTACTATGGCTTGAGGGATCTTTGGAATATCAGAAGGACATGATCCTAATGATGAAGTAGCACCCATGGGATCTTTAGAAGATGACGCAATCAATTATTTAGGGGGTTGTAAATAAATATGAGGAGATGGTTGTGAAGTTGCAAGAGTGTGGGGAAAAGATGCAGATGCTTCCTCAAAACTAGGTTGAGAGGATTGAACTAGGATTTGGGTGGGGAGGCTGCTCCAATAGGTTATCCAATAGATGATGGTGAGGATTCAGATTCCACCTCAATAGGAGTAGGCCTAGGCTCCTCAAATATTGTAGATATTTGATGAGGAAGAGGAATGTTATCAACATCTCTATATAAACTTAAAAGAATCTTCATATTAAGTACTATAGAAACTACCATATTATATGCAGGAGTATAATTACCTTGTTTCCCCTTCTAATATTTTGCAGATCATATTTTATACCATCTTTCTCTCATCTCTAGGACATATTAGTATTCCTTGACATTTCTAATTTAGTCTTCAAGTTCATCATATTGGTGTGCAGGGGCATTACATAAAAATTCCTTTTATAAACAATTCTAGATCGTAATTCCTATGAGTAGCTGTGGGAAGATGATATTCATTCAATTTACCTAGAATAACTCAAATCCCTTTCTACTCAAGAAATTATATAAAACTTTGATGAATACTTGATATGGGAAAAATTATCCTCTCCTATGAGTTCCCCTTACAGTAGAAACATTTGCAGAAACTGTTTGATTTATAATTTCAAGGAATGCAATCCTATCTGGCACTATTATTAGTAAAGTTCTTGGTGATATTGATCTAATTTATGAAACCAGATTACAATACCTGGTGTAATACCTGCAGTATTGTAGAATTCAACACGAAAATTGATAAGATCAACAACAAGATTGCAAACCAAAAAGTGTTCCATTCCATTCGAATATTGGAGTTTATACAAATCTGATGGATCCAAAGGGTCACAATAATCCCTTGGAATCGAAATGAAGAGTCATCATAATGTTTATTACAAATAAACTATTAAAACTATCAAAATTTATCAAAAAACTAAATATAAAATTTAGGTCCACTTGGAGAAGGCATAACTTTCACATCCTAGCTCCGAATTACGAACCGTTTAATGCGTTGGAAGGGTATTCAAATAATCTCAAACCAAATTTTGGAAATAGTGATTTTCCATCTCTATCTCCGGGCACCATTTTTTCCCAGAAATGCACTGAAGACCCTCAAAATTGCATTTTACTAAAACATATGAAATTTTGAAAAATTAGATTTCAGTATTTTCCCAATTTAATCCTGAGCATTCCTCCCCCCTTAAGAGGCAATGAGCCCCATTGCACTAATCTACTACACCAAATGAGGAAATTGTTCTTCAATTTGTTCCTTAGTAAACCACTTGCCTTGATGAGAATGCTGGCCTGCTCGAACCACCCGATACAAAGGAATATTCTGATTTCTCAAAGTCTTTAAAATGATTTCAGTAACATGGTCACACTGGACTGGAACAGTAGTAGATGGATTTAACCCTACAGCTTGGATGTGTTTAGTAGCTTGGGAAATATCCAAAAAAGGAGGAAAATAGGGTCTCAACAATTCCACATTGAAAACTGGATGCAGTCCCAAAAATGATGGCAAATTAAGTTCAAAAGCATTCTCACCAACTTGTTTCACAATAGTATATGGGCCATAATGAAGAGGATGAAGCTTCCTATTTGGTCTGTGCAGGCGCTCTTTTTGAAGATGTAACCATACCTTGTCACCAATCTAAAACTGATGAGGAGTTCTATGTTTATCATGCCATTCCTTAGACTTCTGATTACTCTGCTCCAAGATCTCATGAACTTGTTGTTGTAGGTGTCTAATGTTATCAATGAATTTTTCTGCTTTATCTACCTCCTTGTCACCATTCAATGGATTTTTAGATTGTAGAGATGGTATTGATACATCAATAGGTGCCAATGGTTGGTACCCAAGGGAAACCTCAAATGGATTGTGCCTTGTAGTACTATGGAGTGCACGGTTGTAGCTGTGTTGCACATAGGGTAAGCTTTCATCCCATGTGTGAGGATGTTTGGAATGATACATCCATAAAATATGAATAATCATTCGATTCACCACTTCTGTCTGCCCATCTATTTAGGGATGGAATGCTGTGGACTTTGTCAACTTGGTGTCCATTTTAGCCCATAGTGTAGACCAAAATTTACTAATGAACCTGCTATCCCTATCAGAAATAATGGTTTTTGGCAAACCAAAATGAACCCAAACATGTTCAAAAAATAGCTTGGCAGTATCTTCTGTAGAAATCATCTTTTTACATGCCACCATGATAGCCATTTTAGAAAACCTAGCTACCACAACATATACACAATCATGCCCCCGCTTGGTAGTTGGAAGTCCAAACATAAAATCCATTGAAACTGACTACCATGGTTTATCAGGAATAGGTAATGGTAAGTATAGACCTAGCTTACAGTTTGCTAGCTTTGTAATTGCACAGGCTGCACAAGCTTGTATATGTGAAATGATATCCTGCTTCATTTTTGGCCAATAGAAATACTTTTGAAGGATAGTAGTAGTCTTACTAATACCAAAATGTCCTGCAACATGACTGTAGTGGGCTTCCCATATCATTTTTTGTCATTCCTTTGTGGGTACACATATGTGACCATTATGGCAAAGCAACCCATCCTGCAAGTAAAAATCAGGGACAAACTTTCCTTCTACCAAATTACTATAGATGTTAGTAAAGTCAGGGTTAGTACCATATAGTTGTTCCCAAGTTGATGCTTGATGACCACATGAATCCAACACTATTGTCAAACCTACAATTGGAAGCCTACTCAAACAATCTGCCACCTTGTTACTGCTTCCTTTTTTATGATGAATGTTGAGGTTAAATTGTTGTAGATAGGCTGACCACTGTTGATGTCTATCATTTTGTAGCTTCCCTTATGTTTGCAAGAATTGAAGTGGTTTATGGTCTGTATGTATAACTATTTCCTTTCCCAGTATATAGTGTTTCCATTGTCTGCAGGCCTGAACAATGGCATACAACTCCTTATCATAGGTGGGCTACCTACGTACTGTATCAGAAAAAGTTTCATTGTGATAGGCAACAGGATGCCCATGTTTCATGAGTACCACACCAAGAGCATAATCAGATGCATCTGTTTCTATCTCAAATGCTTGATGTAAATCTGGAAGGACCAATACTAGTGCTGAACATAGTCTTTTCTTTAACTCCTCAAATGCTTGTTGCTTTGCCTTTGTCCACTGAAATTTTGCTTGTGCTCCACCCCTTAGTGATTGATTAAGAGGCCATGAAATATATGAGAAACCAAACACAAATTTGTGATAGAAGTTGGCTAAGCCCAAGAAGTTGCGAAGCTCTGTGAAATTTTTAGGACATGGCCAATCTCGGATTATTTGAATCTTTGCTGAATCAACATGAACACCCTTAGTATCAATGATAAACCCTAAGTATTGAATACTTTGTATACCAAAAGAACACTTCTCAATGTTGGCATAAAGTTTGTGTTTTTTTAGAGTTGAAAGCACTTGTTCAACATGCTGCAAATGCTCAGACCAAGTTCTACTAAAGATGAGTATATCATCCAAATAAATAACCACAAAAGAATCAATGAATGGTCTAAGCACATCATTCATCAATCTCATAAATGTTGTTGGGGCATTTCTGATGAAGGGTGCTCCCCTTAATACCACAAACACATAACAAAAATAGAGAAACAACAACAATATGCAAGAATGAAAAATTGGCTTCTTATTATCTCCACAAATGTGGAATTACAAACTTTCAGAATTACAATATGCAAAGCCACATGGGCATTCCCTTACAATATTCTGTAAGACAAAGCCTCAAATCAATACCCAGATCTACTACTAGAACTGCCCTAGACAACACTACGGGCCTTCTTTATATAGGCATTTTCCACCGCCTGAGAAGGTTTCAAAAATTTAACCCTTAGGGCCGACCAAAATTAAAATTATTTTATTTTTCAATTTATTACATCAAAGTCGGTTCAAAATAACATTTGAAACCTGAACAAAAATTTTGAAGGAAAATTATTTTCTGCCATTTTAGGTGACCCAACTTCTAGATACCATAAGTCATCACCAGTTGACCCGATGGACTATTATACCCCATTTCGAAAAGGCCATGAAGCACTCTATAGGCTTAACTCATGCAAGCGCCTATCACCCAAATTTTTGACCTCATTCGGGGCCTCTAAAGCCTTCAAAACTGAGTTCAAAGTTTCTATACCCTACTGCCAATATCAAAATCTTCAATATCTTCAAAACTAGACCTGATCTAGCCATGAAACTTTACTGGCAGGTTGATATGACTGAGATGAACCTCCACATGTAAAATTAGAACATTCTGAGATCGTATGACCAACTTACTAAAAATAGCAAGTTTCCATAAATAGCAGCTCTGCACAAGATAACCCTTATTGAATACAAAAATAGAAATATTTTTGGGTGATGCAAGATTGCTCTTACACCCAGGATGCTCCTGTATCAATTTTTTAGGCCAAAAGGCATGACCAACCATTCAAACAAACCTTCCTTAGATTTAAATGCAGTCTTCCACACATCTGCTGGATCAATTGGTACTTGGTGGTATCCAGACTTCAAGTCAATTTTTGTAAAGAAATTAGCTCCCCTAAGTTGGTCCAACAAATCATCAATTTGAGGGATAAGATATCTATTCTTAACCCCTATAATCAATACAAAGCCTCCATGTCCCATCTTTCTTTTTGGCAAGGATAATTGGACTGCCACAAGGTGAAGCACTTGGACGAATGTGTCCTTTCTGAATCAACTCCTGAATTTGTCTCTTAATCTTATCATTTTCCAAAATTGACCTCCTATAGATTGGCTCATGTGGTAGTGGTGTGCCTGGGATTAAATCAATAGAGTGCCTGACTTGACAGTGTGTTGGTACTCCCACCGGTGGTTTAAACACACTATGATACTCTTTCAAAATTTTATCCATCTGATTTTGTTGATTTTCTATTATGGTTACCTTAGCATGTGTATTAAGAACAACTGACTTTGTTTGTTCAGGGCGAATCATGAGTAGAACAAAAGCTCCAGTTTGAGAAATCAAGTGTTTACATTGTTTAGCACTAATTAAAGAAGCAGTTTATGTTGGACATACCTCTGGTATTCGATACCTCTTCCCACCAAGCTTGATTGTAACACTACATGGCCTAGACTCATACACCCCATGCCTCTGATACATGTATGGCTGCCCCAGCAAGACATCGCATACATCCAATGGTGCTACATCACATATCACTTCATCCTTGAAAGGCTTGATTGAATATGGCAGATGGCACTGTTGATTTATCTGAATATCTTGTCCCTCATTTACCCATCCCTAGAGATCAAATTCTTTTGACTCCCATTGTCAACAATAAAATGCAGAGGCTTTCCATCAACCCACATCTGTGAATGAAAAAGTCTCTCTTCATCTTCACGGGGCAATACTTTAGCAGTTCCAACTAGGACATATGGGTTTGCATCTATGATGGAATCATTCTCCTCTTTCTCAGAATTATCTATTGGTGACGATTCAGGTTCATCTTCCTCTCGTATTTCTGTCATCAAATTTTTAATACTTCGACAATCCTTTGTATTATGGGTTGGGGACTTATGCATCTCACACCACATGCCTGTGTCTGTTTGTGTCTTTTTAGTAGACCACCATGTTTTCTTGGGTGAATTTGAATGAGGTTCCTTGGTCACCTATTTTCCTACAAATTTATTGGCACCTTCAACCCTTGGCTTGTTGTTTGCAAAGTAGTCCCTCTTCCCTTTCTGCTTGAATTTCTCTTCAATTTTTGTAGCATATTTATAGGCAGTTGCCAATGTCTCAATATTAAAAAATTCCATCTTTTTTTGAATATACCTGTGTAGTCCACTCCGATATTTCAAAATTTGATGCTTCTCTGAATCCTCAATACCAAGTTTTGCTAAAAGTGAATGAAATGTATTGGTGTAATCTTGCACAGACTGATCCCTCTTTTGTCGAAGAAGCTGCCATTCTATGTATTTTTGCTCATATACATCCTCCAGAAAATAAGCTTCTTTTATGTATTCCACAAATTCTCCCCATGTGGGCTTCTTATCAAGAGATATTATAAAACCATCTTCAGCAACTGATTCTCATTCTTTATTTGCTACTTGGGTTTCCCACACTAATTTCACATGGGTTTCTGCTTTGAGGAGAGCAAATGTAATTTTTTCTACATCTGAGAAATTATTTACAGAAAAATATCTATCCAACTTTGCTAACCAATTATCAACAACTTCAGAATCAATTTTTCCTTCAAAATTTGGGATGTCAAAATTCACCTGCACTTTGAAAGGGGTATTCCCATGAAATGATGTTCCTGATTCAAAGGGTTTTTGATTCTGTAGGATGTGTGAAAATGGACTCATAATCTCCTCTCGTTGCTTATTTAAAGCTTCCTCCACTAACTTCTTAATAGCATCGTCTGACATCTTCGATCATGTGCGTCTCAAAGGTGGATATTCTGACAAATCTTGTGTATCCAAACCTAATCTTTGGTAGGAAGACCTTGTGTAAATTGGCATAAAAGAGCATTCCCGCTCTGATACCACTGATCTGATTTATGAAACCGGATTACAATACCTAGTGTAATACCTGCAGTATTGTAGAATTCAACATGAAAATTGATAAGATCAACAACAAGATTGCAAACCAAAAAGTGTTCCATTCCATTTGAATATTGGAGTTTATACAAATTTGATGGATCCCAAGGGTCACAATTAGCCCTTGGAATCGAAATGAAGAGTCATCATAATGTTTATTACAAATAAACTATTAAAACTATCAAAATTTATCAAAAAAACTAAATATAAAATTTAGGTCCACTTGGAGAAGGCATAACTTTCACATCCTAGCTCCAAATTGCAAACCGTTTAATGCATTGGAAAGGTATTCAAATAATCTTGAACCAAATTTTGGAAGTAGTGATGTCCCATCCCTATTTTCAGGCACCATTTTTGCCCAGAAATGCACCGAAGACCCTCAAAATTGCATTTTACTAAAACATATGAAATTTTGAAAAATTAGATTTTAGTATTTTCCCAATTTAATCTTGAGTAGATATAGAACTTCCAAATACCCTAATTATTGTATGGTCTTTATAACAGAACAATGATCCCCAATTATGATCCAATTTAATATCTTTTAGTCTTAAGAACTTCTTAACCCTTTTTGTCAACCCCCGTGAAAAAATCCATTCAACTACCTCATTAATCTCCTTACAAAGTAATTTTCAAATTTGATATAGGATGAACCTTGAATATCCTTATTCTAAATATAATTCCATTCTTTGATTGGTACACTTTCACCTTGAATTTGAGGCTCAAAATGGAGCTCTTCATCGCAAACATTGAGCCCATTCCATAATACAATATACATCAATATAGAGTAGTACCTAAAATTTGAAGTTTTATTTTCACTCATGTTTATCAAAGCCTTGTGCATCATGTCAAATAACACTGCAACATTTAATAAAAATATCTATGTGTGCCAATTCCTTGTATATCTAGACATATTGTCAAATTCCAATTTGGAATGTTAGTTATTTCATCTTCACCATAGCTTTAGCATAAAGTATAGTAAGTGTCCTTTGGGTATTGAGAAAATAAATCAACATGATAAGGCAACTTATCATTTTGGCCCAAAGCCTTCTTTGTTGTGTTTGACAAGTGTTTTCGCCTATGAAGAGGAATCTTACCTCTATATATTTCATTATGCTTATCAAAATCAACTCTTCTTGATAAACAAACCACCATTGTCTTCCTATTTATGGCATAAAGGTCCTTTTAATACTCTCCTTGGTAATCTTCACCAATCCTTTCCTTCAAATGAAAAAACCTATCTTGTATTAGGGTTATACCTCCTAGCAATTGATATCATCAGATCAACATTTACAAAAACATTTGGGACTATAAGACTTGCAAAATTGGAATCCAAAATATTCCTAAGTGGTACTCCCCATCTTTTTTGTTGTAATTTATCCTCCACTAATCAAAATGACCATTACCATTTGAATTCAAACATTAGAGTTGCAACAACTAATAAGCTGCTTTGACATTCAACCAATTAGAGAGCATTATAATATCGAGGAGATTTCTACCTTAAAAAATTATGGTTTGGCAACTAGAAATGGGGTTACACTATTAATTCCATCATGAAAGTTGATATAATCTCACCAATGTACAGGATTATAGACTGTCGATCATCAAGAAGATGACTACTAGATAACCAGACCTTGACCCTTTGACTGTTTTAATCATGCAAGTGCACATCATCCTCAACCATTGATCATAGTTTAAATGATTGAGATAAAATTACTTTGTATATGGAAGCTGCTAGGGAACCATGAGCACAGTCACTGAAATTTGAACACTTTTCACATCATGATTCAATTGAGGATATGAGTTGGCATTAGTAGGGCCGAGCTGTGACTTGTTGACTGTGCACTTACACCCTTAGCTTAAGTGATAATTTTTTTCATAATCATGAAACAACACATTGATGTGTCTAGATAAAGCCAAAGTTTAAGGTCAAACATAAAACCAGTTAATAAAATAACCAGACTAATATGGAATGATTACATATATGACTTGAAAGGCTCAAGCTAGTAATAATTGATGGGTGAATCCGCTAGACACAAAATCATATAATACAAAGGCTTTAGATGTTTAACCGTTTGAGCTAGGAAAGATAGGACATGGGGCCACTCACTAGGAAAATATAATGGGATTAGTTTAGGACTCAAGTGACTGGTGACTGATTACAAACAATAAAAAACTAAACATAACAAAAAAAATCTTAACTTCTAGGGTTTAGAGTTTTAGAAACTATTAAGATATTGAGGATTTTAGGAGTTTTAGATTACTTATAAAGCATAATCAAAATATGAAAAAGGACAAAAAAAAAAAGAACTCCCAACATTGGTTCTTTTAGGGGATAATTGATCAAACTAATGAACATGAGGATTCAAATCTCTAGGATGCAGACTAAGAAGCAAAACAAGTAAACACCTAAAACCTAAACTATATACAAGTATTTACAAATATGCATGCTTGTTAAATTAAATTAATAACTTTTTTATGAACTATACATGCACTTCAAATTCTTGAATTATACCACTAACATTCTGTGGGAAATATGAATCCCACATGTACTTTTCTATAACAACATATGGCCCCAACCACAAGGCTTCAAATTTTCCATGCTTGCCCTTATCTTGAGATTTTGCATTCCACGTCAAGACCAAATCATTGAAATTTAAATGCCTTGAAGTTGTTCTCTTGTCGAATAAATATTTAGCTTGCTCCCGTAGTTTTAAATTTTTCTTTTGAGCATCTCTCCTTATCTCATCTAACTTTGTTAGTTGTGTCATCCTTTGTTGCATTGGATCTAATATGTCATCATCATATTCTTGAATAAATTTATATATTGGAAACATATTATTTAGTAGTTCATTCCACATACAAGCTCAAAAGATGACTTATTTTTTTTAATAGTAACATTGTTTTCCCATAGAGAAATCTTAAGATTAGAGTCCCATGCATTTTTGTTTTTATCCATAACCCTTTTAATAATCTTCATTAGACTCTTATTGCTTAATTCTCTTATGTCATATGAACTACATAAATCAAGAAAATCATCATACCTAAAACAAATTGCATTATCCATAATCAAATTGATTAAGAGTCCAAACCTAATTATAATATTTTCAAGAATAAAATCCATTACAACCTTGCTTGTTTCTTTCTTTGTGGGGATCAATTTGGTAAAATAATCATAGCAACAAGAATACACTTATGTCTACCACTTAATGGTTGATTGAATTCTCCTATAAAATCAATATTCCAATGACAAAAAAGAGCATCGTACTTCATAGGTATTAATGGTAGCACACTTGGAAATTTGAATTTTCCTAAAATTTTCTAACATGATTCACAACATATTTTGACATGCTATCCCATTTCTTTGGCAACATAATAGATCATGTCCACGTTCATTCAATTGGTCATATTTTGTCATTCTATTTCATGGACTGATTATGTGTTGGATATTGCATGTAAAAGCAGCTTTGCATAGATATTCATATTCGTTTTAAGCCGTCTTAGCTGGGTAACTTGTATGAATCTATTTAAAGATAACATGTGGAAATGGTTTTATGACCGATTCATTTTGGGACACAATACGTATGTTTTGGATGAAATATTGTATGAGAGGATTGGTATACATGTATATATATTTCACGTATTTTGTAAGGTTGAATGAATGAAGTATGATATGATATGTTTGTGATAAAAAATATATGAAGTACACAAATTCTGTATACTGTGCTTTATTAGAACTATACCTCATGCATGCTTAAGATGCAATCATAAAAAAGTATTTTGTAATATTGATAATGAGTAAATATTTTTGGTAGTGAGCCTTATAAGGGAAGTGAACCCCGTGGTAGTGAACCACTATAATATTTTGTAATTGGTTATAAGATATTGATATCTAATCCTTTTCATAGTTTTACTCAATATCGGGTTTCTATGTAAAATATTGGTGTTATTGATTATCTATTGTTTCTCATGTTTAAATTCACTTTTTGCAATTAAATATGCTATATAGATGTTTGTCTGATAATTTTAATACTTTAAAGGGAATAATAATTCACTCCCTACTCTCAATATTCTAGATGTTCAATAATTGGTATCATAGCAAGGTCCTTTGATTGCGCCTAACAACTTGAAGGAGATCTTCTAAGTTGAACATATGACACCTAGATCATCTCTAGAAGAGTTACTAAGTGAAGGACAACTTGATGAAGATGAATAACTTAAGACAAATATTTAAGATCTTCAAAATTTAGAGAATGAAAATAAAGATCTAAATGAAAACATCAAATAAACAAATGAATGTATCAAAAAATTGAGGGAATAGATCAAGAAATTCAAGGAAATGCATAAAGAGGTTATAAAACAGTTGAAACAAGCAAATGATATGATTATCAATCTATAGTTACAAGTTGAAGAAGACAAAAATACCAAAGAGTTTCTAAATGGAATTATTGAGAACAAGATAAAGGAATGTAAGAAATTAGAGAAAAAAGTGGTATTTCTTAAATTAGATATGGAAAAGAGATAGAATTAGGAAGACAAATTCAAAATGAGTGTTGTGAAGCTTGATAAATTAACAACTGTACAAAAGACTCTGAAAGAATAAAATAGTTTAGGGTTTGAAACTAGTGAATACTCACATCAAAATATCAAAGACAAAGGGAAATATAGTCTAACAAAAGACACACAAACTATTTCACCAACTGCAAAAATCAACCAAGGAAAGAAAATTCAAAGTAAAATAGATCAAACAAGAATTCCTCTAATCAAGAAACATGTTGGTCAAAGGTACACCTCTTTTAATGATTGTTTTTAATGCAATAAATTTGGACATAAGGAAATGGAATGTACAGAAGAATAATATCAAAATGCTAAATCCTTTTTTGATCAATGCTTTACTTGTAAAATGTTTGGTCATAAGGCTAGACAGTGTAGAATTCAAATTATGAACAATCAAAATAGTGGAAGAAATGGATCGTTCAATGATCACTATTATGTATGTAATATTATTGGACACAAGGCTAACCATTGTAGATCTAGAAAAAATAGAGATAATACTAAACAAAGAAATGTTAAGTGCTATGATTGCAATAGATTCAAACATATTACAAAGTTCTACAAAAACAAAGGTATTAAGATGAATGACCTAGTGAAAAGGATAAATGTGGAAGAAGTAAAAAATGAAATGAAGAAGATTTGGAAAAGGAAAGAAGTAACTACACCCAACTTTGGTGCAAAGGTTTGCTTTAATAACTAAGTAAATAGGCTTTGAATTAGAGGGAGATAAAAGGAAAATCATATACCCCTACCAAAGAATGGCATGCTATCATCACAACATGAAGACTCAAAGACACAATGTGTAAAATGATGAAATACTCTTGTTAGTGAAGATTTTGGAAGGAAAGATTAAAATGTAGTAATTTATAAAAGGAAAAACAATGATAGTATGAGCACAAAATATTTAGCAGCTTTTTCTCTATGCATTTATTACTTATACTACCAGTTCTATGAGCTCTTAAAAGAGATTTTTAATTGATATTTTACTCATTCAAAGACAAATAAGTCCAAGGAGAGAGATTTGAAGAGCATGTGTGAGGGTTCTGTCAGAGAGAAAAAGGGTATTTTTCATGCCTTAGTTTCTAAATAATATATTTTTGCTATACTCCTAACATAGTTGATGTTGTTGATCAATCCAATCCAATATTCAAAAGACATCACAATAAATCAATTTAGAATGACCTAATGGGTGCATTATCCAACATAACATCTGGGGTTTCACCGATAGAAGATATTACAACATATATTTATGTCAAAATTAAAAAATATTATCATTATAATCATGCCAACATGTGATATAATGACATAACAAATAGTTTTGAAGGGAAACTTAATTCTAGTGCCCTAGTTGAGAAAAGAATGAATGTATGGAATTATTTTCCTGACTTCTTCTATGATGAAAAATGGTAGAGAATGGAAATTAGCAGAATCCATAATGAAATTGTGTGGTTGGACCAACCTTGGATAATCCTTGAGGAAGTGATAAGAGAAATTACCGGTCTTTGGTCCACCAGAACAGTTCCTAAGTTGAAGGCTATGAAGAACAAGGAGGTTGAAAAATTAACTAAAGAAGTTCCTAATGGAAGAACATTATCATTTAACATAATTGAAAAACTTGTGACAAAGCATGCTTCTCTGATGATTGATAATAAGATTTATCTCACAAATAGAGAAAAATCCATGTCTTCTACAATTAACATGACATATAGTCAATTTGAGGTGCCAATATCAAGAGTTTTTCTCCAACAATCTTTTGATAACCTCTAGGAGGTCCTTTTTGTGGAATCAACCCCTATATTCCCCTAGGGGTAATAGTCAAATGAAAAATTTAAGTTAACCTTGTATTGGTATGCCCACTATATAAGTTAGGCAGAGGAAAAGGTGAGACCATTTCCACATAATAGAGAAAAGGGAATTCCAAATATGGTGACATTATGATCCTCTAGAAAGAGGATGCTCACATTCGTAGTGCAATTTATACAAGAAATAGCCTTAATCCACCTTGTATAGTAATCCACTATGGTGAGAATGAACTTGTGGCCGAAAAAAGAGTTGGGGTTGATTACACCAATAAAGTCCAAATCCCATTTGGAAAAGTCCCTTACTTCATACACTAGTTGGAGAAGAATTGTGGAATTCTGCTTCCTTGAGGAAAGAGTTTGGTAGGTGTGACAATGCATGACATGGTCATGAACTTCCTTGAAGTTCTAGGGCTAGTAGTAACCAAACAAAAGTATTTGGTATGTAGTGGCATCAGAAGGGCCATGTTTGGTTCTGAATTTCTCACGGAATCCCTCGATCATATTCTATGCTTGATCATGATCTAGGCATCTGAGGTAGATTCCTTTTTAGTTATGGAATAATAGGTTTCCCTTATTAAACATGTAATGGGAACTCACGAGTCTTAGTGACCAATGTTTAGCAATAATGAGTCCTTCTAAACATCATTTGTTGAGTAAGAGGTAGACTAGGTTGATATATCAAGGGTCCTAGGTGAAGGATTTAATAGTGCACTGTTAAAGGTCAATGTGAGGATTGGCTTCCACTATGGTCTAAGACAAAAAATGACCTCAAATTAATTTCATTAGTTGTATTTCCATATTAAAATCCTAGAGGATAGCCATCCAATTTCTACCATTTTCTCAAAGCTCACTCTATGGAAGCATGGATTCAACAACTTGGTTAGGCACAACCGCGTATACTTTTCTTCATAAAATGTAGTGCTTGAATTTCTTAACTGCTCTTACTAAAGAAAATGATTTCTTTTATAATGTAGAATAATGGATTTCCATATTCTTGAAAGGGAAACTCATTAAGGCTATTGGTTTCTCATCCCTATCCTTCCTTTGGGTCAAAATTGTGGCACCAAAGTGTTGAGAGGAAAATGAATATATGTGGAAGGGTATGGTATAATCTAGGATAGCGAGCACTAGAGCATCTACTATGAAGTTTTTTATTTTATTCAAGGTATCTTAATCCTTGTGAATCTATTTTATCTTGGCATCCTTCTTCACCATTTCATTCAAGGGTTTCATGATCTTTGTGAAACTAGTGACGAATCTTCGGACAAAGTTTATCTTCTCAAAGAAGGATCTCATTTTTTTCTTACTTCCAATTAGCATTTACAGTTTGAGAAATTCCTCAACTCACTTAGGGTCTATGGATATTAATTCTTTTTAAATAGTGTGACTGAGGATTTTTACTTTGGTGAACCCAAATATACATTTCTTGGGATTAAGGGAGATACCAAGTATTCAACATCTCTCTAGGACTCTTGAAAACTAAATGTGGTGGTGTTAGGCCCAAAATGAGGCAAACACAACTGAGAGGGGAGGGGGGTGAATCAATTCTGTACACCTTAATTTTTTAATTCAACTTTAGTCACTTATATCTGAAAGATAAAAAATAATACAAGATCCACAATACATAATAAAAACCACCAAGACTTGTTCTTAAGGAAACCTAGTTAAGGGAAAACCTCGGTGGGAGTCAAACCCACTAGATGAATGTACTATACTAAAAGCACTACCTAGTTAAAAGAAAATAGAGAACAAAGGATGCACTTGCAACCATAGTCTTATAACCCAATCTACAGGCTCACTTCCCAGAGCACACTTCTCACAATCTCAGATATGGTCCTCAGTTAGGTTCACTGATCATCTATCTTTAATTACAATAGGGTGGACAATAGTCCATTACAACCAAACTAAAAAATAGCATCTCCTATGCAAAAATAGTTCCAATTTAAAGTAAAAACTCTACCTTAAATTCAAAATACACATATACTCTCTCTTCTCTCTCTCTCTCTCTCTCTCTCTACACAATTACAAAATGATTTCTCATTTATACCGATTACAAATAATAATCAACCACTAAGTCGCTAATACCTATTACAATAAAAGATATAAACATTAAGTTCAATCTCCAATATGATCCAAATCAGGTTAGCCAAGACTTAGATAGAACAAAAATCTTCAACCATTAACATAATTGTGTGTCACCAAGATAGCATCAAGAATCGCATGTTACTCTATCAATTCGGCTAGGATCTAAATGAAGAAATATGAACACGCTACCAAAGAAGAAAATCCGATCACCTCAATTGATGTGGACCAAAAGGATGATCATCACATGATCCAAGAACACCAAAAAGAAGCATGAATAACATCTATAACCTTCACATCATATTAAATATGAAATCCAAACTCATCTTTATCTCTGATCATCAAGAACACTAAAATACTGAACTTTGTCATAAAAAAAGATATCTTTCTATAATTTGAGTCATGAAAAACACTAGATATGAACACAATGATAAGTCACCATGTAACCACCAAATTCATAACCTTTGAAACATCAAATACAAGAAATACCAAACTAAATACTCATCCACTGTACATAGGAACACTGTAACATCATCAACCAACAACTCAATCATACCTCATTCAAACTGTCATCCAAACTCCTATGAACCTCTATAGACCATATAAAGATAGCTCTAAACAACACCTAATGATCACAACTCAAGATCTTAACTATATCACTTGATCAACTGAAGTCCTCTTCACCAAACATACTAAACACATTGTCTGAAATAGCAATTAGTATGTTGATATCAATGACAAAACATTAATATCATCACATCCAAGTACCAAACTCTGACATGTTAAAAAATATTCCAACAATATCCCCCTTTGGCATTGATGGAAACACGTGGAGTGAAAAAATAATCAATGCACAAAGATATTACTATATCCACCTAATCACTTTGAAAGTATAGTCACAATATATCCACCTGATCACTTTGAATATCCAGCTTCAACACAATCTCTCCCAAGAATAATTACCTTTATTTTTCACACAATCTCTCCCCCTTTGACATTAATGGAAAAGGACCAAAGACATCAAAAGAACTGGACTTTCCTAAAAAAAATAAAAAATCTTAGTATCAAACCATAATAGCTATAAGACTTCTCCCCCTAAGGAGTAGTCCCCAAACTCATCAATCTAGTGAAAGACACACTAATAGATTTGGTGGACTGATGCCATCCTCAACATCATTAGTTCTAATCAAGAGGGAATATTACCCCAAGCTTCTCCCTAAGATACTTAAATGTATCCTTTGGAAAAGGCTTTGTAAAGATATCAACATTTTTTTCCTTAGCAGACACAAATTCTAGCTTCACTTCCTTTTCACTAACTTTATCCATCAAGACATGATACTTAATAGAAATATTCTTTGTCTTTGAATGTAATACAAGATTCTTTGAGATATTTATAGCACTAGAGTTATCACAGTGAGTAACAATAGGTTCTTCAATGTTTATCCTTATATTCTTCAACATTTTCTTCATCCAAACAACTTGATTATAGTTTATTGAAGTAGCAACATACTCAGCCTCAACAGTAGACTGAGAAATATAATCCTACTTCTTACTAGTCCAAGAAACTAGTCTCTTACCCAAAAAGAATGCACCTCCACTAGTACTTTTTATATCATTCACATTACCTACCCAATCAGCATCGGTGTATGCACATAGAGTAAAGTTATCATGTTTTCCATACCATAATCTATACTTAAATGTACCCTTTACTTATCTAAAAATTCTCTTGACAATAACCATATGAGATTCATTCAGTTCAACATTAAATCTTGCAACAATTCCAACAATATTTGATATGTATGGTCTAGAATGAGTTAGATATTGTAGTCCATCAATCATAGATCTGTATAATGTGTGATTATCACAAGGGGAATCATCATCCTTAGTTAATTTGAAACTAGTAATAATAGGAGTTCCTACTGGTTTTGAATCTTCCATACCAAATTTCTTCAATAATTCTTTGACATATTTGGATCGTGCAGTAAAGATTCCTTTATCCAGATGTGTAATTTTCAATCCAAGAAAGAATTTCATTTCACCTATCATAGACATCTCAGATTCTTTTTTGTATTTCTTCAACAAAACCTTTACTCAACTCATCATTACCACCAAATATGATATCATCAACATACACTTCGACAATCAATACATTATCATCAATTATTCTAAAATATAAGTTACTATATGCAGTACCCTTGTTGAAACCAATATTTGTCAAATACATGTCCAATCTAGCATACCAGGCTCTAGGTGCTTTCTTTAATCTATATAGATCCTTTATACAATTTACAGACCATATCTCCTTCCTCGATTAGAGTAAAACTATTAGGCTGCTCAATAGACACGTCTTCCTCTAGTTCACCATTTAAGAATGCAGACTTAACATCCATCTGATCGACCTTAAATTTTCTATAATATGCATATGTAAGAAGTAATCTAACAATTTCAAGTCTACCTACAGGAGAAAAGGTATCTATAAAAAAATACTTTCCATCTGTGAATATCATTCGCATACTGGTCTTTCCTTGTTTCAAACTACTTTACCATCTCCATTCAACTTACTTTTGAATACTCATTTAGTACCAATCGCTTTTTTGTCAAAAGTTCTAGGAACAAGAATCCAAGTCTTGTTCTTTTCAATATGATCAAGTTCTTCTCTCATTTCTTTCATCCAATTCTCATCATTACATGCTTCTTTAACATCTTTAGGTTCAAATTCAGATAGCAGACATGTTTCATCTCTAGCAATTCTTCCTCTAGTATGAACACCTCTATTCTTATCACCAATAATGAAATCTTTAGATTGATTAACCCTTACATACCGTGGATTTTTCAGTGTGGGCCATGTAGCATACCCTTTGGCGTTGATATCCACTTCATTTTCCTTGGGTTATTTTTTCTCTTCTGGTCCATCTTGATTTTGATCTTGTACTTCCATAATTTAATTTTCTTTTTTCAGTCATCTCATACTTGCAAGTTGTTTTTGATCTCTACACATTCTCATCAACTCTAACATTTTCACTTTCTACAATCTTCATCAGCCTATAGTTATAACTTTATATGCCTTTCTCTTTGTATAATACCCAAGAAATATTCCTTCATCACTTGTAGGATCAAGCTTACTAATTTCCTCATCTCTCTTAATATAACATTTACTTCCAAAAATTCTAAAATATTTCACTGTAGGAATATGACCATACCATAGTTCATAAGGAGTCTTACCGGTTCCCTTCTTAATTTGTACTTGACTCAGAGTATATATTGCAGTGAAGACTACTTCTTTCTAGTAGATTTTTGGAACTTTTCCTCCAATCATCATAGTTCTAGCTGTGTCTAGGATTGTCCTATTCCTTCACTCGGTAACACCATTCTGTTATGGGGTTCGTAGAGAATAAGTATGTATCTTTATCCCATGTTCTTTAAAAAATGCATAAAACTTACCAGATGTAAAATCTCCACCTTTGTCCGATCTTAGGCAGTTCAATATTCTTCTGGATTTTGTTTCCACCATTATCTTGAATATCTAATTTTTTTGAAAAGCTTCTGATTTTTATTTAAAAAATGTAACACACATAATCCTTGAATAGTCATCAATAAATAGCATAAAATATCTATCAACGTAATAGATTATTGTCTTAGTAGGACCACATAGATATTTATGTACCGAATCCAACAATTCATTTGAAGAATATGTCTTATTCTTAAAAGTAGATCTAGTCAACTTACCCAATTGACATTCTTTTCTCATATTGTTAGGCTTCATCAGTTTAGGAAAATATCTTACAGCATGAGTAGTGCCAACTTTCACCATGTTATTAAAGTTTACATGACAAAATCCTCTATGCCATAACCAACTATCATCAATCTTAGCAATCAACCATTTATTCTAAATAATTTTCAAATGAAATAGATTACCAACAGTTTGTGTACCTAATGCAATAATCTTTCCTATACTTCTAGTGATCTTGCAAATTCTATCCATGAATTCCAATTTGAAACCTTTATCCAATATCTATCCAACACTCAAAAAATTATGACTTAAACCTTCAACATACAAGACATCATCAATATTGATTTTACCATCAAGAGTAATAGATCCTTTTCTTTTAATCAAACAAGGAACATTGTTACCAAATCTAACAACACCACCATCATAGCCCTCAAGCTTCACAAAATTATCCTTATCACCGGTCATATGATGTGATCATCCACTATCAATGACCCATTCATCTATTTTAACAACTCATGGAACCAGTTATTTTTATTCATTAGAATTATCTTCTTTAATAGAAATAAACACAATTTATTCCTCACTAGAAATAGACTCATCATCAGTCACACCTTCTTTCGAAGCATAATTTTTTTTTATGACCCTTAGGATGATATTTATTAGATTTATCTCTAATATCCTTGTAGTTTTTGTTTGGTCATATAGATGGAATATGACCAATCTTATTACAATTGAATCATTTCAAAGGTAACCTTCCTTCATACTTATCGAAGCCTTTAATCGAGGCTTCAAGTTCATCAATCTTCCTTTGTTTTTCCATGATCTCTTCCCAATCCTTAGTATAGTATTTGAATTTCATCTTTGTATGGATTTATTCCCAATCATACCTAGTCACACTGGCTTTGAATGCAGTCTCAACCTTTAGAAGTTCCTTACTAATTGTACTTATCTCATAGGCATATAGTCTTCCTACCAGAGCTTGTCTTGAAATAGGTCTTATAGTTCTTAATTCCTCAATATAAGAAACTTTATCACTGTGACATGCAAGAAAAGATATTAGAATATTGCCTACAACTTCATTGTCTATCAAAGTACCACTGACACATCTAATTTCACAAACTAGATCATTTATTCTCTACAAATATACTAAGGTAGTTTCACCTTTACTCATCTTCATATCTTCATATTTTTCTTTTAATCCCGACAGCTTAGCTTTCTTAAAATATGAGTCAACTTCATAAATAGTTTCTAATTTTTTCCATACCTCATGTGTAGTCCTCAATCCATAAATGTGTGATATTTTGAATTTGATAAGACATTGATCAAGGCTTCCATTGCTAACATGTTGTCCTTGAATTTCTTATTTCCATCCATAGTAGAATTTGTTAGGTCATTTGGAATAGCATAAGGCTTCTCAGAGATCTTCCAATATTCATCTCCTGTCCCCATGCATGTTAGGTAGGTAATAATATGATCCTTCCAAATTAGCTAGTTTCTTCCATCTAAATTTAGACTCTCTTTTCTCATACTTGCTATGATAGATCTCCTTCAAGTGGTCAAGCTTCTTCAAAAGGACTAGGCTCTAATACCAATTTATAGGCCCAAAAGGAGGAAAACAAATTTGAGAGGGGTGGGGGTGAATCAATTGTGTACATATAATAATTTTAATTCCACTATAGTAACTTAGCTTTGAAAGATAAACAATAATACAAGATCCACAACACATAACATAGAACACCAAGATTTATTCTCAAGGAATCCTAGTTAAAGGAAAACTCCAGTGGAAGTCAAACCCACTAGATGAATGTAATCTGCTAAAAGTAATACCTGGTTAAGAGAAAATAGAGAACACAGGATGCAATTGCAACCACAGGCTTACAAACCAATATGTAGGCTCACTTCCCAGTGAACACTAGTCACAATACAATCTCAGATCTAGCCCTCAATTGAGTTCACTGATCTATCTTTAATTACAATAGGGTGGACATATAATCCATTACAACCAAACAGTCAAATATCATCTCCTATGCCAAAATAGTTCTGATGAAGTAAAAACTCCACCTAGAATACACATACACTCTCTCTTCTCAATATGTCTCTACACAATTAAAAAAAATTTTCTCATTTATACCGATTACAAAGAATAATCAACCACTAGGTCAGCTATTACATATTACAATAACATATATAAGCATTATGTTCAATCTCCAATGTAATCCAAATTAATTCGACCAAGACTTAGATATGACCCAAATATTCAACCATGAACATAATTGCGTGTCCCCAAGACATCATCAAGAATCATAAAATGTTACTCCATAAAGTCGGCTAGGATACAAATGAAAATCAATGCGTACCAGCAACATGATCATCACATGATCCAAGAACACCAACAAGAAACATTAATAACATCCAGAACCTTCACATCATCTTCAATACAAAATCCAAAGTCATCTTATCTCTTATCATCAAGAACACTAAAATACCAAACTTTTTCATACCAAAAGATAGCTTGTTGTACTTTGAGTCATGAACAACACTAGCTGCAAACACAATGATAAGACACCGTATAAAAACTAGCTTCACAACTTATGAAACATCAAATCCAAGACATACCAAACCAAATACTCATCCACTGCACACAAGAAAACTGTAACATAAGAAACTAGAAAATTGATCATACCTCACTCAAACTATCATCCAAACTTTTGCGAACCTTTATATACCATCTAAAGACACTTCTAAACAAAACCTCATGATCATAACTCAAGATCTTCAATATATCACTTGATCAACTGAAGTCCTCTTTAATGAACATACTAAACACATTGTTTAAAATAATAATTAGTATGTTGACATCAATGACAAAACATTAATGTCATCACACCCAAACCAAACTTTGACATGCTCAACAATCTTCCAATAGGTGGTCCAATCTCTCTCAGGAGAAGATCGTAAATTCACCCATATAGATGATTATGTATTTTTTCATCAATTCCTTAAAGGAAGTGTCCATGGATCTTTGGAAGGTTTCCCTGATGTTTATGAGGCTGAAGGACATTCTTCTGTATGTAAATACCCCCCACTTGGTGGTGAAAGCTATTTTCATCTAGTCTTCATACTTTACTATGACTTAAAGTTGTATCTAGAGTATCCATCTAAGAATGATATCATCTAGGAGCTATTTAAAAACCTCATCTAGTGAGGGTAGATGGCCGTTGTCCTTTTTGGATGCTTTGTTTAGATTCTAAAAATCTACACATAAGCATATATTTCCATTTTTCTTCCAAACCAAAACTAGGTTGGCCACCTAGGTAGTATGTCTTATGGGGAAGATGATTAGATCACAACCAACAACTTCTACACTTCTTTTGAAACATTAGGGGTTCAATTTGGGGGTTTAATGGTCACTATTTTTTCTAAAAGGGCTTAGTGTCATGATTGAGGGGGATGGTGTGAGTCATGATAAATGTATCATATGTCTTGAGGTCTTCATAACCCTACACTATCACATTGATATAATCTTTGAAGGTTTTGAGGATACTATCTTTTTCCTCTGTGTTGCATGATTACCATTATATATGCATTTACCCTCACCCTCCTCATTAATGCTAATATTTTCATAATCACCCCCATTGGATGTGGGGGGTACCTTTTCCTTGACTCAGGGTTCCAAATTCAAAGATCCTTTCTAGGGCCAATATACCCTTATGAATGGTATTAGTGGGGAGATTGAGTATGCCATCTTCATCATCTCCCCTATCATCGTGCTATTCTTCTTCTACTACCTGGTCCTCAAAAACTCTCATGTTGGCCAAAAGGGATAAGATATGCTTATCATCCTCAAAGACCTAGAAATGGGTAACAATGTCTGAAACAACCAGAATCGGGACAAGCTCCACAAAGAATACACATAGTCTTGACCTTTATATGGGTTTTAGTGTATTGGAAGCTAATGATACTGATTCTAGTACATAAATGTATTTCCTAGGGATGAGTTCAATGTTGAATACATCAAAATATTCTTTGAGGCTCCATACCCTATTTTGGTAAGCCATTGGTCATTTGTTATGGTATGTATAAATGATCTTGACCTATTTAATGATGAGTTCTAAGTTGACCATAACTTTGAGGTAGGTGAATCCTTTTCTTAGAGAGAATAAGAGGCCTCACACTAGAGCCTCAAATTTTGTGATGTTGTTGGTGTAGCTTAAGTGCAATCGATAAGTATATATTTTATTTTTCTTATACAACAATTTAGCATATTTTATTTCATCATAACACATCATCATCATAAAATTTTAAACCTTTAATCTACACTCTTTAAGTAACCAACATCAGACAAGTGGAACCCCTATAACGTGCAATCCGTGATAAGCTCAATTTATGTCATGCGGTATACTTGTCCTGAAATAAAATATACTTCAATTGTTGTCAAAGAAAAATGTGTTTACTATAGGGAAAAAAATGACTATAAATTTGAAGTTATTTCTATGCTAGTTGTCCAAAGAAAATGGCTGTTTCAGTAAATCAATGTTGGGGACTAAATTAACATTTCACATTTTATATATATAAATACTATTAGCATAGATATTTTACATATACCCAATTACACAAATAAGCAAGTAGTAGTCAAGAGGACTGTCTAACAAAGATAACTTACCAAATTCCATTAATATAGTCTCGTCATAACACCTCATCATCACATTACAATCCCTTACTTTGGACACTAGAGATGATCAACATCACATAGATGAAGTGCTTATTTTTTATGAGCCATTATATAATTATTTTATATTATCATGTATTTGAAGAAATAAAATATACTAAATTGTTATATAAGAGAAATATTTATTTAATACGAAAAAATATAAAAACAAAATTTTAAATTATTGCTATGTGATTTGTTTAAAGGAAAGATTGATCCATTAAAATAAAACACTATTAGATATTAAATTAACATTTTATCTTATTCTAATATAAATAATATAAATACACATTTAAAAAAATACCAAGAAGTATTGGTGTCAACCATCTAGTTATCCTCCTCACAAAGCACTAATATAACTTCATCATCTTTTATTGCTTTATCATATTTTATTAAAATATATATATTAGTTATCATTTAATATAATGATGAAAGTTGATGTGTTATAAAGTGAAACATAATCAAATAAAATGAAGAAGGGTCATGTGTTATAAAGTGAAACATTATAAACAACCAAAACACAATATCTATCTTTAGTAATGGGGTATGTTGGAATCTCAGCTATTCGGTGCTAAAATTGATCCTTTATTTGGCTCTAAAGTATGAAGTCAACTTACTATTTTTTTAAAAATGTATCAACATCTCCTAACCATTTAAAATAATATTTTAACCATTAAAATACTTTCCTTACCAACGTGTTTGAATTACAAACATCAAATACAATAAATAATTCAAAAGAAGCCATGGTATTATTGTTTATCTTCAAAAATTCCTTTCAAGGTAAGCTTCAATTTCTAATTACAAAATTAATACCTTATTTATTCTTTTCCATGGCAGCTTTCCAGATCAGTGAAACGTGTCTAAGAAAAAATGCAGGAAAAGCACTGAGAATAATAAGCGAATTCTTAAAATTCTTTGCCCATCTTAAAAATGGCTGTCATGGAAGAAAACTTGCAGAGGACAATATTTAATAAAAAGGAGGAATATAAAATGCTGAATGTGTGAAAACAGACAAAAGTTTGAGTATTCCTGACGAAAAGAAAATGAATTCTGTAAAATGAAAACAAACAACTAAGAGCTGAGATTCTTTCAAAGAAAAAATCATAAAGTTTTGCATGAGCATTTGAAAAACTGACCGACCATTCTATTGATGGAAAACACCAGATGTTCACTTCGCTCATAATGGGCAGATTCTATTCTCAAAACCATGAATGTCTAATCATAAAAAGACTTCACATTATTCCAAAACAAATTGTTTTATACTTGTTTCAGAAGCTAGATTTGGTTGGTTGAGAAGTAGGAGACATTAGATAATGGCAGGATCTGGATCTATTCTGTTCTCTTCTCTTCTGTTCCACTGGTATTTCTAGTTGTGATGACATTTCAATTGACTTTTGGTGAGCTTTTATCTTTACCAAGAAACATTCTGATTCTCCCTATTTTTTATGCCAGCCATTTTAAGCAAATATATTTGATAGAAATACCAAGAAAAATTAAATTATTGTTAGAAAGAAAATATATTTGATTAGAACTTCCATTAGAATCTAGATTTGACAGTCTACGATTATTGGGTTTTATTTTTAATGAAAAAATTTAAAGTTTTGTATAGAGAGAAATATACATATACATATACGTACATAGATATATGTAGGAATCCGTGAGGTCACAAATGAGGAACTTCAAACCTATTTAAACATTCATTAATAAAAATCCAAAGTGGTTTGATATTGATGGCAAGAACATCAAGAGCACAACTTAAGCATCACACAATGCCAATATCAGTACATGTACTACAGTCCAATCTTAGTGGAGTTTGATTTTTTGTCTTTTTTAAAGATATTATCTATTTTTGAGTATTCTCTTGTAAACAAATTTAAATCCTTTCAAAAACCTACTTTTAGTCATTATCGACAAGAAAAGAAAAATCAATTCTATCCATATGTTGTGCAAGCACATCAAAGTGGGTATGCATCTATTGACTACATTTGTAACTGCTTTATCTAATGCTTTTTCTGCTAGAAGTTGTGGTGGTTGGTCATTATCAAAAGAACCCAATAATCAATTCCATCCATGTAGAGCACAACAAAGTGGAGATGCATGATACTAGCTTTTGTGGAAGTTGTGGAGGTTAGCTAGTCTTTTGTCTTTCTAAATTTTGCTTTTCATAAGTGATTGTTGTCCTCTTCTTTTGTTTGGCTCCTAGCCTTTAGCTTGTCCTTTTGTAGGAAATCTTTGTTTTGGATACTTCCACCACCATTGGATGGAGATTGAAATTTTCTAAACGTAATATAAATTCTTTCTATGATTCTATCATTTGAAGATTAAAAATATAATAAAATAAACAAATTAATAAATAACTTGAATCAATTTTTGTTAAGTAATATTATTCTAAAAAGTTATCAATGTTTAAATTATATATTTTAAATTTATTTTTAAAAAATTAAACATATGTAAAATAATATATATATATATTTAAATTAAAATTTATTCATACGAGTTGGTCTAATGATGGCGGAGGACTTGTGCTCTTGAAAGAGAGGTCAGAAGTTTAAATCCCATGATAGATTAGGTATCTTGACTATAAAATAATCTTTCTTTCTTTCAAATACTAACTATATAATTGAAAATGATTTATGTCATAGGATTAAGGGCATATTTCCATGTAGTTGCTTAGGTTATTTTGACTAGTAGCAACTACTCAACTTTATTAATAATATTAATAATAATTCGTGCACTTAAAATTTGAGAAAAAATAGAAACAAGTCTTAAAAAAAGTTTCAATTCCTAAATACTAGTTGCTCTACAAAAATAGAAAAAGATTCCAAGTTATCATTTTTCACAATTTTAAATTTTCATGGAACACTTTAACCTTAACAATTTAAGCAAAAAATATACTTAAGCAGTCACATAGGAACATGGTTAAGACACATGTCATGATCTTGTCTAATACTATACCTTACCTTGCCAATATAAGGGAGGTATCTTTAGAATTGTAAAACGCCAATCAATGTTGTACATCATTTTATCATATTGTATTCTTGATTTGGTAGGATAGTACCATCTTTGTTGCTTTTCTCTTGTCATTGTGAATTTATTTGGTGTTGAGATTGATTATCATGGATGCTCACTAAATAACATATACTTTTTTTTTACATAAAATAAAATATGTTTTCTTCTCACACCATATCTCCATAAGTGTAACAAGGATCCTCCATTAACTACTCTTTTTAGTACTGTATATTTTTCTCTAGTTCTTGAAAACATAGTATATGATTAAATTTTATTTTGAAGCTATCTTATTTATAAAAAATTGTTAATCATATTATTTTATCATTGTTTTAAAAATAAATGACATAGTTCATAATAAAGTAGTTGATTACATTTTTAAATCATTAAAAAAATATTGTAGTAAGTTATAGTGAAACTTAAATTTTGTGATTTAGTATGGAGGTTTGTTTATGTCTAATATTTTGATGATTACAATTGTAAGTCATTTGAAAGAGAATTGGTAAACATATATTTTCTACATAAATTATTAGATCGACAATGCATGTACACATGTAGTGCTATTGGACTACATGCAATAATAGTTAGGAGCATGACAATGTTTAAAAAAATATTCATAGATACCATAAATAAATTAAACGAGTCGAGTATATATATGTTCTATGTAATCCATGGTTGATGTTTAACAAATATATAAGAAAATATTTGCATAGTTTAGATATAGATTGTAAATAACATTTTACTAAGAGTAAGTCACATTAATTATTTTTTTAGTGAAAAGGCTAAAAACCAGAGAGAGAGAGAGACAGAGAGAGAGAGTCAAATGTATCTTGTTACAATTCACAACATCAAAACTAGGTAATATATGTCATTAACCCTTAAAATTGAATTAGTTCACAAAATTAAAATTAGGCACTGTATGCCAAAACCTCTGAAAGTACATAGACAATAGTATACGCTATTGGTGCATTCATAGTAATAGAAAATAGAGCTTGAATATAATATAGCCACAAAACCAAAATTTGAGGAGCTCATCACCTTACTCTTCCTTTTCATCTAGGTGAGCCTCATTATTGCTAGTCGCATTAACTTATTATATTTGTTGATTATCTATATAAAGAGGTCACATTTGATATAAAGTGTGACCCAATATATTTTTTTTAAGATAAACAAAATTTTGAAAGGATCCATACCCTTGTACAAAAGTGTGATATATTATCATGATATAATAATACTTTTCTTATATGACTATTGATACTCTTTATAGTAAACCTAATGTCTACAAATTGAAATACATTTCATAAAATGTTTATTATATTAAATGCTATTTGCTTATCAATAATTGTTATTATTATTTTGTTGGTGTGTTTTCCAATGTTTCACATGTACTTGAAAATAATATTGACTTAAAAATGGGCATATAGCGAAAATAATACCATCTGTGACTTGCAAACCAAAATTTTAGTATTTGTGAAGAAAGGGAAAAGATGCTATAGAGAATGAGGTGGCCACACAATTCTGTCATCCAATGAGTTTGATGGGAGCTTCATTTAGTAATGAACAACTAATATCTGAGATTCTTTCAAAGAAAAAATATCATAAAGTTTTGCAGGAAGTGAAGTGAGTGGAGTGGAAGATTACAAAGACTGACCGACCATTCTATTAATGAAAAACACCACATGTTTACTTCACTCATAATGCGCAGATTCTATTCTCAAAATAATGAATGTCTAATCATAAAAAACTTAAAAACTATTCCAAAACAAATGGTTTTCTTCTTGTTTCAGAAGATTGATTTGATTGGTTGAGGTGGTGGGAGAAATAAATAAAATAATGGCAGGATCTTGATCTATTATCTTCCGTTCTATTGGTATTTCTAATTTTGATGGCATTTAGTTTGCCTTTTGGTGAGATTTTATCTCTACGAAGAAGCATTCTTCCTATTTTATATGCATATCCTCGTAAACAAATCAAGAAGATTAAATTATAGAAAGATAATA